>CM053582.1:410936222-410976234 GCA_028627135.1 Pseudochirops cupreus
AACTTTCTTTTCAGTTCTGGTTTTTTCAGCAAGAATGTTTGAAAGTCCTCCATCTCACTGAATGACCATATTTTCCCCCGGAACATTATACTCAATTTTGCTGGGTAGGTGATTCCTGGTTTTAATCCAAGCTCCCTTGATCTCCGGAATATCATATTCCAGGCCCTTTGATCCCTTAATGTAGAAGCTGCTAGATCCTGGGTTATCCTAATTGTGTTTCCACAATATTCAAATTGTTTCTTCCTGGCAGCTTGCAATACCTTCTCCTTGGTTTGGGGATTCTGGAACCTGGCTATAATATTTCTAGGAGTTTTCTTTTGGGGATCTTTTTCAAGAGGTGATCGATGAATTCTTTCAAATTCTATTTTGCCCTCTGGTTCTAAAATATCCGGGCAATTTTCCTAGAGAATTTCTTGAAGGATGCTTTCTAAGAAGTTCTTTTTTTGATCATGGCTTTCAGGTAGTCCAACAATTTTTAAGTTGTCTCTCCTGGATCTGTTTTCCAGGTCAGTGGTTTTTTCAAGGAGATATTTCACATTGCCCTCTATTTTTCCATTTGTTTGGATCTATTTGATAGTGAAACCATCTCTCTCATCATTTCTTACAGCATAATAGTATTCCATTACATTCATATGCCATTGCCAGTTCAGCCATTCCCCAATAAATGGACAGGTCTTTAGTAAAAAGAGCTACTAAGTATATTTTATTGTGTATGTATATATATATATATCTATATATATATCTATATATCTATATCTATATTTATATCTATATCTATATATATGTAGGACTTTTTTTTCTTTCTTTGGCCTGGTAATATTTTATCATTTGGTCAAAAAGAATGCAGAGTTAGTAACTTTTGGAGAATAGTTCCAAATTGCTTTCCAGAATAGCTGAAACAATTCACAGCTCCACCAACAGTGCATTAATGTGCCCGTTTTCCCACAGTCCCTCATTTGTCATTTTTCTTTTTCAAGAACTTTGCAAACCTGCTGGGTATGAGGTGGAATCTCAAGGTTGCTTTAATTTGCATTTCTCTAATTATTAATGATTTGGAGCATTTTTCTCCCACACAGCTTTAGATGGTTTGGGTGTCTCCCCTTGAAAATCATCTATATTGTTTGATTGTTTTATCAATTGGAAAATGGTTCTTTTAAATTTGAATCAGTTTCTTACATACACACACATATACTTATATAATAACTTAAATATTAGTTCCTTCTTATTACATGAGGCCTCTGTTGGAGAAACTTGTTGCAAAGATCTTTTCTAAGTTAACTGTTTCCTTTCTAATACTAGCTACATTGAATTTATGCAAAAACATTTTAATTTTATGTCATCAAAATGACTCATTTTTAAGCTTCAGTTGCGTGACCCTAGGGACAATGTTTGTGTTAGTTTCCTCAACCATAAAATAAGGATAATAGTGGCCCCCTCAAAAGGTTGGTGTGAGGATCAAATGAAGTAATATTTGTAATGTGTTTGGGAGACACTGTATAAATGCTTATTCCTTTCTCTTCCACCTTCCCCATTCTCTCAAGTAGATACTGGCTGTATGACCCTGGGCAAGTCACTTTAACCACTCAATGTCCAAAGCAACTCTAAAAATGTAAGTTGCAGAGTTAAGTGCTGATCTGCATCTCCTTACCAAGAGTTCCCTATTCCGATAAAATCGTAAGTCTAGTCCAAAAAATTTTAAAAAGTCATTGTGTATTTTGTTTTCCTAATTCTGCTTACTTCACTCTCCAGTTATTTGTCTTTCTATGCTTTTCCAAATTCTTCATATTCATTCATTATTTGCTTTTTGGAGAGGGGTGGGCAGGGCAATTGAGGTAAAGTGACTTGCCCAAGGTCACACGGCTAGTAAGTGTTAAGTGTCAGAGGCCAGATTTGAACTCAGGTTCTCCTGACTCAAGGCCCAGGTACTCTATTCACTGTGCCACCTAGCCACCCCCATATTTATTTTTTATGGTATAAAAATATTCCGCTATATTGACATAAACCATTTGTTTAGCTATTCTTCAATTGATGGGTATCTACTCTGAAGTGTACATGTCTTCTTAACAACAACACTGTAATGGGAATGGGAATCTGAAGATCTTCTCTGCCCCATAACAGACCTAGGGGGGAGTCTGAAGACCTCCCCTGTTTTAAAAGTAAACTCTGCCTCCAATAGGCTGAATGTAATCACATGGAGCCTGTGGTGGGAGGAGTTTACTGAAGGGAAGCAAAGCCCACAGGAAGCTTCCCTGCTGTGAAATAAACTCTCCCCCCAATAGGCTAAATATAGTCACATGGAGCCTGTGGTGGGAGGAGTTTACTGAAGGGAAGCAGAGCCTAAAGGAAGCTGGGAGTCAGAGCTAGTGAGAAGGTGGGGGAGAGAGGACACTTAGGCAAGGAGTTAGATAGGCTTGTGAATAGATATTGATCTTGTATTGGTTTGTGGGAAGGCTGAAGGATGCTGTGGCTCTCAGTGTTATTATGACTTCTGAATATCTTTGATATTGTGATAGAATTGGCTTACTGATTTTGGGATTTGGTTTTCTGGTGTCTAAATAAATGCTTCAGTTCTATCCTCTGTCTGGAGAGTTTGATATATTTTGTGACTGAACATCATGTGATACTTATACTCATAGTGTTTATCATGATCGTGGGTGCTTTAAATACTGTATTGGTGCTACAAATACCCACCCACTGATGCTATATAGCTGCAAATCATGGAATGAGTCTCTTAGAAGAATCAAAATTGGAGGTAATCCAAAGAAAATTGGAAACATGGATGGTGGGCAAACATAAACTGTAGTATATTGCTAATGATGATTTATATACTGGTGACATTTTGCTGACTACATCAGACTCTGGAAAATTGTATAGCCTCTTAAAAGAGATCCATGATTACTCTAAAGCATTTAGCCTAACCAGCCCACTCAGGAAATGAATAAAGAATACTTTTTGCTCAGACTATGATATGAAATTGCATGTAGAATCTACATACTTAATATGTATGTGTATATACATATATATAAATATACATACATATATATATATATATATATATATATGTATATTAAATTTATAGGTTTAATGAATGGCAGTGACGCATAGTGGGAATAGAGAGATGGCCTTAGAGTCAGACTTGAGTTCAAGACCCATCTCAAACATAGAACATTTATGTAACCCGGAACAAGTTGTTCTAGGCTGTTCTCTAAGACTATATAGAGAAGATGCTGACCTACAAGGGTTCTTGGATAGAATGTAAATGGAAAATGAGTTGGTCTTGAAATTCTTTGGGAAGAAGAAGTGAGCTGTATTGTTCCTATGAAGTGCAAAGTAATTATGAGTTTTTCCCTCAAACAAAGAAGGCTCCTTAACAACAGAATTTTTACAGAGAAGCAGTATGGCTTTAAACCATGAACCATTATAGTCTCCAAAGAACTGAAACTGAGGATGACATAAACTGCCATAAAGATGTGTATTATGGGTGTAAGTAGGCTGTAACACATTACAAACAAGGAATTTATGCAGAAGTGTTGTAAAGGAACACTGTCATCAAAGAAATGTATTTTTATTTTTGTTTTTTTGCTTTTTGGATGGGGAAAACAGGGCAATTGGAGTTAAGTGACTTGCCCAAGGTCACATGGATAGTTTTTTATGTTAAGTATTTAAGGCAGGATCTGAACTCTGGTCCTCCTAACTTCAGGCCCATGCTCTATTCACTGTGCCACCTAGCAGCCCCAAGAAATGTATTTTTAAAAAGATGGCAAGGTCATGCGGTTAGAGTAGGGATAAACGATGGACAGCTTGCACTACTGTGGCATCCTTAAAATGTTGAGACAACGAGATGAAGGCCCCCCATATATTAGGTGGATCCCTTATGGGAAACTTATGGAAGAACTTGCATTAAGAGTCACGAAGAATGAGCAAAGATGGAGTGAAACTTATATTGTCAGAGGGATATGTTACAGTAAATATCCACACTGATGAAATGACAGATACATTGGAATACCTGAGTATTTCTAGAAGGGGTGTTTCTGTATCTTTCTGGGCTAGGAATTACTAATGGAATCTCAAGATCATGACATTGGCTGACATTTTTCATGCCCTGGACAGTGAGACTAGACTAGCTGAGGCAACAAAGTCTAGCAGTAAAGCTGTCCTTTGAGAAGGACCACGAGCAAGAGGTGGGTTAAATGAAATATGTATATGCGGGGGGTTCGGTAGGGTAGGGGAGGGGAAGGGATAATTATTGGAGCAATGAATGTGAAATACAAAGGAACAAGGACCAAAAGCAGCAGCCATGGACCCAAGGAGTAGGTTGGCAAAGAGGTAGCTATCAGATCTAAGAGGTAAGACAGAAAGACAATCCTTGGTTAGGCTGCAGTTCAAAAAAACCAAGTATCCAAAAGACTGAGTGTGGGCAAAGAGTTTCTATACAATTTGTCATGCTCAATAAGGTGGGAATTTCTGCATCCTTTTCCATTGTCATGTGATGCTAGCCTTACCATCCTTGTTGATCTAAATAATCTTCAGCTGTGGAAAGCTCCCATCTACCACCTGCATTTCTTGAAATGGCAGCAGACAGGACTGCTGGTGGAGAAGAATGAGAACTGATGTAACCCTTACAAAATTAACTACATGGTATGCCTAATCTTTCCTATTATACTCCCTGAGGATAAGGACTGTCTCATTTTTGTATCTCTAAAAATTAGCCCAGTGTCTTGTATTCAGTAGGTATTTAATAAATGTTAAATTGAATTCATTGAATAACTATAGAAATATACAGAGTAGAAAACAGATACTTTAAAAAGAATTTATTTGCAATTAAAAGAAACATATGTCTCTGTGTGTGTATATATATATATCTTTTATAAATGGATTATTACATAGCCTAACTGAAAATATCTTTTATTTTTGTTCATTAGTCATAGTTTCTGATGTGTGTGTATATATATGTGGGAAAAAGGAGAGACTGTAGCTAATTTGATCTAAAACACTTCACATGTTAAAATAAACCAACTAAGAAACGCGTGTGCATAGGAATGTGCAAGTGCGTAATTTCTTTTACACAGTATGAATTTTAGAGCTGGAAGTGACGTTTGACATAACTTATTAAATCTTCTCCCTTTTATAAATGAAAAAACTAAATGTCTTGATGAGGTTCTACACCAATTAGTGGCACAGCCAGGACTAGAACCACCACGTCTCCTGATGCTCTTAGCATCATGATAGCTTTGACACATAAACCTACTTATGCTAGCTGTGGATATATCACCTAATTTTCCTGGCTAACAAGTAGACCCTTCTAAACTTGTTTTGTGTTATAACTACTTTGCTCTTCCTTTTTCTGATAAGGCTTTGTGTATTCTGATAAGAATAACTTGCATGTAAATTCTTTCTCTACAATAAGTTCAGTTTACAATTGGTGTTTGATTGCTTGAGTACTTCTCTGATAAATGTGAAAGAAATAAGGAAATTGATCGTTTAAATATGAATACATTTTCTTCAGTCTCTTAAGAATAGCAATTATTGATTTCAATGCATTGGAATTAAAAGAATTTCTGATTAAGAATAAAGTTCCAAAAGAATCAAAATTATGGGCCATTAAGTTGTAAAAACAGGCACTGGAATCATAAAATTGCAGATTCTGTAATTTAAATAAGAAAAAAAAGAATTTAGAGTCATGAATTGGCCAAACAAACAATCTTACAGAGAAAAGTCATTGGATTAAGAGACAAAGTTTAATTCTGGCCAAGCTCTGATACTACCTTGGTTAAATAAATCATTTAATCTCTCTGAGCCTCAGTTTCATCAGGGAAAAATGAGGAGTCCAGCCTAAATTCTCTCTGAGTTCCCTCCCAGAACTAAGATTCTACAAGGTTACTGAAATCTAATCTTTATTAAATAACTAGTAGAGTATCTTATTCTATGTAGTAGAAATATTTCTGAAAAGTTGCACATTAATGATTTTTTTGGTAATTCTTACCATATTTTAAATATGGAATACACATAATGGTTTCTTCTGCAAAACAATTTTTTGTAAAGTAAATGATCATTCTTTAATTTATATGTTGTAAATATGGAATGAGGCAAGGCAGTGCTACTAAGTATGGCGTACAGGTTAAAACTTGGGCTGCTTTCTATTTGCAGCGGAAGTCACGTGAATATAAGAATTTAAAACAAGAATGTATTCAAACTCATAAAATGTCTTGTTCATTCTAATGTACTCACCATATTCTTTATATTCTATGGAAACAGGTTTTAACTATTACACATTTTGTGTTTTTTTAACTGGAAAATAAATATTCTGGAATAGCCTCCAAATCAGAATAAATTAAAATAATTATTTTGAGTAAAAAAAATGAAATTAGATGTTTTTGGAAAGCTGCTTTAACTCCTTCATGGCTCAACACCATCATTTAGTAAATTAATACCCTAGTAGTAAATTACTACTCTAATTCAATACAGTGATTTAAAAGAAGCAATGCCCTACGCTTAATTTAAACTCAAGGAATTGCTACCTACCCTGAAGGACATGGCTAGCGGGAACTCTAATTCAGAAGAGTAATTATAAGTCTCAAGGTTTGATAGTGTCAGGGTAAGACTGCCACAGGAACTAGAAAGTCAATGTGTGTTCCTAATGTGACTCGAGACATGATGTCTTCATATGATATTAATGGCTCTTCTGGAAAGTTAAGAGTGCTTGAGGGAATTCAGTAACTAGATGTGACTAGTACTTACAAAAAGTGTTTTAATTCAGTCTTACTAGTATGAGCCCAGTTAGAACAGTTCAGTACAAAAACTTGTAGCTCTGAAAGCTTTTGATGGAATCTCACTTTCCACCCCTACCCCCAACCTCCAACAGTATTTGTAAATTTAAATTGGCTCCTAAACAAGAGAACTATGTTAAAAAAAAAAAAAAGCCAAATTCCTAACTGATTAAGTTATAGGCATTCTTAGCCTGGAGCCTAAAATATTATTTTCACCCATAGAAGACCCACCAGGTACAGGTGAAATTTGGAAATACCCTACCAAATTTGCTACAACATGCTTATTAACATTTGTCATCAGGCTTTCCAGCTCTCTGATTTACTGGTCAACTAATTCAATCATCTTCTCTCTGACTTCAAATAAATACAACATACCAACTGCATGCTGCCTAAAGCAAGTTTGGAGACATGTCCCTCTGAATTTAGCACCATTCTCATTCAGATCAGATGTCAGAGTGGAACACACAGTTGCTTAAATGGTCTGCTTGGCTGCCCTTTGCCCAGAAGCAATTTCAGCTATTGTACATTCCACAGTAAAGTGTAGCAACATGTTACAGCTCACACTTAAAATGTAAATAAGATTAAACTTGTCAGACAAGACTCTCCAAAAGCTGCCCAAAGGATATACATACATAAATACACACACATACATATGTGTGTATATCTTATAAAAAGAAACAGTTCAATCTTAGGGCTATTTGTTACTTTAATATTCTAATAAATTAATTTTAGACTACCCTCAAGTAGAACTACTTGAATCGTAAGGCTGTCAGATATTTTAATTTTCGATTAAACTATTTAAAATGAAAGGAAGGTAAAATTTCAATTGTAATATGCAATAAAGGCTTTAAAAGTTTCTCTGATTCATCTTCTTTCCTTTTTTTTAAAAAATAGGCATCGAAAAGATTATGATCTTTTTCATTATTGATTTTTAAGTTCAACTAGGAAACCTTAAAGACAGCCATCTCCATCACAATTGGTTGATGCAATGTTTTCATTTCCCACACAGAGGGGTTCACGTGAAGTAAATGTCCCCCACAGCAGTAATTGACTTCCTGGACACTCTCCTCTGCTCTGCTGGTCCTCCAACAGAAGGCAAACCACTTTTCCATGCTTGTTAAATTATTACCTAGGAAGAGTCTGGCAATTTTCCATTCAGCTAAATTTTCTGGCCGTTTTATTTTGATCTGAACTATAAAAACTTGGTCTTATGCTTCTTTCCTAGCCAAATGTCCAGGAGGGACTTGGACTTGGATAGTGATTTTTTTTCCCATTTTGACATCAGGTTACTCTGCGTGGGATAGCTATTAATATAGAATTATAACAGTCTATTACTTTCTGACTCATATTAGCCAGGAGAAAATTCTGAAGCCAAATTAGATCTTTTAAAAATAAAGTATGCTATGTTTCCAAAAGGCTATGTTTTTTCCTTCTCTAATTTATAAAGAACTCTTCTTTTTTCTATCCACTATCACCTATGTTTTGAATGGTTTGAGGGTGTTGTGGTGTTCCTTGATTTCCAGTTTTCTTTGCTATGAGCAATTAGTGAAATGAGAAGCGGATATCTGATCTCATTTGGCAGGTTAAGCCTCAGTTCAGGTCAAAGTTGCCTCCTCTTCGGTTCCACTTGCATTATAAAGTTCTCTTGTTGGCTTTTTGAATGTCTGCCCATTCTCCTCGAAGATCTTTCTCCAGGTCTCTCTACCATTTGCTTACGATTTAACTGTATTTATGGATGTGAACACTAAATCTTTCCCCTGAGTGTCTGTATCACCTCAAAAATCATATAAACAGTACTGCTGATGGAGGAATGATTCTGAAACCAGATCATGTGGCATTTTATTGCCAAAATAAAGTGGAAAGTAGCAAAAAAGGGAGTCGGTTTTAGGGAGTTTTAGAGCCAGCAAAAGTCTTAGATTATCTAGTTGAACCCTTTCATTTTGTAGGTGAGGAAATCACTAATTATGAACATTCTTTCTAATACTTCTATATTCAATTCAACAATCATTTCTTAGCTCTGTTACACATGCTTGTTGAATAACTGGGTCAGGTGTTGGGGAAGACAAAGACAAAAATGAAAACAGTCTGATTTAAAAAATTTAAATTCTGGGCTTAAAGGGCACAACATGTTCATAGATTTGGACATAAAAGGCACGTACAAAGTAAATACAGTAATTTGGGGGCATTGAAGGGGGGCACTAAAAACTGGGAGGGTTGAGAGAGGCCTCAGGAAGTGGAAGCTAAGCAGAGCCTTAAATGAAGTGAGAGAATAAGAAGTAGAAGGGAAGAGGTGAGAGAGAACCTTCCAGGCTGGTCAAGATCACAGATCTGAGAGACCCAATATGTATAGGGAACAGCTAGGAGGCCAGCCTGACCAGAGCAGGAAGTGTGTGAAGGTGAGGAATGCCAACTATGTTTGGAAAGAGAGGGTGGGATCAGATTGTAAAGATATTAAAGTAGAAGAGTTTTGCATTTTATCTTAGAAGCAATTCTTTGAATTACATAATACCTTTGCAATGAGCTTTTCTACTGGGTTATAAAGTGGGGAATCCAGAAACTTAGTTTTGGACCAGGAACTAAGAATGACAGAGCTGAAAATGGCAGAAAGTAGTACTGTGCCTTGGCTCTTATATACAAGGCAGGCAGTTTATTTGTGTGCAACATGGAGGGGAGTACGAGCAAAACTCTTTAATATTACTTTTTATAGATGCATACAAATATATTTTGATCTGCTCCAGTGATTTCATTACTGTAGGCAATTCTTAGTGTAGAAACTCCGTTTCCCCTGCTGTGGCAATTCTGCTGTAACCTATGGTTTCAGAGAATACACTGAAGAACTGAAAAGTTAAGTAACTGGCCCATGGCCAAACAGTCACGTTTCAAAGACAAATCTTGAACCTGGGTCTTCCTAAACCCTGTATCCACCATGCCACACTTCCTCTTGCAGGTTTTTTTTTTTGCTTTTTGGAGGGGGGAGGGCAGGGCAATTGGGGTTAAGTGACTTGCCCAAGGTCACATGGCTAGTAAGTGTGTCAAGCCTCTGAGTCCGCATTTGAACTCAGGTCCTCCTGACTCCAGGGCCAGTGCTCTATTCACTGTGCCACCTAGCCACCCCACAGGTATTTTTTAATGTCAGAAAATTCTACTCTTTGTGTCATGAGGGTGTTTACTTGTGACAAGACATGTCTCATTTCAAAGAAGGCTCAAAGCCTCACCTACACATGGTGAATATAGTTTTCAAAGCCTTGTTCCATGTCTGGCACAAGGAGACTTCCTCTCCTTTCACACTCAAACAGGGTAAACATTTCAATTAGATCCAGAAGTCATTTTTAATATTATGGTTCTAAACAAATCACAAACTCTATTTCCATCTCATTTTTTATGTCACCTGTCACCATAGCCTTCACCCTGGTATAGCAAAAATGCTGAGTGTAATGTTTGTAAAGTGTATCGAGTTCTTTGGGGAAAAGGGGCCAGATAAAGAGTCTTGTATGAGATACTGGGATCAGAAAAGACATTAGAGATAAAATTCCTAGGGATGAGGAAAGTGAGGCCTGGAGATAGTCATATAGTATACAGGTATAATGATACATATCAAAGTATAAAATTGTATGTGAATTTAAGTGAGTATTTCCAGATGAGCCATGGGGTTTGCTAATTAGATACTAGAAAAACTGGAAAGAAGGGATTTGAGTATTACCTATGCTCAACTTAGTTAGCAAACTGGAATTTTTTCATAAGCTTCTACTGACACACCTTTGACCCACCTTTCTTGTTTATGCAGCCTACTCATGAGATATGACAACCCCTTTCAAAGCTTGAAGCAGAAGAGCAGTTATAGACAGGTGTCTGGAGATTAGACTGAAGGTGCAAACAGGTATTCCTGAAACCGAAAAGTAGTGGTTAGAAAATGTGAACATCCTAAGAAGGTGTAGGAAAGCTTTGGGCAAAGACTAAAGCAAACCAGGAAGGTTTTAAAGGTGACATCTGAAAGAGGAAATGACTCATTAGCAGCTTGGAGGGAGGGAGTTCCAGTTAGGTGAGGTAAGGCAAAGAAAATAGTTGCAACAGAGATGCTGGAGATGATTTTAGACTGAGTGATCAGTTACTGCAGAGTAAAGGGATCTTGGCCATTTTGCAGACTTTTACTTAAAGAAATCAGCCCCAAATGCTAGGCCTTATCTCAGCTGGAGTAGAAGTAAAACAAATTATTATTCTAACCTTGTCTAAGGTCATGACTTCTCCTTCCTTCTAATACCTTCTGCAGTTTGGGTCACGGAATCTTTAAAAAGGCAACCTAATGATCAGAGAAAAATAAATGTGGGGAAAGGAAAGGTTTTCATATGGAGAGAACTCAAAGAATTAAAGCTCTGAAGTCTCGGAAGGAAAAGCTGAAGAGAGAGATGCTTGAAGTTTATAAATTCCTGGAGGGTGTGAGCTGGGTAAAGATAGAATTGTTCAGCAAATCCAGTAATTCTTTAATTAGTAAGCAATGAAACCTGAAACTTGAGAGTTAATTTCAGGACAAATATAAGGAAATAGGTATTTTTTACAGATATCAACTCTATTACTTGTTGTACTATAGATCTGTACCAGGATACCAAGTGTACTTCTAATCTTTTGAGGCTGTAATGGAGAATAGCCATGTCTTTCCACAAACCATTTCTTGTCCTTAACGTGAGGAGGTTTGACTCTGTCAGGTGGTTTTACCCCTCAAGTACTCTACGGTCCAACCAAACCAGCCTTCTTGCTGTTCGTCACATATGAGAGGACATCACTTGCCTCTGCACTTTTTCATAAAGGCTGGACCTTCACCTTGACCTCTTAGAATCTCAAGCTTCCTTCAAAACCTAGCTCAAATAACATCTCCTACATGAAGCCCTTCCTGATTTCCCTAGTTGCTAGTGCTTCCCTCCCCCACCATGACTTTAGATCTACTTTGGATATATTTTATTTTTTTCCTGCTTATAAAACCATATTCATATGTCTTCCCTTGGTCCAACACTAAACCTACAGCTTTCTCAGAGCCTCCTGAGGAGATCCAGGAGGAGGCACATACACAGTAAGTCCAGGAAGGGGAGGAGTAATATTGAGAACTAGAAATAGCTCCTTCACATGGTGAAGATGATGAGGAAGACCACCATCAGGCAAAAGAGCCCCACATTTCCAGAGAGGGCAAAGCCTAGAGTAGGCTGAAGAATAGAAGGCATTCCTAGCATAACCAAGGATGAAGCTTCCAAAGATAGTCCTGCTCCTAGCCCCAGAGCCAGCCACCCCAGTGGCAGCCTCAGCCCTAGTGAGCTTGGCTGTTGTATCAGTGTCTCTTGAGATAGCATTGGTTTGGAAGTCATGTCTGGGGATGAGTGAAGTCATGGGATCTGCTGCTGCTGAGATGCTGAGGCTCTCATCTGTTCAAATCTCTGAATCGAGGAAAGAAATGGGAATAGAGAGATATAATTCCAGAGATCACCATCTTCTCACTAGCCAGTATGTTTTGCCATTGTATTAGTAATGGTGTAGAAATTGGTTTTGGTAAGCTATTATATTGGCAATGTTGCATAATTTTACATTTTTAGACTAAGAAAATAGTAGAATTTACTGAAGAAAAAGAGTTGTTAAAATATGCCTTGTGGGTTTTAGCTTTATATGTGGGAGAAAAAAACTCTACTAGATTGGGAAACCTAGATTTAGTCCAAGTTTGACCATTGACTAGTTGTTTGACTTTATGTGGTTCATTAGTATCTCTGAACCTTAAGTTTCTTCATCTGTAAAATAAGAGAGTTAGTCTAGATGATCTGTAATGACAGCAACCATATGCTGATATTAAGAAAGGAAATTCTACTTTTAATAAGGTTTTCTAAGAATATATATCCTTAATCAGACCATGTGTCCTGATTTTTGGCTAAAAAATATGGCTATAAGGTAACTGACCCCATATTACATACATATATACACATTACATACATACATTATATACATATTATATGCCCATATACATATTATTTATTATTTATGACTCTTTCAGACTTGTCTTGGTAACTGGGGAAAAAACTGGAGGAGAAAAAATTTCAGGACTTCTGAGATGTCATTTAAAACAAAAGCCAGTTAAAGTACAAAATATACAAAGTACACACACTTAGATTCTGCCACAAATGTAAATTATGTTTATGAAACATGTTAAGTTGTTATGAAAACTTATTTACAGTAAGCTTTCCAAAACCCCTGAATTAGCTACTCCTTCCTCACTGGAGACAGCTAAGTGACACAGTTCATAAAGGGCCAGGCCTGGATTCATAAGACTCATCTTAGTTCAAACCTGGCCTCAGACTCTTACTAGCTGTGTGACCCTGGGTAAGTCACTTACCCAGTGACCTCAGTTTCTTCCTCTTCAAAAAGAGTGGGCGAAGGAAATGGCAAACCACACTAGTATCTTTGCCAAGAGAACCCCAACTGGGGTCATGACAAATTCAACTGGACTGAAAAGACTGAACAACAACAACAAACAAGCCCCCTGATAATGCCAAAGAACTAAACTTTCATATCCAGCCTAAGGGAGAGGAGAAAGCCTTTGCTGGTATTAGGGACCTCCTTCTGTGGGTCAGGCAGTGCAGGAGGGAAAATTAATGTCTTTTTAGATTTCATTGTTTCCATAGTGGCTAAATCTTCATTAGCTATTCAGTGGGCACATAGCTTCACAGAATAACTGGCTTTTGGTGAGTGAACTAGAAATAAGATGGTTGCCAGTTTAAAGATAGGAAAAAACAAAACAAAACAAACCAGGACATTTTAGCTGCATAAAGAAAAGAGAGGGGCTGTGTGCTCAAGTCACAGAATCAGAGGTGGAAGGGGTCACCCCACACACATCACAAATCTTTTTTTCAAATTCTTAAGACAAGCAGTCATCTGGCTCCGGCTTACATACCTTTAGTGATGGGTCTTAGTACTTCCCAAAGTAACCCATTCCTTTCTGGCCAAGTTCTAATGGGTAGGAAGATTTTTCTCATACAAAACTGAAATACACTTTTCTATAACTTCTCATTTGTAACTTTTTGTCCTCCAGGACAATTCTACTAAATCTGGCCATTTCCTTGAAGACAACAGTGCTGACAAGGACTGCAGGAGAGACTGAGGCTGACGCTGTCGGAAGCATAGTGTACTAACTGAAAGCAAAAACCGAGGGCCCTCTTAGTTTGATAATCTGTTAGTTTCCCAGGACTAAATCAGGAAAGCCCAAATTCTGGAATTCATCTTTTGCTATTCCTCTCAAACTCTCTTTTGATTCCTGGCTTTAATTCTATTTTTGCTTCAGATAGCTACCTTTCTGATTCTGGCCCTTTCAACCAATGAGTTTTCTTCCTGGTCCTTATTCTTGGCTTCATCACACTTTGAGTCTGACCCTTTCCAGCACTGATACCACTTGGCACCATGACAAGGATAGGAAAGAGCAGGAGATGAAGCACACAATCTCTCTTCCATATGATGGTTCTTCAAATATTTGAAAATAACTGTCATTTGCCCTCTGTTTCCCCTTATGGGTCAATTAAGTGGGCCATACCTGAAGATGCTATGTGAGGCATCTCACACCAGAATTCTGATTAGAACCTTAGTGCTGATTTATTTTACAAGATTTCCCAGGCCTTGTCTTAGCAAATGGCTACCTCTTGCTTAAATGTGACTGAGTGGTCAAAGGGATTTAGGATGCATCACAGAATCTGTAGCTAGACGGGCCCTCACAGGTCTGCTAGTTCAATCCTGTCATTTTATATGTGAGGAAACTGAAGCCCAGATAGAAGCGATTTTTCTCAAGATCAGGTGGTGTCACATATTTTTTGTCTGAGCATTCATATTTATTCTTGTGTATGATGTTGTCTGCATTGGATTAGTTAATTAGCTGGTTATTCCATAGGTGTTAGTCTAAAAAGCAGTAGAATGGTTAGGGAAGAAGAGAGATCATAAAGAATTATGATTGTGAATTTTGAGAAAACAGGGAAAGTGAATAAATTCTTTCAAAGGAGTTTGATTATAAAAGGAAAAAAAGGAGAGAGGGTTGAGGTAAAGGTTTATTTTGGCGGAGGTTGGGGAGAAGGAAAAAAACCTCGGTATATCTGTAGGCTGAGGAAAAGAAACCAACAGAGAGAGTAAGTAAAGGTTATGAAAGAAAGTGGAGATAACTGACATTATAAGGGGGGGATGGGACCAAGAGTTCAAGAGTTTGTCTTGAAAAGGAGGTACATTTTTTCCTCCTTGAAATGAAAGATGGACCAACCTTGATAAACTGGACTATCCTCAATAACGCACGGCTAAAAGACAACTCTACAAGCCTCAGGATGGAAGGAGAAATCTAAACTCAGAGAAAGATATAGAAGGACTATAGTTTAAACGGAGACTGAAGCAAAACATGCTATCGTTCTTTTTCATGTCTGGTTTTGCTTTCTTTTCCCAGTGATCACTCATTGGTTACAACCCTTCTATATGACCAAACTATTGTACAATGTGAAAGTATCTGCAGATCCTATACGTGATTGCACGCCACCATGGCGGGGGGTGGGGGGGGAAGGGAGGGGAGAAAATCTGAAACTCAAGTGATTGTGGAACTGAATCTTGTAAACTAAAAGTAAATAACCAAGTCATTCAAAAAACAAAAAACAAAAAAAAGAAATGAAAGATGAAAAAGATGAAGCAGAAGAAGAGCAAAGACATAAAAAAATTTGTATGTGAAGAAGAGGGGAATGGAGGGACCTTGTAGTTTATAGCTTCAATGTTCTTAGAAAACAGAAGATATGGTCGTCTGATGATATCAAGGGGGGCATGTTTGGAGCTAGGAGACTTGAAGAGCAAGAAAGAAGTTTTGGAATGAAGTCCATTTGCAATAATAGTAATAGCCACTTACATAGCTCACTAAGGTTTGCAAAGCACTATCAGTTATGTTATATCCTTACGACAACCCAGAGGGAAAGGGTCTGACCATTTTATAGACAAGGAAACTGAGGCTGAGATAGGTTAATTTGCCCAAGGTCACACAGCTACTGAACATCTAGGGCAGGACTTTGAACGCAGGCCTTCCTGACTCCAAGGCCAACATGGAGCTGCTGAGCTGCTCTTGTTGAAGGTTCCCTGGTCAGATGTAGGACTAAGGGATTTATCAGGTTTTCCTGCTTTTCAACCATGCGTTCCAGTGAGTCACTCAGTCAATAAGCAGGACTGAGGCACTGTGCCAGTTAAGCTCTAGTGATACAAAGACAAGTAACAAGTGGTTCTGACCCTGGAGGGGCTTATATTCTAAAGTGAAGACAGCAGGTAAAGATCCATGTACATACAAGATAAAGACATGTAATGGAAGGTAATCTAAGATGGAAGGCACCAGCAGTGGGAGTTGAAGGAAGGGACTATATTACTGTGGACTGATTTATTTATTTAAGGTGGTTAGTTCATTTAGAATTAAAAGATATAGTTGATCAGTGTCATAAAGTTTAACCAGGTAGAAGATGTCCTGAAGAGGGCAGCTAGAATGGCAGTGGGCTTGCAAAGAATGATATTTGTGATTCAGCCTACAGAAGTCTTAGGCAATATAAGGTTTCTCCTGCTCCACACCTCAAAGCCCCTCTATATTCTTCATTCATTTTTTTTTTTTTTGCTCTAATCCTGGGGATGAGGTGGCCCTTCTCCTTGTCAAGGTTAACTCTTCTACCTGTCCTTTTTTGGTTTTAATCAATTTTTTAAAAAAATGAAGATCTGCCTTCTCTCTCTCTGCACTCCCTACCCCATTGAGGAAAAAAAGAAAAACAAAATCCTCTATTACAAACATGTATAGTCAAACAAAACAAATTCCCAGGGTGGCCATGTCCAAAAAAAGTCTCTATCTGCATTGAACCCATCACCTCTTTATTTGGAAGTGGACAGCTGACTTCAACACGCTTCTTCTGGAACTGTGATTAGCCATCATGTGGGTCAGAGTTCCCAGGACTTTCAAAGTTGATTGTTTGGAACCATCCTCTTCATCATTTCTTACAGCACAGCAGTATTCCATCACATTCGTGTGACTTGTTCAGCTATTCCACAACTGATGGGCACCCTCTCAGTTTCTAATTCTTAGGCATTACAGAACAGAGACGGTATAAATATTTTTGTATATATGGACTCTTTTCCCATTTCTTTAATCTCTTTAGGGTACAGATCAAGTAGTGGCATCACTAGATCAAAGAATTATGCATAGTATAATAGCTTTTGGGGCACAGTTCCAAACTGCTTTCCAGAATAGCTGGGTCAGTTCACAGCAATACCAACACTGTGTTTTCCCATGGCCTTTCCAGCATTGTCATTTTCTTTTATTTTTTGGTCGACTTTGTCAATCTGCTAGGTGTGATGTGGAACCTTACAACTGTTTTCATTTGCATTTATTTATGCATATATTTATTCACTTGTATTTATATGCAATTATGTTTTAGAACTCTTTTTCATATGGCTATTGATAGCTTAGATTTCTTCCTCTGAAAAGTACATGTTCATATCTTTTGGCCTTTTTCAATTGGAGAATAGCTCATATTCTTATCTATCTGAATCAGCAGCCTATATAGTCTTAGAAATAAGCTTTTATCAGAGAAGCTTAATGCAAAGTTTTTCCTCCCATGTACCTGCTTCTCTTCAAATTTTAGCTGCATTTAGTTGTCTGGGCAAAAAGTTTAAAATTTTATATAATGTAATTTACCTTCTGTAACTCTCTTTTGTTTGGTCATGAAATCTTCCCCTATCCAAAGATACAACAAATAATTTCTTCTTTGTTCCTCTAATTTGTTTATATTGCATATAATGTATAAGCCATGTACCCATTTGGAGCTTATCTTGATATATGGTGTGAGTTGTTGGTCTATATCTAGTTTCCACCAGAGTGCCTTCCAATTTTTCCAACAGTTCTTTCAAATACTAAGTTCCTTCCCAAATAGCTGGTATCTTTGGGCTTACCAAACACTGAGATACTACTCATTTGTTTCTGTGTATCTATTTGTGCTTTTCACTTAGTCTAAAGAAGACAATTTCTTTAGAAGCTTGCACCATCATTCTCATATTCAATATCTTTCTATCTACAATCTTCTTCCATGATACTTTATAAGCATGTTCAAGTCTCCCCATCTTTAAAAAAAAAACAAACCACCTTTCTTTAAACTTGCTATTCCCTTAAATTATTCTGTATCTCTCACCTTTTTAATTGCTAAACTACTAGTAAAAGTAATGTACACTGGTTGCCTCTTCTTCCTTATTACCTGCTCTCCAAAGTTGCCAATGATCTGGTGGCTAGATTTGATAGGTCATTTCTAAATCAATTCCTTCTTTGATCTTTTTGTAGTTTTTAACAATACTGACCATTCTCTCCTAATTAAAATCCCACCTTTTACAGGAACCTTTCCCCACTCTCTCTCAATTCCAATGCCTCCCCTCTCTTTATCATTTCCTATTTATTCTGTACATAGCTTGCTTTGCATATATTTGTTTGCACGCTGTCTCCCCCATTAAATTGAAGCCCTTTATAGGCAAGGACTCTCTTTTGCCCCTTTTTGTATCTCCAGTATTTAGCACAGTGCCTGATATATAGTAGATGCTGAATAAATATCCAATGATTTATTGGCTCCTTATTTCCTCTAGAATAAAATAAACTCCTTATATTGGCATTCAGTAACCTATTAAGTCCCAGCTAAAACCCTACTTTCTACAGAAAGCCTTTCCTAATATCTCTTCAGACAAGTGCCTTCTCGCTATTATTTCCGATTTATCCTGAATATAGCTAGTCCGTTTGTAGTTATCTGCACGTTGTCTCCATCACTGGATTGTGAGCCCTGTAAGAGCAGAGAATATCTTTTACCTGTCTTAGTAGCTCCAGTGTTTATTGACTACTCCATGTGCCAATCAAACTGGGCTCCTGGCTATTCCCTAGACAACATGCTTTTTATCTTCTGCCTTCATGAATTTGCATAAATTATTCTCCAGGCCTGGGAAGGCATTCCCCCTTTAATCGTACCTCTCCAAATTCCACTCTTGTTTCAAGACTCAGTTTAGGGGTCACCTCCTCCTGCCCTGAACTATACTCCCAACAACTTCAAGCTAAAAATGTTCATTCTCTTCTCAGCTATTCCTAGAGCACTTTGAGTTCTCTCCTTTACCTCCATAACTAACATTGTATTTATAGACGTCCGTGACATTCTACTCACCCCAGGAAAGGAATATTTTGTTTTTGTCTTTGTATCCTTAGATATGTACCTAACTCTGTGCTTTACCCCTTTCCTTCCCTCTCATGTTTCTTGTAAGTCTTTATATCCTCCAGACTAAACACCCTTTGTTCTTTAGTCCATTCTTTTTTGGGAAGCACTTAAACTCAGAGGAGAGATACTCACAAAAGGACTATTCACTATTATTGTAGACACTTCTAATAATAATTGTTTCCCAGCCCATGACAGATTGAAAGCAGCAAAATGAAAGCAGGGTCAGGGTGCATTCTGGGGAAGGGAAGATTTTTCTTGTTGTGTTTCAGTTCAGTTGGACTTTTTGTGACGCCATTTGAAGTTTACCTGGTAAAGATACCGGAGTGGTTTGCCATTTTCTTCTCCACGTCATTTTACAGATGAGGAAACTGAGGTAAACAAGGTTAAGTGACTTGCTCAGGATTACACAGCTAGGAAGTGTCTGGGCCCAGATTTGAACTTATGAAGATGAATCTTTCTTATTCCAAGGCCCTAGACTCTATCCCAGCAGTTCTCAACCTGTGGGTCGGGACCCTAAGACCATCAAAAAACACATATTTCTGACGGTCTTAGGAACCGAGACACTGCTCCTCTATCTATCTGTCTCCAGGTGGGTCGGCCCACATCGGAGTATTAAAGGGTCGTGGCATTAGGAAGGTTGAGAACCATTGCTCTATCTACTGTGCTACCTGGATGCTCTTAAGAAGACCTTTATCCATTCTTAAAAAAACACATTTTATTGCTCATTTGTTCTTTACTTGATATAGTGTGGTGCCCTGTACCATTTTGTTTATCCTCCTTTGAATACGGAAAAATGTTGTCGAGGTCCCTTCGGTGATGTGGGAATGCAATATTCCAAGTAAACCAAGGATATCAGAGATGTTGTTCTGGTCACTAAATTCATATTAAAAGTTACTTGTCTCTACAAAGTAGAAAATGGGCAAAGCACTTAAATATAAATAAATCTCAAGGATATGGGGCAAGCTATGTTTAATTTACCAGAAAACAGTTGGAGGGGACATTTAAAAAGGTTACACAATCCAAGACTATTCCTTAGGAAGGCTGAAAAGTACCTGAAATTCTTACTTTTAGAAATTCATTCCAAAAATTTACAGCTTATTGTAAGCAAGCAAATTACCTTTCTGGGGCTAACACAGTAAATAAGCCATTGCAATATCAAATACTTATTTTAGTTTATCATAGACAATAAGCCAGTTACTTGGGGAGGCCCATAAAACAGATAAATTTTGCTAGGGTGTGGTTGGATTAGAATTGAAGGGACACAAAAATGAGGAACAGGAAGTCTGATGAAGTTGGAAAGAAGCACTGGATTTGGAGTGAGACAACTTGGGTTCAAATCGTGATCTCTGCTATTTACTATGCATAACTATGGGCAAGTCATTTGACTTCTGGGACTCAGTTTCTTCATTTGTAAAATAAAAGCTCTGTGAGTCTGCAAGAACTCTGAGGTCTCTCCCAGTCATAAATCCTATTTAAAAACGATGACTGATAAACATTTATTAATAAACATTTGTGCTAGGTGCTGGGGATACAAAAAGTGCCAAAAATGCTTCAGAGAGGTGGTTAAAAGGGAACTCAGATGCAAGTAATAAATACAATAAAAAATATCTGATTTATTTAAACGAATATGTCTTCACGGCACTGGGGAAAAGAGCTGCGCCCTCCCCACCCCCCAAGCCTCAAAGACCGAGCGTCGCCCATGCAAACACCTATGCCTGCAGTCTAGACTTTGAATGGCCAGCATTTGAAGGACTCCAAGCTAAGGAAAGGGGTAGAGCTGAGTGGATGTCCAGCGCGGTTCTGGGCACCCTAGTCAAAGAGGGAAGGGTTTGAGGTGAGAAAAAAAACAACTTCAGAGGCTACCTTCCTTTTTCCCCTCCCACGTGCCACACACGAGATGGTCACCCTCAGCAAAATCCTATACAGCAGAAGACATGGTGGAGGGGTAAGGGGGAGCCGTAAAATTACCCTCCCCCAAAGGGCAGGAGCCGTCGTCCGTCTTAAGTCCAAGGTGGAAGGAATCAAACCGGTCTCAAAAGTCCAAGGGATCAAGCTCTGGCTGTTGAGCCTGGGTTACTTCACAAAAGAGAGACTCCCAAAAGCCCTTAAGAGAGAAGAAACTGGCATGGGCTAAGAATCCGAGAACGAGGGAGTGACAGACAGAGAAAGAGGCCCCGACACTCTGGGGCTGCGTTAACAACGCAAGGAATGCGAAAGAAATGTGAGGAATCCAGGGCTCGCAGAGGCTGGCGGCCGGTGAAAGAGCAAAACCGGTTTAAATCCGGCCACTGGCAGCGGCCTCCCTGCTCGGATCCCAGGGTTGGGTGCAAGGAAATAAGCGGGGCGGGACGAGCTTACTCGGGAAGGTTGCAAAGAGGAAAGTCCTGCAGTCCAGATTTTATCGCGCACCTAAAAGTAAGAAGAGGAGCCACTGGGCACAGCGCAGGGAGCGAAGCCCAGGAGCTGAACTGCTCTAGGATGGGGGGTGGGGGAGAAAGGGGAGACCCACAACTCCTCCCACCTTGCGTCTTGGCCCCTCCCTTTCTCAGTGCGCTTGCGCGACGGTGGAGCCGGACTCTATTTGGCTATAAGATTTGCGGCAGCGGCACCAGCGTAGCTTACCCAGCATGCCGCGCGGCGGTGACGGCTGTACGACTACCCCTTTCCCTCCCCCGTCCCCACGTAACCCTCCTTTCCCCCTCCCATCCGCCCCCCCCTCCCTCCAGTGAGTGAGTGAGACAGGCAGATGGAGGAGGGACTGTAATGGCGGCGGCCGGCAGCTCCCTGCTCTGACCCGCGGCAGACACTTAGCAACGACCCCCTCCCCGCCCCTCTCCCCGCGGGCCGCCGCCCAGCCGCCCGCGCGGGGCCCCCTTCCTCCTCCTTCTCCCCCGCCCCCGGCCGTCCGCGTTTCCCCCCGCGCCCCGGCCGGGGCCCCTCACACAATGGATGAGCTCCCTGGAGGAGGCGGCGGCGGCCCAGGGATGGCAGCCCCTCGGCAGCAGCAGCAGCAGGGGCCGGGGGTTAACATGAACCTACAACCGGGAGTCGGTGGAGGTGCGGCCGCCGGCGGGGGTCAGCCAACGGCAGCAGCGGCGGAGGGCGCGGGCCCCTCTTCGGGCCCGGAGCTGTCCCGGCCGCAGCAGTACACGATCCCGGGCATACTGCACTACATTCAGCACGAGTGGGCGCGCTTCGAGATGGAGCGGGCGCACTGGGAAGTGGAGCGGGCCGAACTGCAGGTAGCCGGTCGCGGGACCCCGGGGGTGGGGAGGACTATGGGACCTCGACGGGAGGGTGGAGGGGGTGGGGCCCGCGCGGGGATCCCTGGCCCGAGGGCACCGGGTCGGCGAGACGTACCTTGGGGGGCCCGGCCGGAGGAGGAACGGCAGCAGCAGCAGCAGCAGGTCCGAGCAGGGGTCCCCCCTCCCCCCTCCTCCCTCCCGCGGCAGGAAGCTTTCTCCACGGCCCTTACTGGCTGCGCGGTGCGGGCTTCCTCGGGGCAGCCATTTTGGTTTCTAGTATGGCGTCCTCCGGGGCTTCTCCGGCGGCGGCGCCGGCCCAAGCTGGGGATCCGTGGCCCCGGGACGATCCCTCCGCCGAACCCCTGGGTGGGGGAGGGAGGCTGGCGGCGGGACGCGCGCGAGACGGCTGCCCTCAGCCCTTCCCCCCTCTGGACAGAAACCCTGGCCCGGGATCGTGCCGGGCTCTTCCTCCTCCCCTTTTCTCCTCCTCTAAGCAGGTCCTCCCCCCCCCCCCCTCCACCTGCCCTTTGACAGCTGCCCTCCCTGGAGCACGCCGGCTCGCTCCTAAAAGGATTTTAAGTTTTCACTCCACGCCTGCTAAACCCCGCTTGGGGAGCCTGGTTCACCTAGGTGGTGTCCCCTTCCCTCTCTCCCTTTGGATCCCTAACATGCCTCAACTTCAGACCAACTCTTGAACTCTTGGATAACGAATAACTCTTAAATTACTTCAGTTTGCTTCACTTAGACCTGAGTCCCAAGCAGTCCCTTCCTTCTGTTTGCTACTTGGTGTTAGGTAAAAGAGAAAAAGGCAGATTGGACTTAAATCTGGTTGGAATAAAGAACAGTTATTTGCATATTTCAAACTCCCTTTTGGGAGAGGAAATGGAAAATGGTATGCCTCACCCTGAAAAATGGGAAGAACGTGAGTGTATAGGCTTTTGCAGTAGGGCAGGGGCTTGGATTCGAGAATCAATTGTTGGTATGTCTGTTGGCAAGAATGTTTTAGTGGACATTACCAAAGTGTTTATTTTTAAGCCCCTTTCCAAGGCAGATTTAGGACTGGAGTGATGGGGTGGTGGGAAGCTTCTCTGTTAGAAAGGACTGCACCTGTTCTTTTTTTGACAATATTGTTTAGTTTGGATGCAATATTCTAGTTCATTGTACGTGTGCACACTAAATAGTTAGGGAAATATAATATGGAGGGAAAACTATACCCACTTTAAAAAGATCTAATCTCAAATATCTAAATCAGGCCAGTAACGTTTTGGAGTCAATAGGACTTTTTTTTTTTTGTCTTACCAATAGTGAAGTCACAAAATGAGGTTAATGATTTTTTTTAAGTGAAAATTACAATTTTGCTTTTGAAATTGTCTTTATCAAGTCCTAGAAAAATAAGATGAGATTCATTCGATACCTGTCAGCTTTTTTTTTTAACATTTGTGGATTTTATCTCATTTGATATGGACTTTAAAAACATGAACTTTTAAAAATGTTTCAATTATGTTCACAATGCTTATTGCCTTTGATACTTTGGGGGTGTTTTTAATATGTACACATGATACATGGTGCATTGTGCATTTTAAAAGACTTATTGAAAGTTTATAGTGGCCTATAGATAAAATTATATACTATGGACTACACAGTTACCCACCATGTAAGTGGACTAATCATTTAGAAAAGGGTTTTTTAAAAGCATTCTTGTTGGAATTTGAGTTTATTTTATTGCATTATGCTAGTGTTGCCCATAAGTATGTAACATAATAATTTGTGTGGTGGATGCGTTTGAAACAGCATGAGGAAGATTTGTTAGGTATAATCATTTGCCCCATTTTTGTGTTGATGGTTTTGAAATGTAGTAGTGCAGTATAAATGTTTGTGACTAGTGTATTTTATAAGGAATTAAGCCTGGAACTTATATTTTAGGACTTTTCTAAATAAGAATTTCCTTAGTCACTCTCAAACTGTAGTGTAACGCAAGCAATAGAGATGTTCCTGGTTTGCTAGTGGAGCCAAGTTAGTGATGTTAATCCTATAATGTCTATTTTGACATTGCCCTTCCTATTCTTTCTCTTTTTGACACTCCTTTCCCCATGCAGCCACCTATCTATGCTTGCTTGTTCTGGGAAAGTCTTGTTCACGTCCTGTTGTAAATTCTCCACAGAGGATGTCGGTCGTTAACCTTTATAGCTGGGGGAACCATTCTTTAGAGTTCTTCACATTGCTAGGTCACAAGGACCTTGGGTGGTCATTATTAGTTAATTCTTATTCTTGCTAATGACCAATCCATTTTTGGGGGGGGGGGGAGGTCTCTGACATCTGTCTGATAAGCTGTTTCTCCTGTGTAGCTCACACCAACTATGTGCCTCTGGATTTTGCTTCTAATTCTTCAGAAACCTTAGTACAATGCAAAGAGTAGAGAGGATTTATAGGCAGACAAATTAGGTTCAAATTCTAGTTCAGTTATGTGAACCCACCCAAGTCACAGAACCTCTCTGAGATTTAGGTTCTTTCCACTTCTGTAAAAATAAGGGAGTTGAACTAGATTACTTTTAAAGTTGCTGCCAGCTGTATCTGTGATCCCTCTATGAGCCATGACTCCCCAAATATACACTATTACTAAGAGAATACAGTATTGTTCATTTAAAAAGATGCATCTTAATTAAAGGAAAAACTTAATCACCAAAAGCAGTGCATTGTTTCCCAAAAGCAAAACAGCCTGTCTTTCACATGACCAATTCTGAGACTAGGTTACTATTCATTTGCACCGTATTTACAAAATAAATGTATTGATTGGACCAGTTTTATGAATTGTCCATCCACATCATTTCTAAGGGAGATTCTTAAACTAGCAAGGAGGCGGTAGTGCAGTGGAAATAGCACTGGATTTGAGGGCCATAGGACCTTAGCTTGAATCCTCACTCCTGCTTTCTGCTTCTTTGACATTGGGCAAGTCATTTCTCTTGTAGAGAAAGGCCTCAGTTTTCTCATATATAGAAGTAGGAGGTTAGATTAGTTACTCACAATTCTTGATTTTAGGATTCTGCTTGCTAATACAATTAATTTCAGCTTAGTTTTTCAAGACAGCATAACTTGTGTTTCTAAGCCATGGTCATGATTATGTGCTGTTTTAGAGGCATAAAAAGTTCTTATTTTCTTTAACAATTTTTGAAAGTCTGTAATATTTCTGTCAGATGTAAAGTTGGATTACTTAACTAGTTACTAGTTTTCTCAATTTTACAATGAGCCTATTGAGATTTTTTTACTTGTTAAGTTTTTATTGACATTTATCGGTTTGTAAGTGTGTGGGGGGGGAATTCATGTCATTATTTTAATGAAGTGCCAGTGCATTTCCAATCATAAATTTATCTTTTCTAATTCACTATTTATTTGAAACAGTCTTTTCTTTTTAAATTTTGAGGTCTAAATTGTCTCCCTTCCACTCCCCTACCCACTGAGAAGGCAAGCAGTATATCAATTATCCTTGTGAAATCATGCAAAACAATTCCAGAAAAAAGGAAAAATAAAGAAAATCACTTCAATTTGGACTCAGTTCATTAGTGCTCTCTGGAGGTACATAGTATTTTTTCATCATTGGGTCCTTTGGAATTGTCTTGGATCATTTATTGAACAGAGTAACCAAGTTTTTAATAGTTGATCATCATTACAATATTGCTCTTACTTGCTCATTGTAAATTTAAATGTATTTTAAAGGCTAACCTAATAATTAAAGTACAAATTATATCACTGTTGCGTAAAACCTACTATATATGCATGTGTATATGTGTATACAAGTATATATTATTTGTGTGTATTTTATATATGTGTGTGTATGTATTACATATTTTTCTAGAAACATGATTCCTTGAATTGTTCAGAATGTTTTATCTGTGGAATGATACCTCCTTGAGGGAAGAGAGTGCCCACTTCTGTATTGGTATTGCTGGTGCCTGACCTTTTTTTTCCTCCACTTGGACTGACCCAGTGATTTCAGAGATGTAGGGTACGCCCTCTACCAATGCAGTCAAACTTTGTTTTGAAACTTAGTAATTTTAGGGAGATGCTTGGGGCACTGAGAGGTGGTGACACAATTACTTTATTAGAGGCTGTATTTGAAGCTAAGTTTTCTCACACAGAGGTTAGTTTTCTACTTACTATACTACTCTGTCTTTTGCTTGGCATATAGTACTTGCTTGCATGATGGTTATATTGTTTCATTGCAGAATTATGAAATTGATCTCATTCCCAAGATAGTTCCTAGTCAACTAAAAAGCACAACCTACATTTGGTTGTTAATATTGGACTTCTCTAAATTGGTTTTGAACTAGCCTCTTTAGTTGGGTCTTGTCTTTGTTATACAGTTTTCCTTTTTCCTTAACTTGTGATTTCCTAATTTTGTATTCTTATGTGGTACATATTTGTTCCTTACGGTTTTTGTATAGTGTGCATATATGTGGCTTTGTCTTTGTCTTACTTTAGTACTTCTGAAATCCATGATCCATATCTAAGTAATGTAGTACTTAGTCACTTAACTAGTACAAATTATAAACTCCTGCATGTTTTAGTAGACAGTATTCATTAGTTGCTATGACTGAAAAAACTAGTCCTTTGACAAGCTTATGTCCTGGTGGTGATCTCCTCCAAATTTTTCTAGGTTTATTCTTTTTTTCTTTTTTCTTTTTTTGCAGGGGGGAAGGCAGGGCAGTTAGGGTTAAGTGATTTGCCCAAGGTCACAAGGCTAGTAAGTGTTAAATATCTGAGGCCATATTTGAACTCAGGTCCTCCTGACTTCCAGGGCAAGTGCTGTATTCACTGTACCACCTAGCTGCCCCTAGGCTTATTCTTAGGTGAGAAATACAGCCTATATTTGTGTCTGTACTTTTTAAAAGTTTTTCTGTTTGGTAGAAAGAGCTGTCAGAGATTACCCTATGCTGTTATGGACTTCAGAAACCTATGGGTCACTTGCTTGGGAGCCATTTGAAATGAATATAATCTTTTAAATTGCTATAGATAGAACTATTGGAACGAAGTCCCTATTACTTTTTTGTTGTTCATTCATTTTTCATTCATGTCTGATTCTTTGTGACCCCATTTGGTATTTTCTTGGTAAAGATACTTGGAGCGGTTTGCCATTTCCTTCTCCAGATCATTTTATAGATGAGGAGACTGAGGCAAACAGGGTTAAGTTTCATGCCCAGGGTCATTGAGCTAGCAAATGTCTGAGGCCAAATTAGTCTTCCTAATTCCAGGCCCCAAACTCTGTCCATTTATTTTAAAAGTGTAGCTTGTTTCTCAAGAAATCAAAAAAGCCCCTGTCTTTTTTGATTCTGATTACCCAGATTGGTTATAAAACTGATTAGTATGGATTGGAATGGGGAAAGACTTGAGACTGGGACACCAGGTTATGCAGTAGTTTAGTAGATAGGTAATTTGGGTATAAAATAAGATGATGACATTAGATGTGAGTAGAGAGAAAGACATAATAGGGCTGTTGTGAAGGTACAAATAAAATCTGATAATAGAGTGGATATATGTGGTGTAACTGTGAGTCATTGAGTGTGACACCAAGGTTAAATACAGTGGTAGGTGACTGGGAGGATCATGGTATCCTCAACAGTAATGGGGAAGTTGGTCAGGTGTGAGGGTTTTGGAGAAAAAATGAATTCCGTTTTGGAACATGTAGAATTTCAGATACTCATGGGACTTCAATCTAAGATGTCCAAAAGGCAGATGATGTTATGGAACTGAGCTTAGGTTAGGGCTGGATCTACAGATCTGGGAATTATTAGCATAGATATAGATATTTTACAAAATAATAAAATATTTCTGTTGTCAAAATGCTAAATATTATAGAGCTAAAAACAGATTATGAACATTAAATATTATCAGCTTATAAATCTATGATGTTAATAACTCCCACCTTACAGGGTTGTTATGAGGATCAAGTCCGTAATACTGCCTGGCACAAAGCAGGCTTAATAATATAATATAAAATGTATTAATTAAATTATTAAATATACCAATAAATGCTTATTCCCTCCCTCCCCCTTTTATGGCAAGAACTGTTTTGCTTTGCTTTTTTTTTGTTGCCACTGTGCCAGTAACATAACAGGTACTTAATGAATTGGGATGGGATATCCTATGTAATAGTGCAGTTTGACGGGGGCACAGTTTATTCATAGGGGAGCTAAGAGTGCCCTGTTCCACCTATCACAACACAGCCTCTGCTTATATTTTGCAGGAAATTGAATGCCAGGCTGAGGAGTTTGAGCTTTATTCATTGAAAGATTGAACCGTTTAAGTTTTTTGACTAGCAAAGTGATGTGATTTGAATCTTGCCGTAGGACAGGGCTTCTTAACCTGGGGTCTGTGAACCTGTGATTTGTGGGGTTTTTTTGGTAATTGGTGACAGGATTTCAACAAAATTGCTTTACTTTGTAAACCTATGTATTTTATGCATTCTAAAAGTCTTCTGAAAACGGGTCTATGAACTTCAATAGGAACAGTGAGGTAGCACAGTGGATAGAGCATTGGGCTTGGAGTCAGGAAGATCTGAGTTCAAATTCCCACCTCAGACATTTACTAGCTGTGTGACTCTGGAGAAGTCAATCTCTGTTTGCTTCAGTGCCTCATCTGTAAAATGGGGGCACATTGGAGAAGGAAATGTGAAACCAATCCAGTATCTTTGCCAGGAAAGTCCTATACAAAAGTCCATGGGCTCACATAGAGTTGAACATGACTGAACAGCAACAGCAAAGGACTTTGCAAGACTTCTGAAGGAGACATAAAAGAAAGGTTAAGAATCTCTGCCATAAGATGTTGTTTGTCATCTATGTGTAGCATGGATTGGAATTGTAAAGAAGGAGGCAAAAATTAGTTTTGTAGCTGTTATAATGGTCTAAAAACTAGTAAGTTCCTGGAGTGGTGACAGTGGTAACAAAAGGGGAGTGGGACTGAGTACATTGCAAAAGGAGAGTAGGTAGGATTTCATATTTGAATGGATATGAATTGGGAATGAGGAGAATGGAAAAAGGAGTCTTAAGATAATGGTAAGATATTGAACACGATTGATTAGGTGAATGAAAGTAATAGAAATAGGGAAGTTAGGAGTTTGAGGATTTTGAGATTCCAATGGTAGATCCAAGTGAAGTTAGTTGACCAGCAACTGGAAGTAAGGGACCGGTGCTCAAGAGAGGTAAGTCCCTGTGAGCTGAGTCATTCATAGAGAAACACTGAACTTTATTCTTAGTAATTTTTATCTCCATTAATGCCTAAATATAGTACTTTGCATATAGTGTTGACACTTCAAGTTAAATGTTCAGGTGGTTTGGGTGAGTGGGTGATGAAATGATTCGAATGTTTGGGGAGGGAATATGGAAGCTGAGGACTCAAAGACCTTGGATTTGGTGATTAGAAAGTCATTAGTAACTTTTGAGAGAACAGATGTCATGATAGCAGTGGCAGTTGGATTGTAAGAGATGGGTGAATAGATGGACCAGACATTTCAGTCAGTAAGTATATATTTTCTCTTAAAAGAAGTTTGTTGGATTTTTTTTTCACAACATGGCTAATATAAAAATATGTTTTGCCTGATTTCACATGTATGATTGATATATTGCCTACCTTCTCAATATGGGGGACCTAAGAGAGGGAGGGAATTTGGAATTCAAAATTAAAAATATTCAAAAATATTTAAATAATACATAAAAAAAAACAAGTTTGGTGAAGGGGAGAGAGAAGAGAGACAATTGGTCAGAGGAAGGGAATTTAGAATTTAGTATATTAGAGACAGCCAGCTAAGTGATTCAGTGGGTAAAGCACTGGGCATGTATACCCAGAGTTTAAATGCAGCCTCAGACATTGTGACCCTAGGCAAGGCAAGTCATATAACTTGTGTCAGTTTTCCTCAACTGTAAAATGGGTATAATAAATAGCACATACCCTGCTCCAAGTCAGGAAGAACCAAGTTTGAATTCAGCCATATATTTTCTGGCTCAATGAGCCTGAGAAAGTCACTTAACCTCTATTTGCCTGGAATGACTGTTCCCTCTTCATCTTTGTCTCCTGCCCTCAAGTACTAGCTAAAATCCTATTACGAAGTAAGAAGCCTTTCTTGATCCTCTTTAATGCACTCGCTCTGTTGCTTATCTCCAGTTTATCCTGCATATATCTTGTTTATATGTATAGTTCTTTACACGTTGTTTTCCAGTAAGACTGTGATCTTTGAGGACTAGGACTAACTTTTTCATTTCTTTGTATTCTTAGTGCTTAGCTAAGCCTGATTCTAGTAGGTGCATAGTAAATATTGTTGATTGACTGCCACGCTGGGTCTCAGAAGAATCATTATTTAAATAATCCATTTATGTTATTTTTTTAGAAATGTTTCATAAGTAGGCACTGAATGAGGTCGTAGAGTAGACTAATACCACAGGAGGAGCCAGGGATTTATATTTTAATGTTCTAATTTCTTTTTCTCTGTCCCCCAGTTTATTAACTGTGGGACCTTAACTAGGTCTCAGTTTCCTCATTTAAAATAAGGGTATTACATGAGTTTTAAGAACTTAGTTAAAGTTGTCTCCTTTTTTGAAGTTAGGGCATTGAAACAAGTTTGATATTGGACCTCATCGTTATAGAGTTTCCAGAAGTTCCTGTAAAGATTATATTGTAGGATTTAAGAAAATTATTTTGGAGCTAATATTTAGTCAGTCTAAAATGGTAGTCTTCCTGCAGGAAAAGACCATAGAATCAAGTCTATAATCTTACTTAGCAGAGGACCATAGAGTTTGGCTTACTTGTCGAGGTCACATAGCTAGTTAGTGAAAAATGTAAGTCTCCTGACTCCTAGTTGTGTTCTTTTTCCTGATTTTTCTAATAGTTTTTAGGTTCCAAATAGATCTTGTTTACCTTTTTGCGTAACTAAAAGATAGTATCTAAAATGAAGTTTTATAAAAGCAAATGCAAGATGATTGCTTCAATTAAAAAAAAAATTTCTATGTGCCAGATCATGGATATAGACAAAAAACAAAACAGGCAATCCCTGCCTTCAGGAAGCTTTAATATATTCTTTTTATTAATATTGTTAATTGTTCTGGCTAAAAGTATCTCATGAATATCTGAGATGAGGTGATTATTGATTTTTCAGTGGTTAAATTAAGTATGCGCTTCATTTAACCTTGATTTTGTATTCATTTGTTTTGATCATGTCTGACTCTTTTGGGATCCCATTTGGGGTTTTCTTGGCAAAGATTGTGGAGTAGTTTGACATTTCTTTCTCCATCTCATTTTACAGATGAACAGACTGAAGTAATCAGGGTTAAGTGACTTGCTCAGGGTCCCATATGTAAGTATCCTAGGCCAAATTTGAACTTAGGTCTTCCTGACTTTAGGTCTAGTGCTCTATCCATTGTGTCTCTTAGCTACCCTTAACTTAAATATTTGCACTTAAAAAAAAATCAGGTCAACTGGTTTAAAAAAGAATCAGAAAAAATAATGAACCAATGCATAGTGTATGAATTTTAACTTTTAGAGATGGAAGATAACTAGCAATTTTATGTAGACAAGTTTTAAGATTGTCACCTATAATAGATCTAACAGCCATCCACACTATTTGTATGCTATTGGGGATGAGTGTTTTAATTTGGTGGGTAACCCATTCTGTAATTAGGCTGGTCTGTTGTTGATAATAGTAGTGTTTAATGGTGCTTTACAGTTCACAAAATGTTTTCCCTCACAATAATCCTGTGAGGTGGACACTAAAAGTAATAGGCTACCATTCAGTGAGCAAACTGAACTCAGCATTATTTAAGTGACTTGCCTTATAGCTAACTACTAAGTGGAAGAAGAGTCAGTACTTGAAACAAGTTCTTTTGATGCTGAGATCTATGTTCTTTCTATTACTATGTTTATATTCAGTGAAAATCTATCTCCCTCTAACTTGACTCAGTGGTTATAGTTCTACCTTTTGGAACAGCACAGTAAGGAAACATTCTTTTCTACTTGACTACATTTTAAATATTTGTATGCTTGTCTCCCTGACTCAGTCTAGTCTTTTTTTCTTTAAGCATCTTCACTTTAGTTTGTTTTTTTTTTTTTTCAACTGCTCTTCATGTTAAATGGTTTCCAGATCTGTCACCATCCTGGTGGATCTTTTTGGCCCAAATAGTCAGTGTTCTTTGAAAATTCTGGTATCTTGCACAGAGTATAAATAAGATATAAGCCTGAAATTGCTGTGAATTGCATCTGTACATTAAACTATGAATAATATAATCTAAAACTCCATTTGTTCCAGGATTATACTAGTTGCTCATATTGAGTTTATGGTCAAATAAAATCTCCAATTGTTTTTGGATGGTGTCCCTGACCTAATTACTTAGGCAATTGATATTTTTTAACTTAAATGGCAGCACTTTATTTTTATCTATAGTTCATCTTTTTGGGTTCAGCCTTTATTCTAGCCTAATGATTTTGAATCTCAAGTCTTTCTTCCAGAGGATTAACTCTCCCATTTTGTGAAATCTGTAGGTTTTCATTTATAGGTTTTATCAACATGCCTTCCATGTGTTTGTCTGAATTGATTCATAAAAGTGACAGGCACAGCAGAATCGTGTGATCTGCCACTAGCGAGCTTCCTCTGGATCTTCAGCATCAATCCATTTATGGAAAGTCTTTGGATGCAATTGTTTAGCCAACTACTACCTAATAACCCTGTTTCCAGCTTCTCTCTATACTTTTGTTAATCCTTGTTGACTTAATTGTCAATTCTGGGCAGATGCTTCACAGGTCTACATATCCAGCCTCATTCTGTCACTAGATCTTCAGTCCTGCATCGTTAGCTGCCTGTTGAACATGCATCCGACTCTACTCACAGAGCGCGCTGGCTTTAGCCGTCATCATCTTTCACCTAGATTGTTGCAGCGGCCTTTAATTGGTTTCTCTCACTCAAATCTCTCCCCACTTCGGTTTATATTCACAGTTGCCTTAAGTGAATAGCTAACCATGTGACTCCTCTAGTCCATAAACTGCTGTGACTTTCTGCCGCCTTCCCCTTGCTGCCTGCACTGGCTGCTTGAGCCCCAGCTTCTGCATGAGCCCCCTCCCTTCCTCCAGCTGACTTTTCCCAATTTTATTTTGTATTTGCGTTTTGTTTGTATTTGTTCTCTTTATATTCTGTAGTTACGTGTGTATGTGTATGTGTATGGGGGGAGGGGAAGGGAATAAGCGTTTATATTGTTTGTTAGGCACTGTGTTAAGTGCTTTATGAATATCAGCTCATTTCATCCTCATAACCACTCTGTGAAGTAGCTGCTGTTACCCCATTTTGCAGTTGAGGGCACTGAAGGAAACAGGTTAAGTTTTTTTGACTAAAGTCACATAGCTAGTTAGTTTCTGAGGCTGGACTTGTGCTTAAGTCTTCTTAACTCCTGGTTCTCTATTCATTACGCGATCAGTTGCCCAATAAGATACAGTCTCCCGATTTAGAATGTTAAGTTCTCTAGCTTGTTTCATTCATTATATTTGTATCCCCCATTATTTTTTTTAAATAAATAAATTTATTTGTTTTCTTGTTTATATCATTCATTTCCACGAGATTTTGAGTTACAGATTTTCTCCCCATCTTTCCCTTACCCAACACCTCAAAACAGCCATCCCACTATATAACCCCTCCCCCTATCTGCTCTCTCATGTCTTCCCCCTCGCCCCTCTGACCCCTATTATTTTTTGATACAGTCTTACTTGAAACTATCAGCATTATCTTCCTTCTAACACATGCATCTTGAAGTAACTTAAGAATCACACCATAGCACCAAGGTAGTGCTATTTGCACTAAAGGGTACCTCTTTGTGTTGATCCATCATACTTGTTCCATCTCTTAGGCCTTATTATCTGAAACCTCTTGAAAGAAATTGGAAACTAAGAGGGTGATGGATGAAATAGTGGTGGGTAAGGGTGGTGTTCAGCATTAGGCTTCCCACTAGTGTAAGATAAAGTTGAAGTCATCAGGTTAGGCAATGTCTTGTGGTCAACTTTCTCTTTGAGCCTTTATCCTGATTCCTTTGAGGTCCATCTCTAGACACTGCCCCCATCCCCACCCCAATTTCTCAGTAATTTAGGTCTTAGCTTAAGGTTATAATTTAATGCTCTATGACATCATTCTGTCTTTTGCCTCTGTGTTTTCAGTTCCCAGAAATCTAGAAACTTTTTTGGTTCCTAAGCTTTTGAATGGATCCAAAGTACATTTGTAAAGCCTTGGCCTTACAGCATTCACTTGCTAGTAAAAAAGCATTCCTTTTACTCTAGTAACTGGCACAAAAAGAATTGAGGTTAACTTAGAATGAGTAATTCTTTGTGAACCTGTTTGAGTTTAATAATCACTTCTACCTTTTTTAAATGCTCAAAAATAATTTTCAGTGATATTTTAGAAACCTTTGAAGTGGGTAAAACATTTGGTATTTACATATTACAGATGAGAATACTGAAGTTGAAAGAAGTTAAATGTCTATGATGTGTTAAAAATGTTAGTTTCCTTTTTTATAGAATTTTGAGCTATTTTAAAAAGTTTAAGGTTATTGAAGTGTTATTGAAAAAGGTATAATCATGTGCATTAACGCTTTAAACAGTATTTAAGATATTTTATTATTTAACAATAGGTGTCAAGTTACTAAGCATTTAGTGCCTACTAAGGGCCAGAAACTGTTGGGAGATTCAAAGTTAAGCAAAAATGCCTCTAATAGCTTCTCACAAGGAGTTCCCATTCTAATGGATAAAGTAGTAGGCAAACAACTCTGTGTGTGTGTGTGTGTGTGTGTGTGTGTATACACATACATATATACATAATAAAGTAGAGGTAATCAGCAGAGGAGCTGTACTATTATGTGGGAAGCAGACCTCTTTCAAGGTTCTTAAATTAATAATAATCATCCACAGAAATTAATGGGTTTTTTTTTCCAGGAGGGGGAGAGGATGAAAATAATTAGCCAGATAAGTGATAATCATAATAGACTTTGTATATGTGAAAGGTGGATTCTTTTAAGTCATAGATAGTTGCAAGTGTGTTGTGTCTTTTGAATCTGTGTCTATCTGAAAGGAAAATTGTTAATTCAGTGGATGAAAGGAACCATAAAGATTTTAGCAATTTGGAAAAAATGATCAAATTAAACATGATAAAACTTAATAGAAGTAAATGTATAATTCTGTATTTTATAAATAATTATTGATCTAGAAACCTATATATAAGGAGAGAATGGAGGATGGTACCTATTTATGTGAAAAAGACATAAGGATTTTGGTTAAATGAAAGAGTAGTATGAATCATTAGTGTGATGTTAACTGCCAAAAAAAGTCATTTTAGGCTCCATTAATAGTGTCCTTAATACAGCAGGCAGTAGTCACATGGTATTCTGTTGTTATGATTGGAATATTCTATCTTGTTTTGGGCACCATATCTTAAAGGGAGTGCTGAAAAGTTGGAGCTCAGCAAGAAAAGAGTGATCAGAATGGTGAAGTGAATTAAAACTGTGTCATAGATGGAATTAATTGTGTTTATTATGGTGAACATATGATTTAGGAGGGACCTAATAAATAGTTCCTTAAATATTTGAAGAACTGTTATGCAGAAAATCTTAATCATTCTGTGTTGCCCCAGTGGAGAGGGTCTATTATGAAATAGTGATTTCCTCTCCTTATCCCTTCCCTTCTGCCTCCCCCCTCCAGGAGATTTTCAGGTAAGGGCTGAAATTAATTGTTGAGGAGATGTCTTAAGGATGATTTTTGCTTTTGGTGGAAGGCTACCTATAAGGCCACATTTAATTGATCTTATGTTTCTGAATGGATACTTAAGAATAAACCATAATCAGCTTGGATGTTACTGATTTTAGAGGAAGATCAGTTAAAAGTTACTGAAAATATCTTAACTTTTAGGTTTTCCTTTCTTTTCCCTACTCTTCTATGAGATGACTTTCACAGGTTTGAGTCTTGGAGTCATTCAGAAGAGACCTGAATTTGAATTCTACTCCTGACATTTACTGTATCACTCTGATTAACTTGGCTGAGCTTCAGTTTTCTTATGTTGTAAAGTGAAGGTAATACTTCTTTTATGCCCACCTTAAATAGTTATAAGGTTCAAATGAGACAAGTATGTGTAAAAAAACTACTTTGTGAATCTTCAGTCCTCTCTAAATTGCTATTCCCTAAAGAAGATAGAGATAGGGAATGAGATAAGGTGAGACTTCTGAACAAAAAACAGAGTAAGTGCTGGCTAGTTTTCACTTTTTTATACCATCTTTTGGCATAAAGAAAGTACCAGAGATAATACTTAGAGAAACTCCTGCTTGCAGCTCAGTTGCTGTTTGAGAGCAGGAAAAAAGGTGACTGGGAATGATAAAATTGCTTTTCCTTAAATAATGCACTGGATATTTGATGTACAGAGATAATGAAAAAAATTTCTAGGTAAGGAAACTTGCAACATACCACAATATATTCCTATTCTTAAAATGATTTCTTTAAAATTCATAGCCAAGGTTGTAACTATTTTGAATTGAGATTTTTTAGTTTTTCCCCAGTGTACTGAATCTATAATAGGAGTTCTTAACCAAGAGTCTGTGAACTTTAACAAAAAAATTTTATTTTAATGCCTGTATTTCATTATAATTGGTTTCCTTTGTGATCTCATATAATTTATGCAGCTAGGTGGCACAGTGGAGAGCTGAGTTTGGAGTCAGGAGGACCTGAGTGCAAATCTAGCTTCGATACTTCCTTAGCTTTGTGACCCTAGGCAGGTCATTTAACCTCTGTTTGTTTCAATTTCTTCAAATATAAAAAGACTATAATAATAACACTAACTCTACAGAGCTGTTGTGAGGATCAAATGAGAAAATATTTGTAAAGTGCTTAGCAGAGAGCTTGGTAAATTGTAGATGCTTAATAATGGATTGTTCTCATTCCCTTTGTCCATTTAAAAACATTGTCAGCAGGGCTTCATAGGTTTTACCTGAGAAACCAAAGCGGGGGTGGGGTATATGACACAGAAAAGGTTAAGAGCTTCCTGATCAGAGAGTTATCAAGATATTTTTAATAATTTCAAGAAATTACTAAAATAATCAAATAAACATTTTTAGTATATAATTTTAATATTAGCATTAGTTAGCATACAGCTGTATTCTAAAAATCCTGTTTAGCAAGTAACAGAGTTAATTTGCCAAGTTCACAGGAAGAGAAGTAGAAGGAATAATTGGAGGAAATTCAGATGTGCTCCTTGAAGGTGAATGAAGATGTTTGTTTTAACTTCCCTTTCTTTCCATGGTGCTTATTAGGGAGGAATGACTGGGATACTGCTGCAGAGGGCCAACTAAAACCCAAATGAGCTTGTTGGGTTGAAGTAGAGAGCTTCTGAATGAGAATTAACCATTTGGGAGAAATCAGTTGGGTAAAAACTGAGGACTGGTATAGGCAGAAAAGCATTCAAGATGTCAATATTGCCTTTTTACATTTTATAGTTTTTCTGTTCTAAGTATGGCGACTGTGTTCTACTCATTGTTGCAAATTGTATTTTAGCTGCATTTGTTGTTAAGAAAGCCAAACTTTACTATATATTTCAAAAGGAGTAGCTAGTTAAGTAGCAAGTTGTACATAATAGATTTGTAGTTTCATGTGCAATCATCATTTTTATTATATTATGGAATTGCTTGTTTTATTCCATAAATTAAAAAATTTTAAAAACAATGTAAAAAAAAGAAATCCTAAAATATTTTTTATCTTTTCTTTTTATATCATTTTCATTTTAAAATATATCCTGCTCTTCTCTACCCAGCAAGCTATCTCTTGTAACAAATAATAAAACTATGCGTTGTTCATACTCATGATCCTCCTACTTGCAAAGAAGGAAGGGAGGGGCATTTATTAAGGAGTCGAGGTTGGTAATTATAAACACATGTTAAGATTTGTGTTTTTTTTTGTTCTTTCCATTTTCATTGCTATAACTGCATATATGTCGTTTACTTGGTTCTTCTCACTTCACCCTGCACTGATTCACATGGTGTCAAACCAGAATTTATTTAGCATTTCTCCAGTTACTGGATATCTGCTTTCCTGCCAGTTCTGTTCTTTTCCTTTTTCTAAATTTTATTTATTTACTTTTAATTTACACCATTCAGTTCCACAATCCCTTGAGTTCCAAATTTTCTCCCCTTTCCTCTCCTTTACCCTCCTTCCCCATTGCAGGCCAACATGCAATCCATATAGGTTCTACAAATACCTTCACACTAAACATTAGTAGGATTATAAAGAAGAATGATAACCCAGGAATGAACGCCTGCTTCAGACGCTAACTGTGTGATCCTGAGCCTGTTTCTTTCCTAATTTTCTGATCTGTTTTTTAAAAAAGTACTAACAGTATTTGAGACTACTTCCCTCACCCCGGGTTCTTGTGAGAGTCAAAAACACAGTTGACCTTTGTGTAGTGTTTTGTAAGCCTTAAAACGCTGTGTAAATGCTGTCATTAGTGTTAGCTGTTATCTCTTCCATTCCTGATTTGGAGTAGTCTTTCTTGTATCAATAAATGCTTAGCATCTCTTTTGAGAACTTTTGTTTTCTTCATATCCTTTGACCACTTATCCACTGAAGCATTTGTTTTCTATATTTGTGTTCCCACTGCATATCTTGGATTAGACTCTTTTCAGAGCTGTTTGATGGAAATAGTTTCCTCCCAATTATTTTGATTTTGATCATGCAGAAACTTTTCAGTTGTATTTAATCAAAATGATCTTTTTTTTCTCTTCTGATTGTCCCTGTTTGATAAGAATTCTTTCATTTGCTACAGAGCTTGGCAAATTGCAGATGCTTAATAAAGGAATGCCAAGCTGTGAGAAGTATCTAACATTTTTAAAAATGTGACCTTTAGTACCCATTTTGAGCTTACATAGTATTTCTGTGAGCTATTTTATGACAAAATGCATTTCAAATTATAAGTAACTTACAATTGAACTTTTACAATAAAATCTTTATATACAAGTGACTTTTCCATATGTTTTCATCCCTACTTAAACCTCCAGTAACTTCTCTTCACTCTACCTTCTCAGTTGAGAACCTTGCCCTCATCTGGTTGAAAAAAATTGAGGTCATTCATAAAGAGCTCCTTCTTCTCTCCTATTCCTCATTTCATATCACCCAGATAATTTCTGCCACTGTCTCTCCCTTTACCCCATCTCACATGAATAGGAAGTGGCTTTTCTCCTTGCCAGAACAAACTCTTCTATATGCACAAGTTATTCCATCCCATTCTGCCTTTAGCAGATTCCCCCTTCTATCATCTTCACTCTCTCTTATCTTCAGTCTTTCCCTATCTACTGGTTTCTTCCCTCATGAGTATGAACATGCCCATGTCTCCTCAATCCTAAAAGAAAAACAAAAACCCTCACTTGATCCATCTTTCCCTGCTATTGTCATATCTTTCTTCCATTTGTGACTGTCTTCCTCATGAAGGCTGTCTGCAATAGGTACCTCCACTCCCTTTCTTCTCACTCTCCTCTTATCTCTACAATTTGACTTCCAGACTTCCAGTCTCATCATTCAACGGAAACTCCTCTCCAAAGTTACCAATGATTTCTGCATTGTCAAATCAATGGCCTTTACTTAGTACTCATCCTTCTTGACCTCTGTGTAGCCTTTGACATTGTTTGTCACTTTTCCATGTTGTCATGTAAATAGTTCATCTTTGATAGGTACCTTATGATTTCTTTTCCATGTTTGTCTTCTCATG
>CM053582.1:410976734-411016757 GCA_028627135.1 Pseudochirops cupreus
TTTTGAGCTAACACTGCACTTAAACAATGAGTTGCTCCAGAGTTGAAGAGAAGGAAACTAGTAGGCTGTTGTCCAGACCTCAAAAGGCATTTGAATAGTTCAGGTTATGGAGCTGATTTATATTATATGTATTTTGAGCTAACACTGCACTTAAACAATGAGTTGCTCCAGAGTTGAAGAGAAGGAAACTAGTAGGCTGAGTTGCCTTTGGGAGATTCCTTTTTGCTTTCAGTGACCTCAGTCTTCTTCCTCAAACAGAAGTTTTCTTCTAGTAACACTATAGGATTAGAAGCATGGAATAAATACTATAGTCTTTAAGAGTTAAAGTTGTTGGTCACTCAGTGGACAACGGAGAGATGTGTGGTAGACATAAATAGACTGTTAGATGTTACTATCTTCTCTTACTCAGGCCAACTATTCCCAATTCTTCCAGCTGAGACACATAAGGGAATAGTCTCAAGTTCTTGCACCCATTGATTCCCCTTCCTTTTGCTTCCTGAAATGGGCCGAGAACTTAATACAGTGCTCCATATGTGCTTTGACTGGGGCAGAATATCACAGGACCACTGATTCTCCTTCTGAAAAAATAAACCTCTAGTTATACAACCAATGTAAGGTTACTTTTGTGTTTTAAGCTACCATATCACTGTTTCCTCAGGAAGCCTGCATTGCAATTCACTGCAATTCCCAGAGCCAGTTTCCAAGTTTTGTTTTATAATCACATGTACTTATATAGTTTATTTTTTGCATCGTAGTAGTAGTAGTAGCAGCAGCAGCAGCAGTGGCGGCAAATAACATCTATATAGCTTCTGTGCTATATGCCAGGCATTGTGCTGAGTGCTTTACAAATAGGATTACATTTATTCCCCTCAGCACCACTTGGAGGTAGGTACTATTATTATTATTATTATTCCATTTTACAGTAGAAGAAACCTAGGCAAACAGATTAGGTGACTTGCCCAAAGTCACACAACTAGTAAAATGATTGGATTTGGGTTCAGACCTTCCTGACTCCCAGCACAGAGTTCTATTCTCTGTGCCACCTAGTCTCCTCAAGTTGTTTCATCTTAATAGATGCATTACATTATTCCAACCCCTCAAAATCTTTTTAAATCCTGACCTAGTGGTCTAACATCTTATTCTTTCCAAGTTTGTATTAGCTATAGATTTGATGATAATACCAACCATAAACATCATTAACAAATATGTTGAATAGTACAGGTCCAACAACACCTCCCTGGGGCATCCAATTAGAGGCTTCTCTCCACATGGACAATAATGTGTTTTCATAGGTACCTAATTTGGGGGTCTAGTTATTCAACCTTATTCACATTATTTATGTCCCCATTATTTTTATCCCCATTGTCTGTCACATAGCCCTCATCTCTACATATCTATTTGCATCTTTATCTCTATTGTAGTAGCCTACTAGGTGAGTCTGTTGCAGGTGAGAGTTGCTGAGAACCCCAAAATTCAAGGTCTAGAGACACGGGTCCTGCCTTGAAAGAATTCAGTTCAAGCGTTCTTTCAGTCAGAGACAGGGTTTATTAAAACACCAGTTGAAGGGGTGAGATTTTAAGAATCCCCAATATTGGCCAGATTTTAAGGATCTGAACACTTTAATGGAGGCAAGATGGACTTTTTATACAGAAAGACTGTGGGAAGATCTGTATGTGATCTAAGAGTAGCCAAATAGTCTGGGGTGACTGGGAGGTAACAGAAGGGGTCTAGATGGAATTAAGGACTGGTGGTTCAGGTAGGGCCAAGTTGCAGACAGTTGAGGGCTACAGTGAAAGGGCAGTTGAAAGGATTATTAAGTGGGGAGGGCCAGAAACCTGATCCACATGGGAAAGTCCATGGCCTTTTAGGGATCCATCATTAGCAGTCCATCTGTCCTCATGCCAATACATTCAGCAGCCAAATTGATTTTTCTAAAACTATGTTCCTAAAAATGCAGTTCCATCTATGTTCCCACAAACAAACCCAATCAATAAACTTCCTTGGCTCCCTGTTGCCTCTAGAATCAAATATAAATCCACTGGAATTCAAAATTCAAAACACTTCATATACTAGTGCTTTTCCACCCCAACTTTTTCCAATCATCCTACACCTTAACTCACCTATTTAGTCAGTGATACTCGTCTCCTCAAAACACATCTCTGGGCTCCAGGCATTTTCTCTGACTGTCCTCCATGCCTGGAATGTTCTCTCTACTCATCTCTGCCTTCTGGCTTCCCTAGCTTCTACTTTGAAGTCACAACTAAAATTTCACCTTTTTTTTGTGTGTGGGGGGGCCTTTTTGAAGGGGAGGAAGGCAGGGCAGTTGGGGTTAAGTGATTTTACCCAAGGTCACAGGGCTAGTAAGTTAAGTGTCCGAGGCCAAATTTGAACTCAGGTCCTCCTGACTTCAGGGCCAGTGCTCTATTCACTGCCCCACCTAGCTGTCCCTAAAATCCCACCTTTAGGAAATCTTTCCCAACCTCTCTTAATTCTAGCACCTTCCCTTTGCTAATTATTTCCCATTTTTCTTGTATATAGCTTGTTTGAACGTAATTTGTTGGTTCCCCCATTAGGTTGTAAGTTCCTTGAAGACTGGAAGTGCTGACTTTTGCCTCCTTTTTTGTTGGTTTTTTTCTTTAAACCCCCAGTCCTTAGCATAGTGCCTTATTCATAGTATGTGCTTAATAAATATTTATTCATTGACTGAAATGGAAAAAAAGTTAAGTCTGTCAGGATTAGGTCCTGATGAAGTCTACTAGATTCTGTGCCTGGGAAGGAAGGCTTTAATTTTGTGCAGTGTAGGAAGTCTACTTGGTAGACTATACCTCCCTAATATGTAAGTTACAATGGAAACAACACTTATTTTACCATTTAACCCAAAGAGATGTTAAGTGGCTCACCCAATGGCAAGCTCTGTATTCCAAACTGAATCTTCTGATTCCTAATCAGTGCTCTTTTCCATAGCATCCTGCAACATGTCTCTAAAACCAGCCAACCTCTGTCACCATAACTTGCTTTATCTGTTAAAGGGGAAATGTAATGTACCTGTGCGGGGGAGGGTAAGCGAGGTTCGGTGTTGGGCAGTGGTGTCAAACTCAAAAAGAAATAGAGCCCTGTAAGGCTACGTATTTACCCAGAGAACCACAAATGGACACTTTATTATACTTTATTATTTATTTTGTTAAACATTTCTGAATTACATTTAAATCTGATTTAGGCCATTAAAGTCTCTGCAGAGTATGAAATCTTTGGTGTAGAGTAATGCTAAAAGTGCTCAGTTTGGAATCTGAAGTCCTAGACTCAAATCCTGGCCCAATTACCTGTGAGACTCTGGGCAACTCATTTAACTTGTTTGGGCCTTCTTTGCCCTATCTGTAAAAGGAGGAGGTTGGACTGATTGACCACTTGGATCCCATCTGGCTCTATGACCAGATTTTTCCTACACTGTTCCCTGGACAAGGATCCCTTAAACTAGGTATCAGAAGAAAAGGAAGCTGATTTTTTAAAAAACGGTTTGCACTGATAGATAGGTGAACTGCTGGTGCCCTCTTAACTTCCATTTATATAGCCTTGCTTTACAAAGTAGAAACAACTTGAAGGAGCTAACCCCTTGTTTGCAAATGATTACACTGAGACAGATCTTCTGTGATCAAGATAGAAATATACTATAATCACTGACTCTGGATGGAGATAACCCTATGATAACTAGTGTTTTCTTGGGGAGTAGATATCTACAGAGTTAGTAATAATATTAGAACAAATCGTGAATGGCAGCTGGTGGTTGTTGTGGCTGCATTGTTCTGAAGATACAAAGACAAAATGAAAACGGCCCTTCCCAAAGAACATTTATTCATTTAGGGAAGCACCGACACACACACACACACACACACACACACACACACATTATTTGGAGTGACACAAGTATCTGAGTGAATGTAACAATGCAATATTCACAATGCCTACGGTGACTATAAATATGCTGGTATAGTTGTGAATCAAAAAAATGTAACAGGCTCTCCACATGGGGACAGAGCCAAAGCATTCATCCAAATACCAGAAAGCTGAGTCCCAAAACCAAAAAGTCAAGGTAACATTATAGTAGCCACTAAGTTGGTACATAGTTAATACACTGAACACCCACATTCCCAAGCCTTTAAAACAAAACAGGCTCCCTCAGGCAAAAATCCTTTTCTCCTCACTCAAGATAGTGCTCAGCCTCCATGCTGCTCCCTCCCTGGCAGTTCTCTGCAGAAGCCCTCAGCAGAAGTTTTGGCTGGCTCTCAGACGAAGTTCGTACTTCGGCTGGCCCTCAGCAGCTTCCAGTCACCATGCTGGCTCCAGCCTGGCCTCTACTCGGCTCTGGCTCCTTCCTGTCCCACCCCCTCCTGTCACATCAGCAAGTTAATCCCCCTGGGGACTCACAAGCTCCAGGTCCCAATACTTGACACAATTACGAGCTTGAAACCAAGTGCCCATGCTAGCCTGCCAGCACGGGGCATGGAAGATCTTCAAATCCCATTACTATTATAGCGAATCAGAAAAAGCTACATAAAGGAAGTTTTGTTATATCTGAGCTTGAATTCCAAGAGGTATAGGTAAAGAGAGGAGTGCAAGGTGAAGAATCAGATGTCAAAGTACAGAAATAGAATGTCTTGTAGAAGGAACAGTGTGAAGGCCCATTTGACTGGATTGTAGAGTATGTGAAAGGGAGTCATGTGTAATATGCCTGAAAATGTAGAGATTGAAGCCAAGAAGTGTTTTAAATGCCTGGCATAGGAAATCCTAGAGGCAATAGAAAGTCACTAGAACTTGATCAGATACATGGCAGCATCATTAAATCACTTTGGTAGCTGTGTGGAAAATGGATTAAAGATAGAGACTTAAGAGAGGAAATGAATTAGGTTATTGCTCCAGGTCAGGTTAGGAGTGCTGAAGTCCTAAACTAGTGTGTTTGTTGGTATTAATAGAGAGTGACAGATTTATGGTGCATGAGTAGAGAGTGTGAGGAATCAAGAATGACTCTGAGATGGAGAACCTGGGTGACTAGAAAGATGATGGTGGTGCTCTCTAGAAACAGGGAAGTTCCACTGAGGGGTGGTGGTGGTGGTGGTGAAGATAATGAAGTCACTTTTGGACTGCTTGTTTGAGATGATGCCTATCAGTTAGCCAATTCAAAATGAACAGGTTACTGTTGCAGGATTGGAGCTCAGGAGAGAGACCAGGATGGATATGTAGATTTGGGAATCATCTGCTTATGTATGATAATTAAACTTAGAATTTATGATTCTGATAATACTTGTGTTATAACCTGTCCTCACAGCACCATCTGAAATATGGGAGTGTGAATAATGAGTCCATGGGAGAGGTGGAAATTGCATTCATACATTTTTTGTATGCCAAGCAAATCTCAAGCATCTGAGGGTTCAGGTTTTATATACTATAGTTAAAGCACTTACATCAGACTTTTTCATAGGAAACTTTACATAGTTTGCTACGTTAGGCCCCTAGCATGCAACCTTTAGGAGGCCATTCCTTTGGGACACTTCCTGCTTTCTTATCTCACTACTTTATCTATATTACTCAAGGGGCCAGGATTTCAGGGATTGTCAGAATGTTCCAAGCCACCCTTAGAGGGGAGGGGGGAAATTCATGTCCATGGCAAACCCCTCAGAGCTAACCCTCCACATCACCCCCTACAAAAATGTCTATAATTTAGCAGCATTTTCAGTTTAGTCCCTGAAAACCTACTTTACTGGGAACTGAAACACCATTTGTATATAGCCACCATTACTATGGGGAAATGCATTTTTCCCAGCAAATGAACATATAAGTTGGGGACTTACTGCAGGTATATATAAACTAATAAAAATAAGCCAGAATCTTTAGTGACCTCTAAAGCTGATACTTTATTAGCTTTGTGACCCAAGGTCACTTCACTTCTCAGAGTATCAAGCTTTCTCATTTGTAAAATGAGCAAAATACTTGTATAACCTATCCCACTGGGTGTTTATTGTTAATTAGATCATGGATTTAAAACTATCAGTGTTCTTTGAGGACCAAATGAGGTTGTGTGAAGTGTTTTGCAAATGTTAAGATGCTTTCTAAATGTCTATTATTATTCAGTCAGCCAAAGAAGGAAGAAAAGAAATAAGCATTTATGTTCTAGGCACTGTACCAGGTGCTCGAGATACAGAGACAAAAATGAAGTCCCTGACTTTTTGGGGGGAGATACTGTGTACATAAACAGCACACACAAAGTGTACTCAATAATATATTAAATACATTACAGAATGTAAAATATATTAAAGGTAAATTTTTGGAGGGAGGGCACTAGAAGCTTGGAGGGGAAATCAAGAAAATTTTCGTGTAGAAGGTGGGATACCTTTTTTTGAAGGTGTATATAAGGAGGATTTTGTCAGTTTCTCAGAATCCATGGCCTGGCAATGTTTAGTTTCCAGGTGTTAGATAATAACTCCCAGAATAGCCCCAAGGATTGTAGATGGTAATTCCTAGAATCACAGACATTCCTATTTCGACTGCACTGTGAGATATGGAGATGGCATAATTGATACTATGCTATGATACTGCTAAAGTTAACCTGTGAGCTTAATGCTGGCAAGATGCCTTCTTTGTCTGTTGCCCTTTAAAGCAAGTGGGCATTGGTCAGTGAGTGGGGAATCCACAGGGGAATCCATGGGGAATCCATAGAGGAGTCTGTGTGTGCCTTGACCTGCCCCCATCAAGGCTTGATTTAGAGGAGTGTGCAAGCTGTGCCTGTCTCAATTGATCCCATTGAGACATAGGGGTAGTTGCCCCCCTTCTCGCCAGCCCCTGCCAGAACGGTGATTAGAGAATGCTGTGGGAGCTGGTACTTCCATTATCAGCAACCCTTTAAGAAGACTAAACTAGAATAAAGCTGATTAGTAACCCTTCTGAAGGTGTCTGCCTGTCTGACCAGATCAAGAGTAAACCTGTTAGAGGCTGGAGTTGCAAAACTTCATTGTCTCTTTTGTGTTATCTGTGAAACAGAAGGAAGCGTCTGTAGCTCTCCCATAAGAAGTGGAGATGAGGTGGGAGTGCATTCCAGACATTTGAGATAGTCAATGCTGTAGCATAGTTGACTAGAGATAGAGTTGAATGTTGTGTACAAAGAAACAGTAAGCAGCAAGGAGGTCAGTTTGGCTGACTCTTAAAGTATGGGACAGAAAATAATAATAAGTCTGGAAAGATAGGTTGGGGCCAGGTTGTGAATGACTTCAAAAGCTACATATGGCTTTTATTTTATCTTAGAAATAGTAAAGGAATCATTGGAATTGAGTAGAGGAGATACATCGTCATATGCATATAGGGCATATAGTCAGACCTATGCTTCAGAAAAGACCACTTTGGCCTCTGTATGGAAGAAGGATTGAAGAGGAAAGCTAGAGACAAGGGAACCAAATTAGGTCATTAAATGTTACATATAAGAGGCCAAGTGAGAGATGATGAGGACCTGAAATAGGGTGGTAAGAAGAGAGAATGGGAATGAATATAAGAATTGTAATGGAGCAAGAAACAAAATTTGGCAAGTGATTTGATATGTGGGGTGAGGAAATGTGATATTCAGTTAAAATGCCAAGGTTTTGAAGCTGAGTGATCGAAATGATGGTGGTGTCCTCAGCAGAAATAGGAAAATTTGGAAAGGGTTATGGTTGAGGAAAGAGGGATGAATTTGGTTTTGGATAGTTGAATTTAAGATGCTTACAGAGCATCCACTTTGAAGTGTCCAATAGGTGATTGGAGTAATGCAGAACTGGAGTTCAGGAAAGTTTAGGGCTGAATTTGGGGATCATTTACACAGATAAGAAAATCCTGTGGGAACAGATGAATTCAACAAATGAAAGTGTAGAGAGGATGGCATATAACAGTTTTGGAGTAAGCCTGTTTGTCTCAGTTTTCTCATCTGTAAAATGAGCTGGAGAAGGAAATGGCGAACCACTCCAGTCTCTTTTGCCAAGAAAATCCCAAATGGAGCCACGAAGAGTCAGATACCACTGAAATGACCGAAGAGCAACAAATTTTCTTGATCAGTTTTTCTAAAGACTTGTTTGGACAGCATATTAGCAATTCCTAGGAGAGGGTTCTGCACATACATATTTGTTGTTCTTCATCGTTCATTCTTGAAGAGAACCAATGACATCATAGGGATGATGTCTTGACTTGCAAGTAAATCTGATTTAAGTGAGACAGAGCTGAGCAAAAGTCCAAAGTCTCATTCTCACTCCCTAGTCATTGGAGGCCAGTGGTAAGACTTAAGTCAAGATGACTGGCGATCTTTGTTGAGAAGCCAAAAACTATAATTGTAATGACTGATCTTTGTTGGTCCCACAGAATAGATGACGAAATGCATCTCACTCCTTTCAGGAGAAAAGTTGGGGACAGAGGAAGTAAGAGTTTCAGAGTGTTGTAATATGTAGTCAGCAATGTTCAATATGTCTGTTGGTTTTTCTGCTTATTCTTGTTATCTGATTTGGTGGCATAGTGGTGGTAAATTACTTTTAATGTAAAAACAAAGGCATCAATGGAATTTTTAAGTTGAGTTGATTTTAATTGCATCTAAGTTTAGAAAGCTTCAAGTATAAAGTTATAATTTTAAATAGTTAAATTATTGAATGACTTAATATTTCTTACAAAATAATCAAATGGAATTTATCCATCTTCTTTTAGGATTTCATGTAGGACATTTTTTTGGCTATAATGTGAATTTAATTAAACTAGTCAGGAAACATAAAAAGAAACTTAAAAGTTTGTGTCAGAGGAATCAATACAGAAGCTTAACAGTTTGTGACCTCTAGTGGGCAAAAAATGAACTAATTTGTTAAGAAACTCCCAACTCAATGAAAAGTATTTGGGGGGTGGGTAATATATATTATTTTGTTGATAAAGTTTTTTTTCCTGCAGATGTATTCATGATCTTACTGTTATTCTTATTGAACAAAATCTGACATATAAAATATGTAGTATGTTGATGACAGTTTGAAGATTTAATATTAAATTTAATATTAGTTCCTTATGTTTATTATAGATAAAAGTCCCCCTTCCCATAAGTTTTCCTTATTCCTTAGGAATTTTACAATTTTTTATTTAGATGGATAAAATACTACAATGTAACACTGTAGTTGCTTCAGCAATAGGAGTTTAAAAATTTTAGGTGGTTGCTCTCTAACACCCATTCTTTATACCTCTTGTATTGACTGCGTGTTTTCAGGTCTTATTTATAAATGTTATAATCTATATGATTGTTTAGAACATAGATATCTTTGATGTTCTCCTGTTATTTACATTGCACATTAATCTTATTTGTGATTACTAGAATTAGCCCAAAGTTAGTTTTCTCACTTTTTTCTTTCCTATTGGCCTGAAGTTGGAAAAGAGGCAGGAAGATCTTTTTCAGAAGATAAATTAAAAAGCACAGTTATACATTATCCATTAGTGGTCATCTCAAGCAATATATGATTAGTAAAAACTCTTTGGGTTATTTTTCTTTGAATCCCATGATATCTTCATAGAACTTAATAAGATGGCTTATTCATTGGAAAGATCTGACCCACCAGATGAGATGGTCATTTGGACTTGGTTTTGGTGATACAGGAAAAATTTTTGGTAATTAGCTCTGGAAAATATCAATAGTTTAGAAAAAGTGAGTGAGTAATAATGTTCCTCTTTAGTTTGTTCTTCTCTAAATAATTTTTAAAAACTATTTCCAGAGGATTATCTTCTCAAATTCCAAAGTCAAATATTAAGATTATTTTCTTTCTGTGTTTTCTCTTTAAAACGTTGCTTGGTAGAAAAATTATAGAAGACTATCTTCCTCATTTTACAGATGAGGAAATTGAAGTCGGAGTGGTAGAGTGATTTTCCCTCATGTTACATGGGGTTCGGATTGGAATCCAGGTCTTCTCAAAGTCTAAATTCTTCTTAGACTCCAAATTTAGTGCACTTTCCACTGTATCACACTGCATTGTCCTTTATGCGTTTTGAAACATCTTGGATGATTTGTATTATTTTAGTAAAAGACATCTTAACACTTAAGTTTTCATTTGTCCCTTATAGTTTAAATCAGGCTAGTGATCTTTTATTTATTTATTTTTAAAACTTCTTGGCAGCTCTCATGTGGTAAACTGAACTGAACCCTAGGTAGGCAGAGGGTCAGTATTTAGAAAACTAGCATTTTATGAAATGGTTTCAATTACTGTAGGAAATTTTAAGCAAATATTGGGGGTTGTTCAGAGAACAAGGAAGTAGTGAAGTTGTACTAAGTTGACTGTACTAAGTTGTTCTTTACACTTCATTATTAAGTAAGGGTGGAGTGGGGGTGGGGTACCTTAAACTGGTGAGTTTTTCTCCTTGTTTATGGATGAGTGGTAGAAAAGAGTGATTTTGGTGTCTTTTTGAATCAGAAGCTATGGTTGGAAATTAGAAAAATGCACTCTCCATTGTTATGCAAAGAAAATTTCCTAACAGATACATACAAAAATAAAATAGACAACTTCCTGAAAGTAGTCCCAGAGCCTATAAGCACAGATTGAAAGATAATTTCATTGGAGCTGTTTAGGGGGGATCCCATTCTTGCCATATGTAGATTGTAGTAGATGGCCCTTGAAGTCTCTTTCAGCTTTGAGATTTTGTGATTCTGTAAAGTTATTGAACTGCGAATAAATAGAAATATTAATGATGCTATCAAAAAAACTTTATTTTAAAGATTTATGGTATCCTTTGTTTTTTAGGTACTATAAAAGTGAGTTTTGTAAACTGCTAAGCTTTCATTATGCTTTATTTAGATAATATTTTAAACTTTCTAGTAAATACTATTTTTATTTTTCTAGGCTCGAATAGCATTTTTACAAGGAGAAAGGAAAGGTCAAGAAAACTTGAAGAAAGACTTAGTCAGAAGAATAAAAATGTTAGAATATGCATTAAAACAAGAAAGGTATGTATATTTCATATTTTCATATAACTAAAATATGAATAATTTTGTTTTTCTTTGCTCGAATTAAGCAGTGTTCATCAAAGTACTTTGAAAAGTCTGAAGTGCAATACGAGTGTAAAAGGAGTATTCTTTCTTAATAGGTGAATAGGAGAAATAAATCATATTTAGATTATTTGAATAGAAACAACAAAATTAATTTGGATTTCAGATTTTTACCTTTTTTTTTTTTAAAAAGTAAGATATACTCACCCACACATCCAGTAGTGTGTAAACATAGCCCACCCAGCATCATGAATTGGTTCTGGTAAATCGTGGTATTAGGTGAAATGATAACATGGGGAAATTATTTGTTAGTCCCATTGGGAAATTATTTGAAAATGGTCAGTCATCTGAATAGTATTATAATACAGTTTTGTAGAAATGTTCTGCATTATGCAAGTGCTCTAAAAATATCCTGCTTTTATTTACTCCATTGTATGCAGGAATTTTTACGTAGTCCCACACACATTTTTTTTCATTGTCACTTGAATGGTAGTTGGAGGGATATCACTGAATCACAAAATTCTGGAGGTGGAAGAGAGACTTTAGCAGCCTTCTATTCCACTCCTTATATGAAGATACTCTCAACATTGTACTCCACAAATGGGCATTCAGCCTTTGCTTGAAGACCTCCAGTGAAGGGAAACTTAATGCATCTTGAGGCAGCCCATCCTACTTTTAGGTAGCTCATAATGGTTAAGAAAATTTTTATGATACCAAGCTTAGATTTTTATCTTTGTTACCCTCACCCATATACCTGTTATTCTTAGTTCTGCCTTCTTGGGCCACCAGAAGAAGCCAAATCCCTTTTTCACATGGAAGCCTTTTACCAACTGTCATCTTCCTTTTCTCCTTGACAATAGAATCTCACATTTCTTCAGCCAGTCTTCATGTGACATTGTAGACCCTCTACCATTCTGGTTGTTCTCCTTGGCACTTGGCAGTTTTCCTAAGCTGGTATTTGATTCTGTGCCTCTCTCAATGCATACCAAGGTTACGTTTACTTTTTTTGGGTCCCATATGATACCAATTAACTTTTCTGGCACTTGCTTGAGAACATACAGACACACACACAGACACACACACACACACACACACACACAGACACACAGAAACACAGACACACACACACACACACACAGGTTAGGGATACTTGAATTTAAATTCTAGCTCAGACAGTAAGTAACCATTTAATACTAGACCAGTGAGTTAACTTTTCAGCTTCTGTGTCCTTGCTCCATAATGAAAGGTTCTTGGGCCTCTAAAATTCCTCCCAGCTCTAAATCTAAAATCCTATGATGTTGTTAATTTAATTTTTGATTTAGTCAAATGATCTAGCTTGTTAAGATTTCATTGAATCTTTAATGTCATCTTCTGTGTCATCTATCCCTCTTAGTCCTTTTAGCTGCAAATTTGATAAGGATTCTTAAGTCATTGATAAAATTGTTAAACTTTCCCTGGCCAAGCACCATTCACTAGCACTTCCAATTGGCGACTTCTTAACTTGACATTGGACTTAAATGACAAATCTTTTTGGCCCAACCATTGATGAATCCTTCTAATTTTCATGTTGTGTAGCACATATCTTTCTGTTTTTCTATGATACTACTATGAGATATTTTATCACATACTTGACTGAAATCTCGGTAACTATATCTGGAACATTTCTCTACTACCAGTTTATTAATCTTGTCCCAAAAAAGTGAATAATCTACCACAGAAGATCTTAACCTTTTTTAATGCCATGGAACTTTTTGAACTCCTCAGAAAAATGTTTAAAATGCATAAAATAAAATGATTAGTGTCTCAAAGAAAACCATTGAAACTTACTGAAATAAAGTTGCATTTTTCCACCATTAAAATTCACAGACACCCTGAAATTTGTCCAAGTACTCTAGATTTTAAACCTGTGTCGTAGTCTGATAATTCTTTTAAATTCTGTTTTATTTTTTCCCAATTACATGTGAAAATTATTTCTTAACATCTTTTCCCCCAAAATTTTATTTTAGACTTCAACTCCAGAACACAGATAGAGAATAGAGAAAAGAAACAAAAATATAACATAACATAAATTTAAGTATTGGAACTTACATACAAAGTTAGAAAGAAAAAAATATGTTGTGTGCATAGCAGAACGTAAGAGGGTTCAAAATATGTAACAACAAATTTTCATTTCAAGAAAGCCTCTATGATAAATAATACTTATGTTGAGAATTGTCCATCTTTTCTTTGCTTCCTTGTGAGTTTTCTTTTGTTAACATTTTGTTTAACATTTTTAAAAACAATTTTGAGTTCCAAATTCTCTCCTTCCCCTTTCTCTCCTTGAGAAGGCAAGCTATTTTATGTAGATTATACATGTTTAGTCATGCAAAACATTTCTATATTTAGCTATGTTGCAAAAGAAAACAACCAAAAAACCCTCAAGAAAAATAAAAGAAAGTGAAAAGTTTATGCTTCATTATGAATTGAGACTCCAAAAGTTGTCTCTCTGAATGTGAATAGCATTTTTCATCTTGAGTCCTTAAGAATTGTCTTGGATTATTGTGTTGATAAGAGTAGCCAAGTCTTTCACAGTTGAAACATTTCCCTCCTTGGTTATCAACTCCCTTTTTGGGGGGTGGGGTGGGGGGGCTTTCTAATCAATATAATATTCTTGACTGGGAATACAGCTGCAAAATAAGAAATGAGCAGCTGTCCTTTCTTCAATATAGTTAGAGGACAGTGCATAATAGTAGTTGAGTGTTAAATCTTGTAGAAGTTGTAAAGGGGAGGGCAGAGGAAAGAAATCAGCATTTTTATGGCACCTGCTCTGTGCTAGTCACTGTGCTCAGTGCTTTACAAATGTTTTCTTATTTGATCCTCATGAAAGCTCTGCAAAGTGGATGCTTTTACTATCTCCATTTTATAACTGAGGAAAAGGAGGCAAGCCGAGGTTATGTGACTTAGCCAGAATCACATAGGTAATAATTGTTTGAGGCTGGGTTTGAGTTCAAGACTTCTGGATTCAGGCCCAATGCACTATGCATTGCAGCACCTGGTGATGCAGTAGATAGAATGGGGATAAAAAGATGAAAACTATCATAAGTAGTTCAGGATTTTATTTTAGGTTTTTGTCAGAAGAAAGATTTTATAAATCTTTAAAAGACCAACAAATTAGACACTCAGCTTTATAGGTTTAAGAGATCAGTCCTACCTAACAAGGTTATAGACAAAATCTAGGACGATGAACTTGGAAAGAGAGATAAGATGACATAGTAGAAAGAATGCTAGACTTGTGAGTTAAAGGACTTAAGTTCAAATCCCAATTATCTGTATGACCTTGATCAACAAAATCACTTCAATTTTCTCATCTGTAAAATAGAGATTATAATAGTTAAACTAATATAACAGAGTTTTTCTTGGGAGAAAGCATTGTAAATCTTAAAGGGCCATGTAGTTGTGAATAATTATTAATTGAGCACCTGTTTATTTGAGGGCATAAAATGTTTTGGTGAATTTTTGTTTTCACTAGTTTATTCTTATTTTTCAGGGCAAAATACCACAAATTAAAATATGGCACAGAATTGAACCAAGGTGACTTGAAAATGCCAACTTTTGAATCAGGTAAATACATTTATACACACACAAACACACACGCATGCACATGTTGGCATGTGTGTATATATAGGCACATTTATACATATACACATATGTAAACATGCATGCATATTAACCCCCTACCTCCCCGGGTTGTTTTTTATGATGGAAAAAAAGGTGAATTTTTAGATTACATTTAATACATGTATTTTGCTTTGATATCATTGGTTAAAGGTAACAATTGAGTCTTTTTTTTTTAAGAGATATAGTGTGTAAAAGCCAATAGATGGCTAATAGATGTCCGGTTACATTTTGTTCCTCCTGTGGATAACCATAATCCCAAACTATGGAGCAACTTTACATTTTAAGTAGAACTGATAGGGAGCTCTGAGTACTTACTGTTTTACCACCCATAATTCTGTCCCATCCCTACACATATTTACGAGTTTACATTGAGAACAGTCAACATCTGGAAAGCTTATGGCAAGCTAAATTAACTCTGGGAGGCTGGGAAGATGACTGGATCTGGTTTTAAAGATTGGAAGAGGTTGTACATGTCCGGTTAAGCCCAAATTTCCCATTGCCTCTAAGTAACCCAATTACTGACTGAGCACTTTAGCTTAGGAGGAAGTGGTTTAATTTTGGCACCAGGTTTCTGATGTGGTAGGACAGATATCAAGATAAATAGAATTACATCTGTGTATCACAGAAAGAAGCAGGGTGATAGAGCATAGAAAGCAATAGACTTGAAGTCATTAGGTTCAGGTGTCAGCTGTTCTTATCTTAGTAATATTGTATGAATCACTTAACCTCTAACGCTCAGTTACTATGTCCCCTTTCCCCCCATTTTCCTTTTTTTTTTCCTTTGAAAGCTCATGCCATCTCATGGGGCAAATGATCATATTGCAGTATTTATACCTTAATTCATATTTGGTGTGTGGGCACTGAATATGATTTCTTTTGTGTTTATTTTATTTTAATCTTTGTATTTTGGTTTGATTTTCTAACATGACCAGAATTGTGTATTATATAATTGAGATGATAACTTTGAGTTTTGATTGAGTCTGAACTTTGTGGACTTTTTTTCCCCCCTCATTTGTAAAATGAGGAACTTGGACTCAATTGGATGATCTTTATAATTCCTTAAAGCTTAAAAATTGTAATTTCTGTAGCAGTAACTTTATGAAGTGCTAAAGAACAAAGCACTTGATATATATATATATAGTCATTTTATCCTCCTGAAAACTGAAAGAAATAGAGGCAAATGTGATCCTTATTTTACAGATAAGGAAACAGAGAAAGGTTAAGGTTAAGTGATTTATATACAACATTACTAAACTAAGTCAAACAACGGATACTTGTCTATTGCTTTCTATACTATCTATATCACTATATCATTCTCTTCTATAATATATTAGATATGACTCTTTTTTATCTTAATGGATATCTCTTCCTTTGGTTGATTTTACTTTTTCTACTGTAGGTGATGGATAGCCTATAACCCAGAAGTAGAGGTAATTGAAATGTTAACTAGTATCTGGCCCCACCTACTGGTAAAGATGTGAAATTAGAGCTCAGTTTGGTGAGAAATATCTTCAGAAAAGGAGTTGGGGCAAGGATCTAAACTTTCAAATGGGATTTCTAGAACTATGGAAAATTTAAATAATTCAAAAAGAATGAAGTAATGGTTGATAATGGAAGGGAGAAAAAGGAAAAAGTGTTGCAAAGCAAATGTTTTAGTATTCTAAAGGTAAAAATTATACTGTCCTGTCAAAAAATTTTAAATTCTGAAGTGCCTTTGAGTAGTTAGATCAGTTATGAACTTTGATGATTAAAGAAAATGTAAAAATCATCTAGTCCAACATCCTACTTTTATGGAAGAGGAAACTGAGGCCCAGAAAAGAGGACACATCTTTCCTACAGTTATACTGTATAACTAGAACTCATCATCCAATTCCTGGTTCGTTGGTCTTCTACATCTTAATCTGAATTTTCTTTCCTTAGCAGTCCATCTCCAGTGTTTTAGAGTTCATTGTAAACATGTTTTATTTGCTAGAGTTTGTGATAATCCTGCTTTTTAATGGTGTGGCTTATTAGTCTTTAGACCCAAAATTAAATTTCAGTTATTTGTAAAATCAGAAGAAAATGTGACTCAGTACCTAAAGTGAATGTTCGTTTTTATTTTTGCTACCTAACAACCAAAACTGTTGTGATCATAAGAAGTTTCATTAGAAATACCAGATTCTCAATAAACTCATGAAATTTTCAGATTCTGGAATAATTAGTTAACTCACCTAATAGTTATGTGTTATAGTAGAAGGTAGAAAACCATATATTTTTAGTGTTTATAGAAATTTCTTGTGAGAGTTTTTCATCTTGGTTTCCAAAAGTTCTGAAAATCAACCTGTATCATTAGTTTCAAAAAACTGTTTGCCTATGCAGGTCACATCTTTACAGCACATAGTAAACAAAATTCCCCTCTGTTTATTGTTGACTGTTAAAGAGCAATTCCCCAGAGCAAAATGCCTTTAAAAATTCTACTCAACCAAGTATCCACACATGAATGTATGTTAAAATTATGTGACTTCTTGAAAGAATGCAAGAGAGAGAGTTTGTTAACCTTTTGATTATAAACTAAAAGCAGAGCATAAAACAAATATATGTTCTCCAAAGTTGTTTGTTAGTGTCTTGGAAGATGTACAAATACCAAAAGGATTCCCTGTGAAGTTCTCCAGATGCTCTGGTTTGTGATTGATGACTTGTTGAATGTGCCAAGCCCCAGAATATTGCAAAGCAGTTTAGAAGTGATCTCTTTTGAGTTTATTTGGTTTAATTTTCCACATGGGGAAAACCAACGGGATAAAGAATGCCTCTTGTTCATACTGGAATATTTTATCGTTTGGGCCATCTATGGGCTTTGTTCATTGTTACATATATCTCAGGTCAGTCAATCAACAAGTATTTATTAAGCACTTATTTGGTGCCAGACATTGGTAATAAACAATAAACTGGAACCAGAGCTGAATAGGAGGAGGAAAGTAGATTGGATTGCCTTTGGGATATTGTGCATTACTTTCAGTATGACCTCTGAACATCTCCATTGAAAAAACAAAAAGTAAACCTTATTTTTAGTAGTAGTAGTCTGTCAGTGATGCAGTTTCATAGGAATCATCAGATACCTAATCTCTGAAAAATTATTTGTAGGTCACCCAAAGGGGAATTCAGAGAAACATATGGTTGGCGTGAGTAGACTGCAGTGTATTTATAAATAAAATTGTGTAGGACAAGTGACAAATGATAACGTCAGAGAAATATGTGACTAGGAATGGAGGTGACCCATTCATTGTAAGAGCAAGGAGTAACCATCGCACAGTTCATATTCTTCTAGGCTCTGTGCAGTGTTAAGGACCAAAAGGAAGGCCCCTAGAATATTGGGTGCTTTTTCCCCCCTCCCCCCTTGGAGAAGTTTCCTGGAGGATGGGAACCAGAGTCTTACAGAATGGTTTGTGAGCTGTTCAGTTAGAGGGAGCTCTGATTATCCAGTTAGATCGTATATGCATCGAAGTATCTAAGCTTCAGTAAAGCCTGCTTGATTCAGAGGAGCTAGATTAATTGGTATTTTTGAAACTAGATTATAATATTTTTGTAGACTTTTTTCTTCTAAATATTTATTTTAATTTTACCTTTTCCCCCCAAGGTGTTGGTTATGCACTACAAACAGCAACTTTGCAAACATTTTTAGTAGTTTGAGTGACAGCTATTAGTAATGAACTTTTCCTTTTCAGAAGAAACCAAAGACACAGAGGTTCCCACAGTACCTCAGAACAGTCAGCTGACCTGGAAACAAGGCAGACAGCTATTAAGACAGTGAGTAAAGTTATACACTTAAATGATATCAAGTTAAACTTTATTATATAAATTAGAATCCTGGTATAACAAACCTCATGAAATTTCCAATAAGATTTTATGATAATGAGCACTTAATGAGTTCGTTTATTCATTCCCTCTCCAGTAGGCTCCTTATAGGGAAGAGGCTGTTGTTTGGTTGTTGGGGTATGGGGAAATGGTCTCCTTCATTCCCTGGAGTTTGTAAATTTGTTGTTGTTTTCAAATTGAAGAATCACTTATTCATATATATCCTTTTGAAGGATACTTCCTTCAATCCAGCTCCTTGACTTGAAGTTGGGAGATTAGCAAGAAGGGAACACAGTATTGAGAGTAAAGGGTTGTTGCCTAGGCAAGAAGAAGGAAAGAGGAATAGTGGGACAAAAAAGCAAAAAACTTACTCTTAAGCTTATTTCCTAGCTTGGAGCTATCCTTTGTTACTTGAGTATGTCACATTTTGAATTGTCCTGCCAGATTTGACCCCCAGATAATCATTCTTTAAAGCACTTTATAAAAATTCAATTTAAATACAATTTTTTCAGAGCAATTCTTTGGCATAGAGCAAAGTACGTATCTAAATACATTATTTAATAGGTTCCAGTGTCATTTTTTTTAATGGAATGAACTAGCCTAAAAGCTGTTTCAGGTGCACTGAGATTCAATAAAATAAACTTAATTCAGATACGAATAGTTCTTGAAGTGGGATGGTATAATACCATTCCACTTTTCTGGAGAACCAGAACCATCCTTTTATTTTCTTTTATAATCATGCTTTTACTGAATGTTGGTATAAAATTTCTTAATTTTACTTTTTTAACCACTGTGAGCCTCAGTTTCCTTATCTATAAAATGGGCATAAGTACCTGTAGTACTTACGTAGTATGGTTATTTTGAGCATCAAATAAGAGCACAATGTAAAGAACTTTGCAAACCTTTAATTGATATGTGACTGTGAGCTGCTACTATTAAACCTCTGGTTCTGACTGCCTGTGTAGTGTGTATGACTTGATGCTGCCCCCTGAGGTACAGTCTAATAATTAAGTTGAGGAGGAAGAAGCATAGAATGAGGGAGCAAAAAATGTTCTGAGTGATCGGTTTAAGTTGAACAATTGAGAATCTTTTAAGTCCGGCGGTTATGAATTAGGAAGTCTTAGTCCAAGAAAGGCATAAATAACTAACTTTACCTTAGGCTTTTTTTATCTTCCATTTTCATGTTAGTAGCCCTTCATAAAATAGACCAGTATTGAAGGCTCATTAAAGAGTAAAACTACGAATGGCATGGGGGCGAGTTGGAAAGGCATTTTTCATCAGTGTAATTCCCTAACATTGGGTTCATTTTATGATCTGCTGTACAGTGCTGTTTCCTGGAACAGTTTGTATCTTAAATTAGGTACTACCTATACTTGAGAAGATAAATGTTTTGTCGATCATATCAATCAGTAAGCATTTATTTATTTTTTAAAGTATATTTTATTTAATTTGCTAAATGATTTTTAGTTATAAGTTTTTGACATTCATTTTTAAAAAACCTGAGTTCTAAATTCCCTCCATCCTTTCTGTACTCCACCCATTTAGAAGGCAAGCAGTGTACTGAGTTGACTTGTAAAGTCATGCAAAACATATTTCCATATTATCCATGTTGTAAAAGAAAATACACCCAACAGAAACAAAAATAAGGTAAAAAAATGTAGACTTCAATCTGCACTCAAAGTTCATCAGTTCCTTAGAGGTGGATAGCATTTCTCATTGTCGATCCATTAGAATTAATTTTCTTGTATCATCTTGATCAGAGTAGTAAAGTCTTTTACAATTAATCAGTGTTACAATAATGTTGTTGCTATATACAATATCTCTCACTTCTTTTCATTTCAGTTTGCATCAGTTCATATCCAGCTTTTTCTGAAACCAGCCCCACTCCCAACCCCACAGCTGTCATTTCTTATAGCACAGTACTATTCTATCTCAATCATACACCACAGCTGGTTCATTCACCAATTGCCACATATCCCTTCATTCAGTTATTTGCCACCCCTACCCCCCAAAAGAGCAACTATAAATATTTTTGTAGATATAGATGCTTTGCCTTTGTCTTTCATCTTTTTGGGATACAGACTTAATGATGGTATTGCTCAATCAAAGGGTATGCACAGTTTTATAACCCTTTCGTCATAGTTTTACTCTCCAGAATGATTGGATTAGTTCACAACTCTACTAACAGTGGGGTGTCCCAGTTTTTCCACTCCCCTCTAGCATTTGTCATTTTCCTTTTCTGTCTTGTTAGCCAATTTGAGGTATGAGATGGCATCTTATCATAATTTTCATTTTTCCAATTGATAGTGATTTAGAACTTTTTTTTATGTGACTCTTAATAGCTTTTATTTCTTCTCAGTATTTATTAAGTACTTGTGTCAGACACTGGGGACATGAATAAAGCAAAGGAAACAACCCCAAATTTAGAAGAGCTCTTATTCTAATAGAAGAGACAACAAAGACATGATACAAGGCACATAATAAATGCGTCATCTGTCTAATATGCAGAATAAATATAAGGAGAATAAGTACAAATTCTTGACTACGTGGTATGTGGGAGAGAAGACACTATATGTGGAAAGTGGTGCTTGTATTGTATCTTGCAGGAAGAGAGAGGTATGTTATAAAGCAAAGGTGTGAGAAGGGACTACATTCCACTTCTGGGGCACATCCAGCCCCTTGTGAGAAACAGGCTAATTTTGATTGGATTGAGATGTGTTGGGGAAGATTAGGGACCTTTGAGACTGAAAAGATAGGTTGGCAACATATTGTGAAAGGCTTTAGAAACCAGCAGTGAGTTTATAATTTTTTGTATAGCCAAATATTTTTAGATGGCTGTGTTTTTATGTATACAGGCTTTCTATTCAATGTGACTTTATTAATATTATGTGATAGTAGACATTCTCTTTCATGATTCTGAACTGATAAATTATCTCAATTGACATTTGGCATTGGAGTCTACAAAAATTACTTTTCTTTTTTGCTTTTTGGAGGGGGGGAGGGCAGGGAAGCTGGAGTTAAGTGACTTGCCCAAGGTGACATGGCTAGTAAGTATAAAGTGTCCGAGGCCTGATTTGAATTCAGGTCCTTACTCCAGGCTGGTGCTGTATTCACTGCTCCACCTAGCCGCCCCTACAAAAATTTCTAAGCTTACTAGAAACAGAAAATGAGAAATAGAAACCTACACTTTGGTATATTTTGCCTTTTGTTTAACATTCTTATTCTCTAAATATTTTGCTAACTTGTGATTTTGGACTTGATGGGTAGTTTCTTTTGGTTGGGTAGTTTCTTGTCTTTGAACTTGTTAGAAGCCTTTTCCCTTCCATTCTTACTTAGCCCTTAGCTCAGGTGACTAAAAGCCTGCAATTTTATGACATGACTTTTATACTTCTTTGGTTATAGCTTCATATATTTCTTTAAATTTTATATATTATATATATATGTATTTTAAAAAATATATTTTATTTATATTTTTTCTTATTTGCAAGAAGTGCTGCTTTTGTTTTAGCCTGTGGGGTTGAGGGGAAGGAATTATGTTGATTTGAGTTTGACAACCTTAGAAATTTTAAGAATGATTTTAAGAAGGATTTCTCAGAATCTAACGACTAGAGCAGAAGTTCTCAAGCTGGAGTTTGGGAACTTCCCCCCCAGTATTTTGTTAACTTAATGTCGACATAATTGGTTTCCTTTGTAAATCTATGTATTTTGGTTCATTTATTTAAAATAGTGTCTCTTCAGTTTCATTGAACAGAACAAGGAATAATCAGATCAACAGCACATCCTTTGACTGTGAGCTACCTGTAAAGGAAGGAGCTTTTTCACATTTCTTTGAACTACAGTTTTCTCTGATGAGCTTTTATTTGTGCGTCTTATGTTAAGATAATCACATTTTTTTGAGTCTTCCTTTTTTCCTACCTAATCACCATTGTAGATGCCAAAGTTAAATACTCTAGTTGTGCCATGAATAAACTATTTATTCCTGCCAATATACTCATCCTACACAATGTTTCTGGCTCCTTTTTATTTCTGGATCTCTGAACAATTGGGGACCACTTCCCCCCAGCCTTCCATATGGAACTACACTCTTAGGCTCTTGTTTATAACTTAACCTGGGAGAACAGGCTAAAAATAATAAAAAATGCGAAGGAACAATTTTGCTATTTACTTGGAAAACATTTACTAAATATCTGGAAGGTATACTGAGCACTGTGAATACTGCAAAAAGGAAAGTTCTTTCCCTCAAGCCAATTTGTACTCTTTTAACTATTTCCTTGTATGTGTTCTGATCTTGTCAGTGGTTCACATTTTTCAGGATTGAATATCTTTCCCCAACAGGTATCTTCAGGAAGTAGGTTATACAGACACAATATTAGATGTACGGTCGCAGAGGGTAAGATCATTGCTTGGACTCTCTGGTTCAGAACCAAATGGCTCAGTAGAGACAAAGAACTTAGAACAGATTCTGAATGGAGGAGAATCTCCATCTAAGCAAAAAGGACAAGAAATCAAAAGGTATGACACATGTTTCTAAGATTTACATTTATTAGTATATGATAAATACACTTATTATAAACTATTATTAGCAATTTATGTTCCAGGAAGTTCTAAATTTTTTCCAAAGTCTGCATAAGAAGTTAATACACTAATTTTAATTCTTATTCATTTTTGCACCATAATCAGAAGTAGCAAACTGTACAGGAAAATGTTTATTTGTGCTTTCTAAATTTGATCACTTACTAAGTAATTAATAGGTACATGACATTGTGTTATGGACATGGACAAAAATGCTAAGACACACTGCCCTTTTTTTTTAAGAGAACTTTAATATTAGTAAAGGAGATAAAAATACATGTATAAAACATTTATTAATAACATAAAAGCCCTAGGAGAAGTCCAAAGTATTAGGAGAAATTTAAGGAGTGAAAGATTACTCTTCTAATTGGGGAAAAGATATGTCCTACTTATCACTTCCTCTAAATGCAGACAGCCTAGGCATTAAAATTAGGAGAAATATTATTTGAAACTTGTTCTCTTAAACTCAACCGAATAAAGCTCTTAGTGTCAGTGACTTTTATGAATCAGAAAAGCAAAGTTCATAATCTCTTAATATCTTACAGTACTTTTTATTTTTAGTGACATGTTTTGTCTTGCCCTATTAGTAACTTTCTTTATCTTTTCCTTTCCCTTTTCATTTATTTGAACCATATTATAAAAGAAGGTTTCAAATTTGTTACCACTTTCTCAGAATTTAACAACTAGAACAGAAGTTCTCAAACTGGAATTTGGAAACTCTTCCCCCCCCTCCCCCCCCCAGTCTTTTGTTAACTTAATGTCAGCATAATTGGTTTCCTTTGTAAATCCATACGTTTTGGTTCATATATTTAAAAATAGTATTCTGAAAAGGAGTCCATAGGCTTTTCCAGATTGCCAAAGGTATCCATAGCATAAAAAAAGAACTCATGATCCAGAAGCAACCATTTCCTAATCTGTGCATAGATAATATTGATAAAATATAATGTCTAGATTTGGAAATAGAAGAGTTTTGTTTGTGCTTACATGCAGTTTGAGATGTTTTTAAACCTTTCTCTTGAGTAATGGGATCAGTTGAAAGAAATGACAATTCTGAATTATAGAATGCTTTTAAAGAAATTAATTTGTGTTACTTTCAAGTGTGTGTAGTTATAATCTTATGCTAAACAACATTTTAATGAGTGGGTAAAGTTATTAATTACCATATTAATTTTAAATGAACTATTAGTGAAATTTGGTTCTCCATAGATTAAACATTTCCTTTTTTTGTCAGTTTACACTTTTTTCATGGCTAATCTATGAACTTTTGGATATTTCATGTCTGCACTAACACAAATTCCACATGACGAGAGCATAAACAGAAATAAGTTTTTACTGTATCTCCTTCTTCATTGATTACTTGGTCTAAGTAACAGAAACAGACACAAACTGTTTGAAAGTTGACATAGTTTTGTATCTATAGAAATATTTTAAAACATTAAGAGTAATGTAAAGCACATGCAGATAAGCATAATATGCCAAAAGAAAATAAAACTTATTTTCAAAATTCTTGTTTTAGACCATTTATGAGATCAATGGTCATTAATTTCTAAACTAAACTAAACTAAACTAAACTATATTAATAGAGTGCTTAACTTAGTCAAAACCAGTGAATTAAACTTTTTTTTTCTTTCTAGGAACTCTGGTGATGTTCTTGAAACATTCAATTTCTTAGAAAATGCAGATGATAGTGATGAAGAAGAGGAGAGTGATATGATTGAAGATCTCACAGATGGAAAAGAGAAACATCGGATGAATAAACACAAAGTAGAGAATTAATTTTATATTCTCAGAAACTAGGCTACATGTACTTGTGCATTTCAAATATTTTTATAGAGCTCTTATTCATGTATTTAGTCATCCAATTATGTCAGAGGCTCTTAAATATCCAACTTTAGGTCATTTTCCTCTGTGGTTTTGCCCCCCAAAGTGTCATTTTTTTTCCCTTGGTCCTTTCTAATTTATTTGCATGTAATAGGAACTATGCTTACCATTCAACTGCTGTACCAGCTTGCTGCGTTGTGTGGTATGGGGCTTCTTTCTGTAGTAGAATATATTATTTTTTTTAGTATGTTTACCTGCAACTAGAAATGTTTTGAATGGCATTTGCCCAGTTTAGCAAAATACCTCTGGATTTTTATTAGTGCTAGACTGTGAATGAGGAGCCCAAGTCATATCCTGGCACTCTCCTTTTTAATCTTGAGCAGGTCCATTACCCATCTCTCTGGGCTATAATTTACAAATGAGTAAAAAAAGAAATGTCTGCGTTCCTTTCCAACTCAGAAAGTCTTGAGGTCTCTGTTATAAGGATCTCTTTAATTGGTCCAAAAAATTGAGAACTTACTTTAACAAAGAACTATCTCCAACTTTAAGATGAGATTATGGGGAAAAGGTAGAAGTGATTATTCATGGCAAGTTATAAGGGCCACAGGTGAATTATATTTGTATGTTGGGGAGTGGAGGTAAGGACAGGACCAATGTGGTTGAGGGAGCATGCTCTCGAGAAGTATTTTAGCATTTATTGTATTTTTTTTTTGCATTACTTAAAGAAGATTTTACTGCTCTAAGGAACCTATATTTTAAAATACAACATGGAACTTGTGCTCCACTTAGAAAATTTGAGCAATATGTTACTAGAATTAAAAATTAGAGAATTGTAATTTAGCAGTAAACAAGTGTTAATTTTCTGTGAATTGGACATTATAACAAAATACGTTTCAGACGAAGTGTTTGAAAATATTAAAATATGTTGTCTCATAAAAATTCATCATAAAAAATTTTTGTGGGTCTTGATCCATTTGCAGATTGGTAATGAAGGCTTAGCGGCTGACCTTACTGATGATCCAGATACTGAGGAAGCCCTGAAAGAATTTGATTTTTTAGTTACAGCTGAAGATGGAGAAGGAGCTGGAGAAGCACGGAGTTCAGGGGATGGCACAGAATGGGGTAAGAAGATAAGATAAAAGCAAATAAGATTTGAAGGAGGGGAGCAGTCCTATAGATGTACATTTTGGAAATTTTGTTTTTTTAGATTGAGTGTGTATCTGAATGTGTGGTTGAAATTAAAATGAATAGCTAAGGATTAGTGCTGAAAAATTTCAAGGTAATATATCTTATTCAAAACCGGGTGTAGCAACACTTAATGTATAGCTTTAAAAGATTTTGTTTTTAACTTGGAAGATTTGTTTTGGTATTGGAGACACTATTCCTTTCCTCTCAGCATAACAGTTGTCAATTTTAAACATTCTCATTTTGATCAATTTGGGAAGTGATTTATGTCCTTCATATTCTTCACTCTTTTTATATTTCATTTCGGTCTGGTATGCTTTGTCCTTACAGATGTGAAAGCAGGTGAAGTTACCAAATCTGATTTTAGGTTTCTCTTGGTCAAGAATTAATGATATTCTTTTATCAAGATATTTAACTTGTTAATACCTTAACCAAAAAAATCTTCACATGCTTCTAAAGTCAGTTGTTAGGAGTTAATACTATATAAGCACATGACAGTTATCATGATAAAATATATAATGATCTGACTATAGCTCAAAGTTTACTATACTTTGTAATTTTACTTGGGATAAATGATAAGCTCTCTTTAGACTCTAGATTTGGCGTCCCTTTTTTTGTTTATATTAAGTGTTTGCTTATATAAAGTATTTTGACTTGAGAGAGAAGCAGCATGGTATACTGGAAAGGAGTACTGGACTTGCAGCCAGAAATTGACTCTAGCTCCCCTCACTCTGCCCACACTCAATACCTGTGTGGTTCTGAACAAGTCACGTAACCTCAGTCTCACTCATTTTGGAACAACCCTCAGACCGCCTGTCTCACAAGGCTGCTGTAAACCATTAAGTACTATGTAAGTGTGAGTTACTCTCATTATCTTATTTTTATACCAGAATAAGTTAGAAATTTGATTATAGAATTTTAAAGGAAAACATTATTAGTACTTAGTATAACATATAAATCATTAAACATTGGCCATGAATGGTAACTCTTCTTCCACGAGCGAGCAATTTCTTGTTTTGGTTTTGTTTTTTTTTTTAAGTTTCCTTGATGGTTATTTGTAAATTATTTATATAAAAGGCTTTTAATTTCTCACAGAAAAATTGATAATGTTTAGAACAAATGAAACAAAACATAGTATAAATTAGCTATAAAGACCCACTTTTACACATAAATGGACAGAACATTCATGAGATTTCTGTTTATCCCACTCTTGTTCTTTAAACATATAGTTCCATACAACAAGTTGACTCTTGAATAATCTACACAAGTGGAGAGGAGCACAGGCATAATCCAGAAGTTGGCATGGTAAAGTGGTACAGTAACATACTCTCTCAGTAATAGACAGCATCATCACTTAAACTAGCTAAATATGATTTTAGGCAAAGTTGAGTTCTTTGAACTCTTTCTGCACAGAAGACTTTTGGCCAACGGTGTAGGATATAGTCTCTTATTTAGGTGAGAGAAAAGGCAAATTAATCTCTCAGCAAAGGAGTTAATCAGTACAGGGATTGTAATAATAAGAACATGAAAGCAACAACTATTTCTGTTTACTTCTTGATAAATGAGAATTTAATTTCGTTAACACTTTAAAGCATAATTATCATCTCAATGTTTTTCCCTTTCAGGAAGCACTTTTTAAAAGTAGTGTCTTTAAAGCACGTTGAGGTTTTTGGAGAGGAAGAAAATTTACAGAATAAATTTTGTTTTCCTAATTTAGTACCTATGCCAAGCAGGGAAACATACTATACAAATATAGTTTCTTTATATTTTTTCCAAATTAATTACATTTAAGAGAAAGTATCCAGAAATTTTTTAAATAAATATTTATAAACTTAATTTAACTTCATTATTCTGTTACTTTTTTATGAGTCTAATTGACAAGAAAATATTTGTATAGCTGTTTACATTGAATTCACTTAATAAAATGGTTTGTTTATTTTTAAGTAGACAGTTTTAGTTTCTGATGCTGCTGGCTGGTAAAGCTACCAAGCTATATCTAGCAGTCAGTATTGCCAGATATATATGAATAGTAATAGGATAATGACAATAGCTGGTATTTATATATTACTTAAAGGTTTACAAAGCACTTGACATATATTTTCTTACTAATAATGTCCCATATAGAGACACCTACTCGTATTGTTAAAGTAACTTCATTTTATTTACTTATTTACTTTTGCAAACTAGTCGTTTCATTGTAAAATTTGATGTTAAATTTTGTTTGGGACCTTTTAAAAGATGATTTTCTCTGATTTAGCTATTTTATTACTACATTTTAATTTTATATATTTTTTTCTCTCAAATATATAGCAGTTAACTTTAAAATTTTTATGCAGTTTTCTCCCATATAAATATGTAACCCTGCTAATGCCTACTGTTGCATCTCTGATTTTTAGTACTGCTTTATAGGGACTGTAACTTTAAGTGCTTTTATTTTTCCTACTCCCCACCCTACCAAAATATCTTTTAAGCTGATTGATGAAACAACAATGTTCTAAAATCTAAATCAGTACCTGGATGTATATATTTAAATTTCATAGGGAATAGTTTGAAAATTTTCATGCTTCAAGAAAATAAAATGATAGATTTAGGCCATGTCTAAAAAGTCTTTGATATTTACTCTACTTTGGCAGTCAGAAATGCCCATATTAAAATTCCATGTGTTTAGTTGCATTGAGTTTTCATGGGTGTAACTTCTGTGCACATTCCATAATCATGTTCGCCTTTAAAAAAAAGAAAAAAAGTAAAACGGCCTGAAGTGGTACAACCTCATTTCTTGATTTTTTTTCTTCCCCCTAGATTTTTTAAAAAAGGATTAACAGTGTAGAAGATTATGATGCCTCTTCCTTTGTGCTCTTATCTATTTCTTATAAGCAATATCAATCAGCAGTTACTTACCAGGCAAGTTTCAGGATGTTGTCTGTGCACATATGCATTCACCAACATGTTCCTTATATTGCAATAAGTTTAACTTTGAATTTTTGAGAAAGTAGGTTATTTTGCAAATGATGTTTATTTTTCCCCTTCAGCTTATTCTTATATATTGCCTTTTGCTTTTTCACTCCCTTTTGCTGCTTTAGTTTGAGCTACTCACAGCTTTTTTTCTTTCTGCAAAGAATCTATCTTAATTGGTCAAATGTCTCATTAATTTTTTCTACCTTATATAATTTCTGATGAATATTATGCCACTTCTGTTGAAACAACCCTCCTTTGGTTTCTATTGCTGATTTTTTTTAAAATGTGATTATCCAAACCATTGTTTGGGCTTATACTACTGTCACACTGCTTTTAAATGACTTCTTTTTTGGATAGGAATCTTTAGCTTTGTTAAAGCTGATTGGATCCTTTGTAGTGTATTCATCAAGAAACTTCATGGGAGATAACCTGTTAATTCAGTTTTTACTTTGGGTTGGTCACATTAATATACTTGATGCCTTTGGCAAATGTTGTAAGAGAATTTCGCTCTTTCAGGGTACATTTAAGGCAGCAGTGTAACCCATATATATAGAGTTAACTTAGATGCTGTGTCCACAAGGAGAAAAATAACTTTAAAAATGCTCTGAGACTCAGTTTAAGTTTATTTTTCAAATTCTTAGGTTTGTATCACCTACAAACCAGATACTCTAAGGTAGCCTTTTAAAAATATCAGTTGAAAGGTTGCATCTCAAATAACGAAACTGGGTGTTTTGTAAATGGCTCTTAATTGTCCAAAGTATTTTTTTGTCCTTTTTATCTAGAATAATTGAAATGAAACCATCATTAAGCACATATAAATTTACAACTTTTTGATAACTTTGAAGGGAAACCTTCATAATACGCTGTTTAAAAATTCTGTTGTACAGTTTTATAATTGCTTGAAATTTCAAAATTTAATAAGTAATTGTTCCCTAAAAGTTATCTATCTTTTCAGTCCTATAATGTATTTTGATATAATTTGGTTTTCTTTTTTTGCTACAGGCTATAATGATATAAACTCACAACTATGATTCCATTGCAGGATATTTTGTCAAACCTTGTAATAACTGGGCTGTTTAAAATCAACCAGCAATCTTTCCCCTTCCCCCTGCCCTTCTAATATCAGCAGTATTCTAGTTATGTATAAACAGACTTATTCTTTTCCTTACCACTTCGCTCCCCCTAAAATGTTTCTTCCACATTTACTTAACAGTAACTTTTTTCCAGGCACAAGTTTTAGCTAATAAAAATATGGATTTGTGGATGACCAATTAAAGGTGCTGAAATTTCGTCTCTAGTAAATGCACAGCAGTGTTTATTTTCACATCTCCCTGCATTTCACTGGTCTCACCTCACCTCCCCCCCAAAGTGTGATCTAAAAATATTCAACAGTAGAATCTTGAGAGTTTTTTGCTAACTTTAGTAGTAGACCTATGGAAGAAGGTAATGAGATGTTGAACTATTTTGGATTTGTGTGAATGTTTTTATATTATTTAAGAGGCTTTACTTTGGAACTGTATGTTTATTATATTGGCCATGATAACTTCATTTGTAGAGCTGCCTCTGCATGCAGAATAAGAGGGAGACAGGGTGCATGATTACTTTCATCAACAAAATGGCACTGACATATACTTTAGCTTGCACTTTCATGGTTAGTACGCATGAAATTCATTTATTTGCTTATGATGCTGGCTGAATAATTTTTTTATTAACACCTTTCTAAAGATGCAGTAATCTAATTTGGGTAGCTTTATATTGTGTTTTCATTGGTGCTTCAGTAGCAGTGGTATTCAGAAAATAACTGTTCCTAAATTTTGATTCATAAAATTTAGTCAAATTTTAAATGTTAAAATATTTTAAAATTTGGAAAACTAACATAGGATTTCATGCTTGAATTGTGAATAACAAGGCAAAGACTGCACCTTTAAATATTTTGAGTATAATCTAATAGTACATTTTGATGATGATTACATAAACCTATATAACAGTTGATTGCCAACAGCTTGCATTGCCAACTGCTGATTTTTTTTCTTTTAATAATATGCTGCATGTAGACAAAGATGACCTGTCCCCAACTGCTGAGGTTTGGGATGTAGACCAGGGACTAATAAGTAAACTGAAGGAACAGTACAAGAAGGAACGAAAGGGGAAGAAAGGGGTCAAGAGTAAGTGCAGATATTCTAACTATTCTAATATAACTTTTCATATTAATATTGAGGAAAACATTTTAAAGTTATGTTTTGTTTTTATTTTTTTGTGTGTATGCGTGTGTGTAACATTTACTATTTTTCATAATGGGGCAACCAACTTTAAACTTTGTCTGTTGTATAACATCTCAAGTTCATATGAACAAAATTTAGTGTATTGTTAGTGAAATGGAGAAACACTGAAAGCACATCCGATTGGACAGGGATAGAGAGTAGAAACACTTATTTTCCAAATCTTAAATAATATGTGAGATTGGTCATGAAATTAAAGTGTTAGCAGACAGTAAGAAAGGGAGAAGGGAGAACCTGTTATTTAACTCCTGTCCCCTCTACCCTTTCCCCTCAACCCTACCTGTTAATGTCTTTTGTTTCCTGTAGATTTGGGGATATAGAAATACCAGGAGTAAAATGATACTTCCTACTATTGTTTTTGCCTGACTTAAAAAAAAAACAAACTATCATAGCTAGTATCCCCAGTATAAAACTTCAAGGGCTTACCAGATGTGTACCTTTGGTATTAATGAGGTCCTACTAAATGTGATCTGATATTAGTCACCGATAAGTTCGGTGGGGATGTTTATCATGAGAAAATTTTAACTACGTTTATAAAATATGGGGTAAATTGCCCATAATCAACTTTAAACCTAAAAGAAATAAATATTTCAAAGGGAAAAATAAAATTAGGTGAGAAAAGCAAAGGAACACAGTTTTTCAAATTGACAATTCTCATAACACTTATTTGACTCCTTAGATAGGTATGGGTGTAATATTTCAAGAATAAGAATTTCATTTTGTAAATGGTTAATTTTTTTTAGATAGCAGGGTATCTGCTAGTAGCTTAGTATTAGTGAAATTTGACTTTTTGCATTTTCCTTGCTATATATAGACTTAAGTTGTTGCTATGTGCTAGCCTCAGTTATTGCATGTTGGTTTAAGAAACTTAACAATTAGAACTTCAGTAATTCTGTAAGAAGTTTCAACCCATATAGCAAAATGCTTATTTTATTTTAAAACAGTGCTGGGCTGGTGCTGTATTCAGGCTCTAACATCACTTATTTATAATTTGTGCATGATGAGCGTTTAAGCAATTTTGCATGATTAGTTATTGTAACGAAATTAGGATTAGTTTGGAGAGGTTTACCGTCTTTGACACTTGGGTTTACATGTGGACATTTTAAGCTCCAGTGTTCTCAAAATGTTGCGTGATAATTTATCCCATATCTTTCTAATCTTGTTTAACTTGATACACACTTGACTATATAGACACCTGTGTTAAAATTTAGAAATTAAACAGAAACACAAGAAAGTGATTTCAACTTAATTAAATGCTAGTTTGCTAGAACAGTTTGTTTTTATTTTTTTATTGTCTTCTTGACCCCTCTCCCAATTTTCCTTTTTACCTTCTCTTTGCTTCTTCTTACCTAGCTTTGAAATAGGAACAAGCGTTCCTGCCCTGTCTCAGCTTGATGATTTTTAGGCCAAGTTCTTTATCTTCTTGTAATGAGTTCTCTCTTGTAGACTCTTCGGAGGATATTGGTATATAATTTAGCAGGCACAAAGCAGAATAGAGTTATTGAAATAAAGAGTCAACTTGACTACTTTTCCTATTTTAAAAAGAAAAATTTTAATGAACAATGTCTTTTCTAGTCACCTGTTTTGAGTACGCGAGATTCTGACATTCTTAAATTCTTTAGTATGAAGATATATTCTTATCGTATTGGCTGGTAAACATACCTTTGAAGTCTATTTTTCCAAATATAGCCTTAATTATATTCCTTGATTGTACCCTGTAGGTTTTCACTGGGGTTAAAATCAAGGTGAGCTCCCAGATAAATGAAACATCTTTCAGCTAACTTTCTTAACATTCTGTGACCAAGTCACATGGTCCAAAGCCATAGTACAGTCTCTCATCTCCTTTGTGGAATTTCTGTAATTGTGAATTAATTCGGCTTCTCAGCGTATCCACTCATTTTTCAGTTAGCCACTATCTATGTAGATAAAAGTCTTTTTAGAGTGGATATTTTGCAGTCTGATTAAAATACTCAGATTTCACAGGCTCATTTGGAATTCTTCTGACATTGGTTTTCATATATATTTGAGTATTAAAAGTAGATTTTATCAGTAAGTTACCTTTTCCAAAGTATTCCGTTCTTCATATTGTCTTTTCCATAAAAAGGCAGTTTTTCTTTGTTGAAGTGGAGACGTGATCTCATAGGTCCTTCAACTGAGTAATAATGTGTCCTCTTGGGAGGACTTTGTTTCTTTTCTGAGGCTTTATTAGGCTGCTGTGCATTAATCGTTTTTTCAGTGCTTAGTATCATTTTTCATTTTCGCCTTCATTTTCTTTGTAGCATCAATGCGACAGATCCTGTTTAGTTGTGTGGGCTTGAATGATTCTTAAAACTCTTGATTTTATCATTCTTTTAACAGTCATTGAAGTGTGCTCCTTAAAAGCTGCAACTTGTGTTTCCTTAAGAAGCACAGGATTAAAAAAGAGAAAAATGAAACATGTGCATAGCATTAAGTATAGCACTTAATGGATGGAGACTGAGCGAAAGGTAGAAAGGTAGAGCGAAAGGTAGAAACTAGCTCAGTCTGGTTTCATCTGGTCAAAGCAGTTGCTGTATCAGAATTATTGCTTGTCCCAAGTTATTAGCATGCCATGATCCTTCATTCTAAGGCTTGCAACTTCCCTAAAATTCTATTTTAATTATACACGTGTTGAATTGTTTTGAGTATTAGGCTTATGTAGCATTTTGAAAAGTCATCACTAAGGAAATATCTCTAGACTTTCATACATTTTACTAGCTATGCTTGAGTGTAATCACTTTGCCTTGGTCTGTAAGAATAACTGTTAAAAGAAGAAACTCAAATAGACCTGCTTGCACAGTGTTGTTTTTTGTTTTGTTTTTGTTAAAGATTCTGAACACCTTAGTGGGGTAATTTAAATATTATTTTTATATTTCTCTTGATGCTACATCATAATCAAGATCTTATTACTTGATTATCTATATTAACACATATTATTACCTAAGCCTGGATTGCTGGTGGGAAAATAGCCCCCATCCTCTTTCCCAAAACTCAAAAATTACAGTAATTCATGAACTTGTTAGTCATTATCCCCATGATGTATCTCGTGTTCCATCTTTAAGAACCTACATTTTTTTTTGTTCAGATATGACTTTGAAATTTTTTTAGAAGAATTAATAAAACTTCAGTGTTTTGATTATTCTTTCTTGACTTTGCCTCTTACTCCTTACCGTGAAATTTTTGTTGCTTTCCTACTATGTTAATGGGACTCATTTCTCTTGAAATTTTTGTAAACCAAGAAAGGCTTGATAAAGATTTGGAGGAAGTTTGCTTTGCCACATAATTGTTAGTATAAAACCAATGCTCTTGGTACCCTTTTCTTATTCATTGTAAATATTCTTTCATTGAGGGAAGAATGCTCACCCTTATGAACCACTTGATGTTTGACACATCAGTGGAAAGACTTCTAAAACAAATTTAGTAGTGATTTAAATAAATTTAGTAGCAAGTCAGAAAGCTTAAGGCAGCGGTTCTTTAACTTTTTCCACTCGCAGCCCCTTCAGCATTGCTTAAACTGTGGGGTTGCCACTCACAGTTTAAGAAGTGCTAGCCTAAGGCCTCTTTCTTAAATAGTAAAAGCATTTTAAAATCATAGATTTTATAGCAAGAATGGGAACTTAAAGATGATAAAGCCCATTCTCCCTTCCAACTCTCCTCCTATTTTATAGATGTGGATATTATCTAAATCCAGAGAGATTTAGTGACATGGCCAAGATGATTCAGGTAGAACATGCTTGAGCCAGGATTTGAACCAAAGTTCTGAGACTGCACAGCTTATTCTTGTGATTACACTATGCTACTTTTCCCCTCAGTTTGTCTTCTTTCTTTTTAACTTTGTCATCTTCTAACTATGAAGTTGTCCTTTTGCTAGAATATGTGTTTTGCCAGTTCTCTTTCTGCAGAGAGAAAAAACAATACCTGTGAAATTGTTCCTGAAATTGTTTACTAGTGTTTTAAATACTCTGAAAAACTAGTTAATGAAGATAGAAGAGGAGCCTAATAACTGTGTCATCATTCTGTGCCTTTTTAGCAAGTTTATAATAAGCCATAATTTCTTTTAGTTTTACTATTCTGAGCTGGCATAATAGTTCACCTCTTTTCTCCTCCTTGGGCTGTTAGGTTTTTTGCAGCTCTCAGTGTTGAACATATTTGACTTCATTGCTTATGTTCCCCTAAGAGGCAGCAAGCTGGCACAGTGCATAAGAGTGCTGGGGCTGGAGTTGGGAAAAGTTGAATTCTTATATGACTGTATAGTCTTACTGACTGAGTGACCCTGGCCGAGTCACTTAACCTCTGTTTGCTTCAGTTTCCTCATCTGTAAAATGGAGGTAACAATCCTACCTTCTAGTGATGTTGTAAGGATTAGATGAAATAATGTTTAGAAGCCCTTATCACAGTGCCTGACTGATAGTAGGTGTTTAATAAATGCTCATTCTCTTCTCTTTTGCATAGTTCTTGCTCATTTAATTCCAATTCATGTTCAAGTCAAGACGTCACCCTCGTGATGTCATTGGTTCTCTTCAAGAATGAAGGATGAACAACAATGTAGGCATTATTTGTTAAAGATTACATGGTTGGACTTAAATCCATAGGGTCACTGAAGGTTTTAATTAACCTTAGAGGTCATCTAGTCTAATCTTCTTATTTTAAAAATGAGGTAAAAGAGACTCATAGAGGTTAAATAAATTTGTTGAGAGAAATTTGTTTATACCTGTTTGACTTTGAGCGCTGGCAAAATGTCTCTGGGCCTATTCAAGTTGACAGTGTATATTTGTATCTTCTCTGATAGGATTCTTTATTTCTAGTTGAAATATGCTTATAAAACAATTAGGGCGTGCTAAGAAGGGAACGTCTACCTTCTATATTTAGTTCTCCCCTTCCCGTTTTTGAAAGATAAAATAATTTTCCCCTCCATTTTTCAGTTTGCTCAGCTTTTCATTAATTTCCTTATATACAGACAAAACATTTGCAAATTTTCATCTATTTTTACTCTACTAATATGTTTTTAGAGGTTTTTTCTTTGAATTTTTAATTTTTTTTAAATTTTTTCTTGATTACATGTAAAAACAATTTTTAACATTAATTTTTCAAAATTTTGAGTTCCAAATTCTCCCCCCTCCTTCCCTTCTCCTAGAGAAGACAAGCAACTCCATATACATTTTTTATGTGCAGTTGTGCAGAATGTTGTAAATAAAAACACAGACAACCACAACAGCAAAAGAAAGGTGTTAAAAGGTATGCATCAGTCCTTTCTCTGGGGGTGGATAGCATTTTTTATCTTAAGTCCTTTGGAATTATCCTCACTTAAATCCAATTCACTTGCAAGTCAAGACATCACCTTCCTGATGTCATTGGTCCTCTTTGAGAATGACCAACAAACAACAACAAAACAGAATCATTGTACTGCTGAGAATAGCTAAATCATTCACAGTTGATAATTGTACAGTATTGTTGTTACTACATACAGTGTTCTTGTTCTGCTCACTTCACTTTGCATCAATTCGTATAAGTTTTTGTAGATTTTTCCTGAAACTATCCTCCTCATAATTTCTCATAGCACAATAATATTCTGTCACAGTTTTGTACCACAACCTCTTCAGCCATTCCCCAGTTGATGAGCATTCCCTTTAGAGTTGTTTTTTAAGATTTACAAAGCTAGAGCTTTGTAAAAGGAAATCTTTTTTTTCTAAAATTTGTTGTGTAAACTCACTATCATGTAATATTTACCCTGTATATTTTCTGACTGTCATCTTCATTTGTTGTGCACTTTTAATTAAGGTGGCAGTTTTCACTGGGAACTGTTTGTTAGATTAGATTGAAAAAAAAAATCCCTACTACTTCTCTCTCTCTGTCTCTCTCTCTCTCTGTCTCTGTCTTTCTCTCTCTGTCTCTCTGTCTCTCTCTCTCCCCCCTCTCTTTTTCTCTTTCTCTCCCTCTCCCCCAACACATAGTGTGTATTTGTATACACACACACACACACACACGCACGCACACACACACTTACACACACATATATGTATGTTTTATGCTTACAAATTATTATAAGCCAGAGTACTTGTGGTGGCAGCTTTTCTTTTCTCCTGGATTGGACCTTTATCTGTTCAGGGAGTACTTTCTGAGGAAGTATCTTGACCAATGCAGATCAGCATTTCTGCAACATTGAATGTTAAGGATTTGATTTACCTCTTTTATACTTGCTCCAAAAAGCTAATCTTGAACCCAGCTCCTGCTGGTTCTGAGTTTGGCTTTGGTATAAAAGATTAAACAACAAGAAAAATAAAAGCTCAAGAAGTAGAATCTCTGAAAATTGAACCAAGTTTTAGAAGCCCAGTGTAGAACTTCTAGCCATCTCACTTGTCATGATACTATATAGGGAAAGAGATTCTTATAAATAAACAGTATGTGATTATGGACAGATGATTGAACTTAAAGAAATCTAATAATCTGCTCTTTGGTTTGTCTAGATATTTGCCTCTGTCTTGGCTGGTGCATTTTCTGAGTTACCTTGTTATTCAGTCTGGTCTAGAAGATAATTAAATTATTATTAAGATTATTAATTAAAATAATTAAATTAAAAAGAGGCTTGCTTTTTTTCTATTCAGTCTGGGGAATAAAAGTTTGCTATTTATAGATTACAGTAGAACTTGGGAATTGTGAAATAGATTGAAATGATGGTTAAAGGTGAATGAGGTTTTTTTTACATATATAATATGACATTATTTAGGTATTTCTGTTTCTATTATCACTTCATCTCTAAGGAAGGCACGTGTGACACTCTGACTCTGATAGATTAAAAAAATTTAATGAAAACTTTAATATCTTAGTATTACTGATGTCGTATCTTGAATCTTCACTTAGCACACCTAAACTAGCTGCTGGGAGGAAAAGGAGCTGCTGGAAAATAATAAGGATTTTTTTTTTTTTAGAGGGGGGAAGGCAGGGCAGTTGGGGTTAAGTGACTTGCCTAAGGTCATACGGCCAGTGGAGCTGAGGCCGGATTTGAACTTAGGTCCTCCTGACTCCAGTGCCCGTGCTCTATTGACTGTGTCACCTAGCTGCCCCTAAATAGTAAGGATTGAAGAACTGTTCGTGCACATCCCCACCTAATATTAATTGGTTCAGCAAAAATAGAATTTTCTGTGAAATTGTGTAGAAGGGACAGTCAGTTGCTTGGCAACAATATATGTAAGATAAATCTCTTAGCAATTTATAATTTAAGATTGATATTTAAAGAAACTTGAGAAAGGACTAGGTACAGAAGGTACAGGTTTGAATATAGAAACTTGACATCATGTTGTCAGAGAGGACTCCTTCAATTAATTCCATAGACGGAAAGTGGAAAAGTATTCAGTGATATCTTAAAAGGGATGTAGGAATGGGAAGAGGGTCTAACTTTTCACCTAATATCTATAGATACTGCTAGAGATGATAACTTCTTAGAATTAACTTTTAGATTCCTAAAATCTTTTCTCCTTCTCCTAAAACAAAAACAACCACTACCACCCCCCCCCCCAAAAAAAACCCAAACCCAAACTATTGTCTCTCCATTGTGAGAAGGTACAATTTATATCCCTAGAGGAAGAGAACAACTGAAAAATATTGAGACAGTATTTATAGTATGTGAAAAGTAATTGATTAGAGTTGGAACCTGTCTGTTCAAGATTCATATCGCCCTGTTACTCTTGTCTTCAAAAGGCAGAGTAGGCAGGTTCAGGAACAGGGATTTTTTTAATGTGGAAGAGGGTTTTTTCTTTTCCATCTTGAGCTAGCTGGTTAGAATAGTTCAGTCCGTGCTTTCTTGTCATGAACTGCATTATTAAACACAATGGAGACTTCAGATGGACACAGGGGATCAGAACAAACATTAGGGTGAGGCTTAATTATTATTTCTAAGAATCTGGTTTTGGGTTTTCTCAGCAGTGGTTTTAAAATCACTAGTAAGTGATATAAAATCAGAAACTTGCTGTTTTCCTTGGGCTTTCGTTTTACTGTATAATTAACCTGCAGAAAATATTAATTATACAAACACTTCCAAAATATAAATGTACTTAAGTACAGACATCTAGTTATATATTGCTTCATCCTAACCTCACCCTGAGACCACTGTCTTTAGAACAGAATCTACTATTGCAGGTTTTTTGGTTTTCTTTTTTAGTACAACTAGCATGGGGTAGTTGAAAAATGGTGCTTAGGACTGGGAGTTAGCAGTCTTACAGTTGAGGTCCTGCCCTGACACTAGGAAATTGGATATTGGAAAAAAATCACTCTCAAATCATCCTCTCTAGGCTTGTTTCTTCATTTCTGAAAATGATAATATTTCTTCTTCCTCAGATGAGTCTTTGGAAAAGTGCTTTGGAGAGACACACACACACACACACACACACACACACACACACACACACTTCTCTTGAACCCTTTTGTGACAAACTGAGCAGGTAGTAAAATACAGCTAATCTTCCAGCTGTAAGGAAAATAAGTGTTTTTGTCAGGTTGTCTCCTTAATAGGTCAGTGTTTAATATAAGTTTATATAAACTTGATCTTAATTCTTGCCTTGTGCTTCTCTTTCTCTTTTTCCTTTTTTTTTTTTAAATTTTATTTTAGTTTGCATCATTCATTTCCACAAGATTTTGAGTTACATATTTTCTCCCCCTCTTTCCCCCACCCACCACCCCAAAACAGCCATCCCAGTGTGT
>CM053582.1:411017257-411039430 GCA_028627135.1 Pseudochirops cupreus
TGGTGGGGGTGCTCTGGCTGCGCTCTCTTCCTCCCTCTCTCTCCCATGATCTTTCTTTTTCCCAAAGAAGGAATCTAGGGTTTGGGAGCTGTTCTTACTTTGCTTCTTATGCTTATTCTTACTCATGGTTGTTCAATCCATGATTTTTTAAAAAATCTCTGTGGGGCTCTGCTTCCAGAAGGGAAACTCTGTCCCAAATTGCTGGGGTCCTTCCGGCTGCTGTAGCTCTCAGGAAGATGCTGGGACTCTTCCTACTTACTTCCGGCTGACTGGATAATGAAGACTCCAGGACCGAGGCCCAAGACTGCGATCCGGATCCAGGCCGCTCAACGCGAGAGCAGTGGCCTCAGAATAATCGCTTAGTCCCCCTGCTGTCTGCAGGCCGTGGGCGGGAAGCTACAACGCGGAGACGGGTGCAAAACCTCTGCCTTTCACTTTTCTGCTCTGGAGGCCTTTTGGCGGGACTGCTTTGCTTTTCTCCCCCTTGCGCAATTCCCACTGACCTAGTTTTGAACGCTGCTCACAGCTGTCGCTAATCCGCTCACCAGTGAGGCTCCTCTGCTCCTCCTGTCTGGCCGCCCCCGGGGCACAGCCGCTGCTTCAGGCCAGGCTGATATTGGTTCGCAGTGCTGATATGGTTCCTCGTAGCCAAGCTCACTTTAGTGGGAAGTATCTTTGTGTGCGTTTTGGAGTTCTAGGATTGGTTTAGAGTCCTATTTTATGGGTATTTTGGGGTGGTTATGTGAGAGCTGCAATATGTTGCTGCTGCTATGCCGCCATCTTGGCTCCGCCCCCCGTAATATATCCTCTTTCTCTTTTTCCTGAAGGTATTACTCCCTTCTTTGGATCATCCTTTTTCCCATAGGGCATTAGAATGACTTCAGTTCTCTGCTTCTTCCTTGGGACCATGCTCATGGACTGTTTGTCTAACTTTGTTAATTTCAACAAATTTTTTTTTAACCAAAAGAAAATTTTTTTATTCCCTGTGAAGTTCTTTGAGAGTTGATTTGATTTAGAATCCTAAAATTGGTCTAAGTTAATAAAGTAGTGTTTTCTACCTCGGGAGATAGACATACACGTGAAATAATTAAAGTAGGTGCATGTGTGTTTCTTGTACGGTACAAATCAGTATGTTCCATGTATGCTAATATAAAAAGGTATTATACAGGACTTGAAACTTGAATGTGTCATGGAGAATGGCAAAAAAACTTACACAAAAAGGATGGAAGGTAGAGTTTGATTTAGGGTAATTGGAGAGGGTGAGTTATCCATCTGGAATCATTCTTAGGCAAGTAAATAGAAATGAATATATTCTGTGTGAGCAAAGAGGAAGAGGATTTTTGTTCTTAAATAGAGGGTGTTAAAGTCAGTAGTGCTAATTCATCAAGTATATTGAGAGTTTAAATCAGGTTTTTAGCCTTTGTTGTGTCATGGATCCCTTTGGCAGTCTGGTCACGCTTATAGATCTTATCAAAGAAGATTGATTATAGTAAAAAAGTTATAACATTTCAAATAAATTCTTGGACTTCAGATTAAGGAATCTTTGGTTTATTTAATTTAAGAATTTTATACTTATTGCATATTGGTTTCTAAGAAAGTGAGTGACATAAAAAGTGGTGTTTGAGGAAGCTTAATTTGACTGTGAGCTATATTGGATGCTTTGGAAATAGAAATTAGGGCAGGAAGATTAGGCAACCATTGTAATTAATGCGTTACATGTTAACCCGTATTGGGGGTTTTGGCATTGGGGTTGGAGAAGGGAGGGAGATTTTTTGATGAAAGAGATTACAGGACATGGTGACATACAGGACATGATACTTAAGGGCTAAGGAAGAGGAATAGAGTGACCCATAGGTTTCATGCCTGCTGACTGGAAAGTGTTTGGTACTATTAAGAGAAATTAGTAAATGGGTAGAAGATCTAGATTTGGTGGGTTAGGGAAGAGGGATTGAGTTTGGTCGCTTTAAATCTGAGAAGATTTTTGGGACATTCAAATGGAAATGTTTTGTAGATAGATTTTATTTGATTATACTCATTGAAATTTGAGTAAGAAGAAACTGTAGCAATTAATTCAGTAAATGTTTATCCAAGTACTAGGGCTACAAAGATGACGCTATGAAAATTCTCATCCTTAAAAATCTTAAAATCTGGGTTTATTGGATAGTGAAATAAAAGTACCTAACTATGGTACAAGCATAAATAAGTGCATAGGAAAACTTCCGATAAAATCCTCTGTTGGGAGAGATTAATTAATGCTTGGGGAACACTTTCCAGCAAGACTGAAAGTCTTAAAAACTTCCACCCAAAAGGTGATTATATTTAGTTAGCCTGGAAGTTTCAAGTAAGTTTGCTTAAAGCCATTAATGTTTTTTTTTGGTTTGTTTTTCTTTCCATTAAAAAAAATGTTAAAACACATTTCCCTTTTCTCATACGTTTTAAAAAAATCCCAACATCAGTCTTTGGTCAGGTCCATTTAGTTGAAAGTGAAGAGAAAAGTAACGCAAAAACTGTTTTAGGTGGTAGATCTTGGAGAGTGGTATGGTGGGAGTAGCTAAAATTATCCAGGTAAAAGCTTTAGAGGTGTACTTAAAGATCTAGAATTGCATGGTCTCATATATTGGTATACAAAGGACTCATGGATAAACACTCTCTCCCCCTCGTCCTCCCTCCCCCTCTGTCTCTGTCTCTCTGTCTCTCTCTTTCTCTTTCACACACACACACACACACACACACACACACACACACACACACACATGCACGCGCGCACGCGCGGTGAAATCTTAGTGGGAAGGAATTAGAATAATTTTAGCAATGATTTAATTTGGCTTAATTTTGTGTGTTGAAGGAGAACATCAGAGAAAGTTAATTGTTTGTTGCACCCACATTACGAATCATGCCTAATTTTTCTTTTTTTGGTTATTTTTTAAAAATGTGAATTTTAAGTTGAAAAATTTATGTTTAATTATGTACATGTTCAAGTTATGTACATCATTTTATTTTATGGGAAGGTGTCATCTGTCTTCTGTGCCCATAGGCTTAATGGAGTTTTGGGGAGGGGCTGGTGGGTGATGGGAATTGTACTGTACTGATAATTGTTTTTAAATTTATGCTTAAATGTTATAGAAAATTTATAGTACATAGTCCTAGTATTTACAAATGGGGCTCTCTTAAGGATTAGTTTGTTGTGTTTCATTAGTAAACTGGTGATAAAGATTTCTAGCAAGTTAAGCAGTAGCCACCAAATGAACGTCTGCTGCTGCCATTAATTTACAGGGGTCAACAGGACAAAACTTCACGACATGATAGCTGATCTGGGAGATGATGAGCTACCCCACATCCCTTCAGGAATCATTAATCAGTCTAGGTCACCCTCAACTAGAATGACTGATCACGAAGGTGCAAGAGCAGAGGAAGGTACAAAAAAACTTAGCTGCCATGTTTGTTTATATTACAGAAGATTTTTCATTCCAAAATATAGCTCCTTTTTCCTCTCACTTGCTGCTGTTTTAGTTGCCAATGGCAAGTCTTTAGTATGATCTTCAGAGAGACATTGGACATACCCTTGATAATACACCTAAATATACATTTTGGAATCTTGGTTTTCTAATTTTAAATCAGCAAATTATTTCCCATTTTATGTCAAGGAAGTACTGCTTCCCATATGGTTTCCTTGTAGGTTCTTTTTCAGGGTATCTTTTCAGAAGCCTAATTTTAGCTTAGTGTATGTAGTAGTCATTGGAAATTATAGTAATTCCTTTATAGACAAATTATGTTAAAAAAAAACTATGTACTTAGAGAAGAAAGGTTTAGTCCTTGGATTTGTACTGTCTTATGTATATAAATATGTGTATGTGTGTGTACATAGTCCCTAATAAGTTAACATTTTAAGATAAAGCATATAAATTACAGTACTTTATTTTGACACTATGCACAATCTTTTTAGTATTAAACTTTTGTCAGATAAAGGTAACTTCTCTAGAATAAGTTAAGTATGAATTTCACCTGTCTTATGAGAATATTTAATATTAAAATTTAACCCAAAATTCAGTAGATTCTCTGTATGCTGACAGTTGATTTTTCTGATGCCTTAGTTAATAAACCATTTCCAATAGCCACAGTTTCCAAATTATATATTTTTCCTTTTGTCCCTTTTCCTTATGATAAAATATTTTGTTAAATTTGTGAATATTAGGTAATGTATATTTCTTTTTCTCAAACAATAGCACCAATAGTAATAATTACATTTTTAAATATAGGTAAGAAAGGGGAAGAAAATAATGACTAAACAGTAAAAAGATTAAAGTGCCAAAATAAAAGTAGCAGGAGGAAGGAAAGTTAGAAAGAAAACAACATAAAATTAAACTATTTTTTTATTGCTTGTTTTGTTTTTATTTAGATATTTTGAATTTCATGTATTTAAATGCTACTTTATGAATAAAGAGCCTAATACTTCTTTATTCATAAGATAGGGCAGCTAGGTGGTGCAGTGGATAGAGTGCCAAACCTGAGTTCAAATGTGGCCTTAGACACTTAGTAGTTGTGTGGCACTGGGCAAGTCACTTAACCTTGTTGGCCTCTGTTTCCTCATCTGCAAAATGAGCTGGAGAAGGAAATGACAAACCACTCCAGTATCTTTTCCAAGAAAACCCCAAATGGGGTCATGAAGAGTTAGAAACAACTGAAAACAACTAACCAACAACAAAAAAGAATTGAAAGACTTCTAGGTAAATATACTCTATTGCTTAGCTTAGTTCCCACCTCCCTCACCCCGCACACAAAGGAACCTTATAAGAATTTTCTGCAGAGTAGGGTTTATTTCAATGTGTTATGATCTTAGATAGAATAGACAAAAATTGTTCTACTAAGACAGTGGCCTACAGAGGGAAAAAAAATCAAGTGTATCCTACACAATTAAAAAACAGCTAGACTTTTTGTTGAGAGAAATGCAAAAATTTCTAAATGTGTTTTTTACTTAAGAGTAGTCAACATTGCATTTTTCAACACCTATAACAAATGATAATAAATATTATGCCTAGTTAAAGGGAAGGGAAAAAGTGGAAGGTGAGGTGCTGGAAAAAAAGGGAGAGCCAAAGGTACAGGGTCAAAAAGACTTTGTTTTAAAGCCTGGGAAACAAAAGCAGAGTATTTCTTTTGGCCTCTTTGGGGTAGTGGGTTGGGGCTGTGTGAGAAATTTAATTCTTTTGTATTTTAAAAGCATTTCCAGAAATATCTCACTTCCCCATGGAAATTCTCCTAATTTGTAAAACTGTCAGATGTCATTTCTCATAGAAAAGGGTTTACTTGCATGGAAGAATGCTGCCTAATTTGAAGCTTTTAAGAGTATTGCTGCCAAGACTTCAAATTACCTTGTCTTTCTGTTTCTTACTCCCTTTGTGAAAGGTGTTTCCTCCTGATATAAGCATCTTCAGGAAGAAGATATAGATGCACAGATCCCATAGGGACCATGATATAAGGCATTCTCACCTACATTGTAGTCCCACCTCATATTCCTTAATAATTGAAGTACTGGGGAAACTCTAGTGTACCTTAAAGGTAACAAGGGCTTTTTGAAATCAATTCTGCTACCTGATATTAGATCACCTAATTTATGTTGTTATATTTAAGCTGCTTTCCAGGTGGAAAAGGATGACTTAGGAACTATAGAGTAATTTTTTTCATAGTAGTATATATGCATATAGAAAATTTTTGTAGTATATATACATGCTTTACCCATGTATAGAACATTAATCTAAATAATTTACCTAAGAAGGAAGTATTTTTCTGAAGGAGGTAATTGTCACACATTTTGAGTATAGTTTGCCATAGTGGTAGCTCTTTGGAGAAAGAAGAATTTTACAAAGCAAAAATATAGCTAAAAAATTCTTACCAGTATATGTTTGCATGAATGCTAAATGAGTAGGACTGGCTTATAATATGTAACCATACCTTTTATATGTTTAATTTTTAATCAAGGGAATATTGAATGGTTTTTTTTTTAATGCAAATGACCCTATCTGATGTCAATATTTTTATGTGGGCCAGTAACTCTTGGCCTTCTCAAACCTCCTAGATGATCAGAACCACTTACTGATTAGAGCTGTGTGTTGTACAAAGAATATTGATTCTATAATTTTAAGATAGCCGTAGTATTTTTTTTATCTTAAAGGGAATTATGGAATGGTATTTTAACTCAAATTATGGAGATGTATCCAATTGTGTGTGTGTGTGTGTGTGTACGTGTGTATACATGTGCTAAAAACAAACTGAAAAAAATAATAGCCTTTCTAGTAACTGGACTATATCACATCAAAATGTTACCTACCTTTAACTTTACAGGCAGGTTCTTAAAAAGAATCTAAGTTGCTAATTACATAATTTTCAAATTTTTTGGCATTATAAATAATGATATCCTGTATGATAATATAACTGGGGCAGGGGCGGGGCAGGACTAAATTGGGTAAAATTTCTGCAGTTGTAACCAGAGTTAAATTATTTTAAAACATTAGTAAGTGTAGCCATGCCTATTATTTAACTGTTTTCACTATATTAAATCTCTTGGTGATTCAGAACTTAATTTTTAATTATCTGTAAATTTTTGTACTTTTTGAGCATGGTATGAAAATTTAGAAAACAGCCTTGGTATTAAAATATGGAGCTTATAAGTAGAGCTGAATTTGACTTGCTGCAGTAAATTTGAAAGGTATTAAATTTCTCTTTAAAAGTAATTTGGATTTCCTTAGTTTGATCTTTTTCAATATAAACAGTTACGAGTCATTGATGCCATTATTTGCTTTGTTTACACCATAACATTTTGAAAGTATGACATTTTAGAATAATGATCATCATCTTTATAATGTGCATTTTGTATATAATTTCTTCCAATTATATCCTGATTTTCAGATGTGGCTAGAATTACTTAGTAAAAGTGTTGTTAAATTGATTTTTCATGTTTTTTTTTAGCATCATTAAAATTTACTTTTAATGTATAAGTGTAAGTTTCTTTTGAGATCTTGCTTATATTATAATTTTCAGAGCAGAAAATGAACATATCTAAGTTGCTTACCCGCCCTAGTATTAAACAAGTTAGCAGTATAGTAAAATATAGAGGGAAAATAATTCTTTTAAATAATATAATTGTAGTTACAAATAGAAGAAAATGGAAAATTTTAACCTACCTGAAGCATTGTTTATTATCCAGATGTTAACATGAGAATCATGATTATTAAGATATTAAGTAGTATTTAAAAACTGGTTAAATTTGATGTCTCATTTTAAAAATTGGATTTTAAACTTAATTTAGTAGTTAATTTTAGCTAATATATAATAGTTGAGAACAATTTGAATAGTTAAGATAGTAGTTAATAATTAAGAACAATTTGGGGAAAATATAAAGAATGTAAGAGAATAGTAGTCATACAACTTTCACACTAAAAGTGATCTTAGTAGGAATGGATAAGAAAAAGTGAAGCCAAGAGACATTAAGTGACGTATATGAGATCATACATCTAGTTAACAATAGAACCAGGTCTAGAACCCAGGTTTCCTGGCCCTTAATCTAAAACCTTTATTTCTTTTTATTGAATTCATGTTAAAAATGCTTCTGAAAAGGGACAGATCACATCTCAGGGTGACCATGAAGTAGGTGGGATTCAGTGAACTCTGAAGAATAAATAGGGCTGTTCTTCTCTACAGCAAATTAATAAGGATCTTGAGTTTCATTGCAGCAAATGGATGTAGAACGTTTTAAAGCAGTTTCAGTTTAACTGTTCTTTTAAATGTGTGTCAGGAGCTATGTTTTTTCATAAATTTAAAACTGAGTAAACAAGGAACTATAAAGACCAGTAACATTTATTATTTAAGTATATGCCCTTTAAAATTAATTATAGAAAACTTTTTGTCATAAAGTGATTTATGGTCCCTGGATTCTAGGTAACAGCCTTTAATTTAGTATGAAAGGAGTATAATCAAGATTCTTCCTGTTGCCATCTCAACTTTTATTTAAATCTTTCTATAGCACCCACCTTGGCTTTATAGGAGATGGCAGTTTAGTTAAAAATACTATTTTTGTAGATTTCATTACAATTATTATATATTTTAGCTAGGCACTTTGTGGCTTCTTTAGCTTCTTTTTTATGTATGGGAAGTAGGGAAATTAAATAAGTTGTGTTTGTATTATTTTATGTCTTAATAAAATACTTAGATTTCCCCCATAGTGTGTTGTTTTATATGACTTCAGCATTTAAGAAGCGGTTTCATTCTTTATAGCTGAGCCAATGTTTCCATCTGGAGGAGGCAAATCATTTATCATGGGTTCTGATGATGTTTTGTTAAGTGTCCTGGGCCTTGGCGACCTTGCAGACTTGACGGTGACAAATGATGCAGACTATAGTTACGATGTAAGTGTGGTTTTATTTTTAAATTTCTTGATGATTTAAGAAAGGACTCTATTTTCGGAATGACCTCTATGAGGAAATCAATGTTAAGATACGTTAAAAAGATGAGATTAAAGTGAATCTTAATTCGTTGGGATGATAAATGTTTTAGATGTTATGATTTACATTAGTTGGGTTTGAAGTTTGGAGTGAGCTATGATAGAACAGTTACATGTTGGACACAACAAACTTGATTATGTTTACAAAGGATAGCAAACGGTAGCAAAAACAATCCCAAACAGCAGATAACTAAAAAATCATGTTTCGAGTAGATTTCCTTCAGCAGATTTGCTAAGACCTGTTTTAAAGTTGAATTTGCATTCCCCAAAAACAACAACCTCTAGAGTCATGCTAGCCTTAGACTCAGTTTTGTTATGACAAGTTCACCTAAAATCAAGATTTATTTACATTTGTTTGGATTTTTATTTCTGCTCAGATACTCAGTAGTAATCTAAGTTTACATTAAAGTAAGTGTCTTTCCCCCCCCCCACATTATTGCTAATGCTCCTCACTTCCTTATTCAGGTTGGATAAAGTGTATGTTATTTTTGTTTTAAGAAGTATTTCTGAAAAGCTTAAAGTGCAAGCCATTAAATTTTAGTAAACATACGATTGTTTTATAAGTGACTTCAAATTACTATCAATACAAGAGAGCAAGTGTTATAACTGCCAGCATTATTGAAGGGTGAGAGAAAGTATTTTATTCCTTTTTCAATAACACAACTTTCCTCTTCTGGAAAAAAGTTAAAACATACTATATTTTAAAATAGCCTGGAAAAATGACAGATAAAGATTTTGTTATGACTTACAGAAAGCCATTATTGTTTTCAGTTGACCATAGTCATTCCAAATTTAGTTTATATGTTTTTTGCAATAAGGGTTCTTAAATGGTGAATATTTGTATAAATTGTATTTTTAAGTGATAATTTGTACTGTGCTTAAATTTTTAAAATTCAACATGCAATACTACTTTTTGATACCTTATAAAATTCTTTTAAAGAATTCAAGTTGCATCTAACTATAATTATTCTCACTGATGATAGTTCAATTTTATTTTTTTAGTTACCTGCCAATAAAGATGCCTTTCGAAAGACATGGAATCCCAAATATACACTACGTAGCCATTTTGATGGAGTACGGGCATTAGCTTTTCATCCTGTAGAGCCTGTGCTGGTTACAGCCTCTGAAGATCATACTCTAAAACTTTGGAACTTGCAAAAAACAGTTCCTGCCAAAAAGCAAGTATTTAAATGTTAGCCTACTTTGTAATTTAATTAGTAATTGCTAGTTATTCCATCCCTTTTATGTCCCTAATTCAATGTTATCCTGCTCAGTGATTATTGCATGATTGTAAATTTTCTTTTTTATTTCCTTTTCAGGAGTGCCTCATTAGATGTAGAGCCTATCTACACATTTAGGGCCCACATGTAAGTCTTTCAGATTCAGTATGGATAAATACCCATTGATATTTCTCATTGTTAATCACAGTTCAGGTTTTCTCTATCATTCATCTTTGTAGTTTATGCTTTCCCTCATTGCTTAGTGTGGTGCTTGTATAGAATATAATTAAATTTTTGCTTAATTTGAATAAATTCCTCAATACAATAATTTTTTGAGAAACTCCACTATATCAGTAGAGATTAGCTTAAGATTTGATTTGATCTTTGGGTAGAATATTTTCTTGTGTACTGTGTAATCCTGAGAGTTATCTCTGATCCACCTACATAGAAAGAAATTACGGTGGACTCCCATTCAAAATGAAAATCAGTTTGCACAAGATGTCTAGAAATTCACAGACAATAAAAGTCCATGAAAGGAACTAGCAGTAAAACCTTTGACCTTAACTGCATAAAATATTGCTAACAGGCAAGTTGGAGTAGAGCTACTAATGCAGAGAAGCAAACTTAATCTTATAGGTGTCTGAAATATTGGAGAATGGGACCCATGACTGTCATATAGCAGGAAAGAGTATTATGCCTTACTCAAAAGGAACAGGATAGGCAGAAAGGGAAAAGGGGCAGAGTAGCAAAGTAATTTTGTTGATTAAGGAAATATAGACATAGAGAATAGTGAGGAAATCCAGGAATGATAAAGGAAGGGCAGGCAGCGCTAGTAAAGAGCATTTGAATGAGGGTCAGTGGAAATAAGAGCAGAAGTAAAATTGTTATGAGAACATGCTGCTGATGACATAGAAAGAGAAAGGAAATAGGTGAATATGGTTAATTGACACCTACCTTGCATAGAGATATAATGCAGTGCTAGAACTTCTGTATTGTTTTCTTTCTCTGTCAAAAGCAGAACAACTCATAATTTTTTTTTGGCTTAGTTTAATGACAGCTTCATTCTTCAAAAGTTGGAGGAAGCAGCAAGGGCAATAGCTAAATTCAGTATCCGATTATTTCCCAGGAGAAACTGCCAGTTGAAGTAGAAATGGAAAGAAAGTCAAAAAACCAATAACACTTTAAGTTTTGTGCCAGAAAAACATTAGAAAGCCCTGACTCTATACCCTAGATTTTTGGAGAACATATATTAAAAAATTCAGAGAGCTAAGTATGGGATTTTTTTTAAACTTCTATTGGGGAAGTAAGCCCAAGTGAAATGAAAAACTCTGCAAATTCTTAAGACACAAAAACAATTCCCTTAAAGAAGAGGGCAGTTCTTAATGACCCTAATTAGAATACAGAGGCAATTAAGACAGATAATGCAAGGAAGAATACTAAAGGATATCCTGGGTCTTACCTTAAAAGACCATACTGATAAAACTTAGTTAAGACTGACACGGCTTTTGGACCACCAAAATGTGTCTCAAAAAAAAAAAACAACCAACCCAAAAAAGCCATTTGGGGTTGGTGGGGTGGGGGAGGGTATTGGGGCTAGGGAAAGTAGAGATAAAAGAATGAGATAGGTCCGCTTCTTTATGTAATTTGGCTGATGACATGATGGGGAGGAGGCAGAATTGTTCATCTCTTTTTGTATTTCATAATATATGAGAAGCAGTGTGCGTGTGTAGAAAAGGATGTAGAGAAAAGGAGTCTTAAGGCCAAGAAGACTTTTCTGGCCCATCCTGGCTCTGTGACCCAGAGTAAGTCACCTAACCCATCAGTACTTTAGACAGCTTTTAAGACAATAAATCACAGGTAAGATTCTGACATGGATTGGTAAAGAGAGTTTCCTTATCCAGAAGTTATCTATACTAGTGAAATCAGAGGTACCCAGTTCCTATCCCTAAACATATTGTTATAATTGGGTTCAAAAACTGAACTTGTAAGTTATTAAGTAGATGTGTCTAGATAACAATTTGTCAGAAAAAGTTTGGTGGGTGGAAAGGGGTTTATGGACTCCAAACTGAATATGAGTCAAAAGTGTAATACGGTCAACCCCCAACTTTTGCAGGAGTTATCTTCCTAGAAAACAATGCGCAAGTCAAAACCACAGGTGTTGATTTATTGAACCTTTGGGAAATAGGGGGTTAGACTCCTACAACCACCAAAAACTGCAATCTTTCACTAGAGAGAGATTACACTTTTCTACATACAATTATTTATAACAAAACATTAATTCTGATAATATGCACCTTTCCTAACACAATAACCATGAAATAACCCATACCATGCAATATACAGAATAAAATTGGTAATATGCAAAACGTTTTTCTTGTTACCTAAAATTCTGCGACCTTTTATTCCAACATCTCAAAAAACAAAACACTGATTTTAGATAATATTCGTTTCTCATAATGCATGAAATCTACAGTACCATAAATACTGTACAGCAAATAAAATTCTTAAAACTAAAACTTTTAAAAACCTGAATCTTATCTTCCACTGTGTCAAATGACAGTGTGAAGGTGTTGTACTGTATACTATACTGCTGTAAACCTTGAGCTTCCTGGGACTTTAGTCACTGCTGTTGAAAAACTCAAGACTGGAAAAATCTTGATGTCACCTGACCCTCTTCCCTTCACAGCTGGTAGATGGCGTTATAGATCATAAAGGGTACACAAGCTTGAAATAATCTGTCAGTAAAGTCTGCTTTGTGCACTGTTTGAGATCCTTTTGGACTTTGGCATATGGGAACATAGCAGAGGCGAGTTGACATTTAGCCTTGAGGTTGCAGTTGATGAGAATGACAGCCTTAATGTCTCTCACTATTGGTCAATTAGACTGACAGTGGCTGCAGACTTTTTTTTTTGTAGTAAGTTTATTCTGACACCTTTATTTTCTCACTAATCTACATCACTGATTTTGCACACTTGGGCTTAGAGGCCAAAGAACTTGTTCTGTGCTTGAGGGGCATAATTGCAATGGCAAAACTTGAGTTTTAAAGGCAAACAATGAAAATATGCAATGAACTCATGGGAAGCTCTTTACAACAGTAGGGTAAATAAGACCAGTGATGTACTTAGTAGGATACCAGCTGTTCCACAGATTTATGAGTGTTAGGCCTTTCATTTTTTTCTCTTATGCACACAACCACAGATGTGTTTGGTTGCCAGTGCTGAAGTGAAAATGAGATTACTAAAAATCATATGAATGCTTGGAGTCACAGAAGTTAAACACATGGTTTTTGAGGATTGACTGTATGTGCAATAGCAAATGTAATATTAGGCTACGTTTAGAGGGATGTATCGGTCTTGTTGTCCAGGTTGATTGTATTTAGATTATGTTCATTTCTGGGTACCATATTTTAGGAAGAACATTGATAATCCAGAGCAGCAGTATCAAACTCAAATAGAAACAGATTCCTGTGAGCCACATGTTGACTTAGCACACCACAAATTAATATTATCTATGCTGTAATATATTTTTGTTTATTTTGTCAGACATATTGCAATTACATTTTAATCTAGTTCTAGTTGAGTTTGACACCTGACCTAGAGCAGTCCTTCTTAAAGTACGGATATGGGATTGTGACCTACAGTTTAAGAAGTGCTGAAAGGGTCACAAGTAGAAAAAATTTAAAGAAGCCCTGGTTTAGAGAATGTGCAGAAAAATAGAACTAGAATGGTGAGGGCCCTTGGAAATAGGCCCAGTGAGGATTAGTTTAAGGAAACCAGGAATATTTATTTAGCCTGGAAAGAAAAGCCATTTAGTTAACTGTCACGTGGGAAAGGATTAACCGTGTTCTACTTGGTCCCAAAAGTTGTGATGACAGAGAGGCAGATTGAATCTTGATATAAGAAAAAAAAATTCTTGCTAAGAGTTTTCCAAGAGACCAACGTATGCATCCTCACTCATAGTGAGGATACAGAACAGGGAGAACAAAATGTCTCTGATGAGAATAGTTTGGTTTGGCTGTTGTGTAGACTGTATGTGTGTATATATGTGTTTATGTGCCTTGACCCAAGTCAGAGAGTGCGAGATTATGGAGCGTCTCGATTGTTAGAGTTTGAATGTGACTACATGGAAAATAGAAAGGCCTTGAAAGATTTTTGAATTGATAAGTTAGCTCTAAGAAGATAGAATTATAACTAGAAGTAATCTTAGACCATAACCTAGTCTAGCTTTGTTATATTTATGGATGATAAAACTAAGCAGAGGTAATAAATAGCTTGCATATCAAATAATGGTTGGGATTTGAATCTAGGTCCGGGTCAGTTACAAACCCTTGTTCTTTCCTCTGTGATGTGCCGTGCCTGGGAAAAAAATATTTTGGTGATGAAGCATTGATGGGAAATAGAATGGAATCAGAAGAACCTCTTAGGTCAGAATTTGGATGTTCTAGTGAATGCTTCTAGCCAGCATAGAAATTAGCCTTCAGGTTTTCATTGACTTTTTAAATAAATGCACTGACAAGTAATCTTTTCTTTTTTCTCTTTGTAGTGGACCTGTACTATCATTAGCTATTAGTTCTAACGGAGAACAGTGTTTTAGTGGTGGCATTGATGCAACTATTCAGTGGTGGAATATACCTAGTCCTAATGTGGATCCATATGATACATATGGTAAGCAGTAGATACTATGCTATTGGATGGGCCTATAGATTTGAACGTGTGGTTGTCTGCCATGGTAGGAAGCTGCTGTCATCTTTGTTTGGTTCTGCCTCAAACTTAACGTATTTTGGTTTTGAAGTAGGTCTTATTTTGGGGGTCTAGTTATTTAGCTGTGAATAATTTTCTACAAAGTCTGAAAAGATGTAGACATATAGTCTACAAAGAAAATTCCTTTATTTCTAAGCTAATTATTAAATTGGGCAGGAGAAACTTACTTTTTAAAAAACAAGGACAATTTCCGAATTTTAAGAAATAAGTTTTCGAAGAGTACTGAAGTAAAGGCAATGTGAAAGAAAAAGTGAAAGGCAAAAATATTGTTAGTCTAACAGCACTAGTTTGGGCTTTGCCAGGGAACATAGACCACTGTGACCTGGTTTGTCTAAGTGTAGAGTTAAGTTTTTTTTTGCACCATAGCAAATCATGATGGTAATAATGCATTTGAACTTCTAACATAAATATTAACTAGGTAGTTTGGTAATTCATTTCTTTCCTATCACTAAAGTAAAATGCCATAGTAACTTGGGGATATAAGCCCAGTTTTAAATGGAATAAGGGATTACTTAATACAAGATTTTTTTAATTTTTTTTTTATTTTTTGCTTTTTGGAGGGCTAAGATTTCTCATGTATTATGAATGAGTTTGTAGTGGTAGTAAAGTGACAGATCCTTTTTGTTAATAAACTAAAAGATTTATTTTTATAAATAATGTTATCTTAATAATTATCTTAATAATTAAGTTTACTTTCTCTCCTTTCTTCCTCTCACCCTTCTTCCCCAGAGCCAAACGTTCTAGCTGGCACATTAATTGCTCATACAGATGCAGTCTGGGGTCTTGCCTATAGTGGCATAAAAAATCAGTTACTGTCTTGTTCAGCAGATGGCACTGTTAGATTGTGGAATCCACCCGAGAAATTACCCTGCATTTGCACTTACAATGGAGATAAAGGTAAGTAAATTTTGCTTCTTATGAAAAAGCAAACTTTTTTTAAAAAAGGCGTTTTGTTAAGGTAGAGAGGAGTTAAGTTTTTAATTCCTTTGCTTTTGATACACTAACTAAAGATAGGTTTTGATGAATGTTCTTACTGGTAAAAGAAAATATTAGAAAATTTATGTTAATATTTTGTCACCTGTTTAAAGCAAAAGAATGTTTTACCTTTGGTCTTAAAGGTAAAATCTTCTAATAATTTAAAGGATCTTCATTTCAAAATAAGCTCTAACTACTTTATGTTAGAAGAAATTGATTTTAATTATTATAGCACTTTTTAAAGAGCACTTTTTATGTCTCAAATTGAGAGAGGAGATTTGGTTTGGTAGATAAAAGTGCTGGCCTCAAAGCCTTCAAAACCTGGCTTCAAATCCTTCATACTGGTCACATAGGCAAGTCATTTAACCTTTTGATGCCCTAAGTAAGACTCTTAAGTAACAGAAAGTGCGTTGGTCAAAGGAGTTTGCTCACCAGGAAATACCCCTGTAAACAATGGGTGCCATCCTTCTTGCCTCTAGTTTATCTCTTAGTTATTTTATAGGTACTGTTTATTACCTTGAATCATTTTAAATGAAGCATATGTGTTTTATCTTTCTAGTGCAGCCGTGCTTCTTGTATATTTTGTATACCTTCATGTGTATCATGTATACTTCTCCCTATACTTGCATCAGTTGCCTGGGTGTGTTTTTCATCCTACATGATTCTGATAATTTTCCAGTATCCTAATTTAGTTGATGTTATGTAGAATTTATTTTCTTTCAAAAGAATGAAGATTTCATAAGTATTATTTGCTGTCATGTCATACGTTTCTTATTTCTCCTGATCTATTTTTAGAGCATGGAATACCTACATCTGTTGACTTCATAGGCTGTGATCCTGCTCATATGGTGACCTCCTTCAACACTGGCAGTACAGTCATTTATGATTTAGAAACATCACAGTCATTGTTGATGCTTTCATCACAGGCAGATTCTGGTAAGTTTGCTGGAGTATCTTGGCTGTTCTTCCATCATTCTTTTCCTGTTATCTTCTGTCCTTCTTGTGCAAAGGATGTGGGACAGTGGGCTGAAGGGGTGGGTCTTCAGCTTTCCGTTTTAATCAAGAAAAACATTTAATGAAAACTAACAGACACAGAGAGAGTGTGTCTGAATCGTAGTTCCCCTGACTCTCCACTGAAAGGAACTGGGCTGGGGAAGTGTTTTATCAACTCTTTTGGAACCAAGATCGGTCACTTAGTTACTCAGAATTTAGCTTCCTTTTAATGTACTTTTCCATTTATAATACTGAAGTTATTGTATGGATTCTTTTCCCAGTTCTGCTTACTTCATTCTACTCATTCACTTCTCTCTCTTTTTTTGGAGGGGGGGATGGCTGGGCAGTTGGGGTTAAGTGACTTGCCCAAGATCACTCGGCTAGTAAGTGTTAAGTGTCTGAGGCCAGATTTGAACTCAGGTCCTCCTGACTCCAGGGTCAGTGCTCTACTCACTGCACCCTTTAGCCGCCCCATATTCACTTCTCTTCCTACCAGTTTTGCCACACCTTTAAATCGATCATATTTGTTGTTTCTTACGTAGTTATAGCATTTTATTCTTTGCACATAATTGTTTGCTAAGTTTCTTGCTACCATAAGTGTTTTTATGAATATTTTAGCACCTATGGAGCCTTTTATTCTGTCTTTGTTCTGTTTGCTGTATATGCTCAGTAATGGAGCCACTGAGTTAAAGGGCATAAATTGTTTAGTGACTTCTCTATGGTACTTCTTGATTGATTGGACCAATTCTTAAGTCCACTAAAAGTGAATTATTGTACTTGTCTTTTTTACAACCCATCCAACAATGATTCAGTTATCAGCTGCCATTCTGCTGATAGGTGTAAGCTTTGATTTCAAGAGTTGTTTTGTCATTTCTCTTATCTTTAGAGAATTGAAGCAGTTTTTGTAGTTGTTTATATGTTTTATACTTTGAAAATTATTCATAGCCTTTAACCTAATGAGATATGACCCTCATTTTTCTTTAAAAAGATAATTATAAGACCAAATCAAATAATATTTAGAGCAGATCTTCCAGAATTATTTGTCTTGTTTCCTCAACTCAGATTATTTCCTCGTTTTCGTTATAAACTGGTTTATTAATAAAATTCTTAAGATGAGGAGGTTCAAGGATGAAGAACTAAGTTCTTATTAGCTTTTCTCTAACTTAATTCTGAACTCTTCATTCTGTGCTCTTGAGTTATTGTCTTTTTTTCATATAGTAAGTGTAGATTGTGCATTTTATACATGGATATATGACATAGGCCATTGTTGCAACTATTACTCAAAGTCTTAGTAAAATCTGTCAGTTCTGCCCCACTGACATAGTATTTAAGAACTCAGTGTTACCTCAGTATTATAATGATAAGGTTTTTTTTTCCTTCAAAATTTTATTTTAGACTCAAACACCAGAACACAAAACAGAATAGAGAAAAGAAACAAAACCACATCAAACTTAAATATTGGAATTTAAATACAAAGTTAGAAAGAAAAAAAAAAGCATGTCATGTGCATCATAGAACATGAGAGGATTCAAAATATGTAACAATAGATTTTCATTTCAAGAAAGCCTACGTGATAAATAATACTCATATTTGAGAACTGTCCATCTTTGCTTCCTTTTGAGTTTTCTTTTGTTCTCTGCTGTGCACTTTTTTGCTTTGCTTTTTTTTTCTCCTTCCCCCAATTTCCCCCCAGAAGGCTACAATAAAGTTTAGATTATATTTCTTTACAGAAATATATACATACACACACACATACATACATGATCTTTGTTTTTTATGTATGATTATATCTCGTTTCCTTTCTCTTCTGCCTCCTTTACTTCTGTTACCTTGCTCTCCTATAACTTGGCTGACCCCCTCCAAGGATTCCTCCCTGATCCTCCCTTTCCCATAAATCTGAACACCTTTCTATACCCCTATTTTACCTATTCCCTCACCCTCCCCTCTAAGGATTCCTCCCTTGTCCTCTCCCCCCTCCCTATGCCCCTACCATTTTATTTCTTCTGAATTTAGAAGACTTGTATACTCTTCTAAATATATATGTATTGTTCCCTCTTAAAAAACTCATTCCCAATTAAAGTAGGTTACCAGAATTACCAGCTCTCCTCCCCCGTCTAATTCCTCTATATCAATTCTTCCTCAAATAATTACTCTTTTAAGCTGTTCCTAAATGGTTTTACTTTTTAAATTCATATCATTCTCATATTTACCTCAATTTTTCTTATAAATTACCCAATTATTGATAAGAACTTTAGACATCCATTTTCTATATATAAAAAGCAAACATTCTGTCCTTATGGGTCCCTCTTTGCCTTATATTTCTCTTGGTTCTTATATGTCAAATTTTGTGTTAAGTTCAGGATTTTTTTTTCTTATCAAAGTCTTGAAAGTCTGAAGATTTATCAAATGTCCATTTTTTTTTTCATTCAGGATAATATTTAACTTTGCAGGGTATGATATTTTTGGCTGGAGCCCCAGGTCTTTTTGCTCTTTGATATGTTGTGTTCCAAGACCTGCGGTCCTTTAATCTCTTTGCTGCTAGGTCCTGTGTAATTCTAATTGTGGCACCATCGTATTTAAGTTGTTTTATTCTTGATGCTTTTAATATCTTTTTCTTGAGCTGGGGGTTTCAGAATTTGACTATGATAAATTCCTTTGAGTTTTCCTCATAGGAACTCTTGTAAGTGGTGATTGATGGATTTTTTTCTATTTGTACTTTCCCCTTTGTTCTAATGCTTCAGAACAATTTTCTTTGATTATTTCTTGTATTATTGTATCAAGATTCTTTTTTTATCATAACTTTCAGTTCAATTACTTTAAAATTTTCTCTTCTTGATTTATTCTCCAAATCTATTGTTTTCTATTGTTTTACTTTCTCTTCTACTTTTTCGTTATTCATATTTTGTTTAATCATTTCTTGGTCCCTTATAATTTCACTGGCATCGCTTTGCCCAGTTCTAATTTTCAAGGTTTCATTTTCTTCCTTAAGATTCTGGATCTCTTTTTCTAATTGGTTCACCTTCTTTTCATACCCTTCTTGTTTTTCTTGGGTTATTCTTATTTTCTTTTTCAGTTTTTCCTCCTCTGTCATTTCATTTTTAAAGTTTTTTTTAAGATCTTCTGTGAATTCTTTTTGGGCAGGTGACCATTTGACATTACTCTTTAAGGGTTTCTTTACTTCAATATCCATCCTTCTCTGAAGATGATCGCCAGTCATCTCTATTCCCAAAATAGTTTTCTATGGTTGGATTCTTTTTCAGTTCCCTGGGCATTTTTTGTGGTAATATCTTAATTATTTGTAATCACCTCTAGCCCTGGGGTATGGGAAATGGTGCCGCTTGTCCCAGATCTTTAGTTCTTCCCTGAAACCAAAGACAAAACTCCAACTTCCAATCTCCTGTAAGTGCCCAGAGCCAGGGACTTTCCACCCCACTGGGTGTGTGCTGGTTGCTTCTCGCCCCTGCTGCTCTTGGTAGCACAGCTGGGTCTGGTGTTCCTGGTCAGCAGAGTTTCCCTCCTCCTTCCTGGAGCTGAGACAGCCAACTCCACTCACTATCCCCAGGGTAAAAGGCAGTCTCTCAAACCAGCTAACCTCAGGGCTTGCTGCTTGTGAAAGGGGCTAGCTGCTTGCTTTTTTTTTTTTATTGATTTGTTTATTTACTTTTAGTTTACAAGATTCAGTTCCACAATCCCTTGAGTTTCAAATTTTCTCCCCTCCTCCTCCCCGCTTCCCCAAGGCGAAGCGGCTTGCAGTCAAGTATAGGATCTGCAAATACTTTCACATTGGACATTAGTCTGGTTGTATAGAAGGTTTGTAACCAATGGAGTCAACAGTGGGAAAGAAGAAACAAAACCAAACGTGAAAAAGGACGATATCATGTAGATTGCTTCAGTCTCCATTTAAACTCTGGTCTTTCTAGATCTTTCTGTGAGTGTAGACATCTCCTTCCATCCTGAGACTTGTAGAGTTGTCTAATAACTGTGCATTGCTGAGAAGAGTCCAGTTTATCAAAGTTGGTTGTCACACATACGATGTGTCTGTTGTGATTGTGTACAAATTTTTCCTGTTCTGCTTTTCTCACTTAGCATCAGTTTGTATAAACCTCTCCAGATGAATATGAAGACGATCTCCTCCCAATTTCTTACAGAACAATAGTATTCCGTTACATTCATATACCACAACTTGTTTAGCTAGTAAATATTTGTGTACATATGGGTCTTCCTCCCATTTCTATGATCTCTTTCGAATACAACCCCAGAAATGGTATTGTTGGGTCAAAGGGTATGCAGTTATTTATAGCTCTTGTTGGTGGAGCTGTGAACTGATACAGCTGTTCTGGAGAGCAATCTAGCTGCTTGCTTTTAAGACAGAACCTAGCCTGGAGGTGTTTACTCTTCACAGGGACTCAATCTAGTCCTGGGATTTTTCTTCTGATCTCAGATTCTAATTGGTTAACCTTCCTTTCATACCCTTCTTGTTTTTCTTGGATTATTCTTATTTTCTTTTTCAGTTTTTCCTCCTTCTCTGTCATTTGATTTTGGAAATCATTTTTAAGATCTTCTAGAGTCCCAGGAGGATCCCAGTTATGCCCCTGTTATTTATTTCCACCCACACTTTGTTCACCCTAAGGTGCTATTTTAACTCTTTTGTGGGGAGAAAATCTTGAGAGCTTGGAATTTTCGGACCTACTCTGCTATCTTCACAGAATCCTCTCCAATTAGGAATTTTAAAATCAGTAATAATAAATTTTAAAAATCATAGTATATTTAAATTCTCTTTTCTGGCCATGGCCTTAAGACTCATCTATACCACATATGAGCCACAGTGGTGGATCTCATTGGATTGTAGTCACTTAGTGCATATAGAAATTAGTTTTGGTTTTGTTTTGTTTTGGAGTAAAGGATTTCATATTTGACTGAGGCTTAGAGGTAATGTGGCTTGCTCAAGTCTGTACACAGCTAGTAAGTTGCCGTTTCTTCTGTAAAATGGAAATAATATGTATACTACCTCACATGGTTACTATGAGGGTGAAATGAAGTGCTGTATATAAAATGCTTTATAATCATAAATTGCTTTATAAATGTAAATTTTGTCTACTCTTTCCTCTCCTTGAATTTAATCTAGAATTGATAAAACAGTAATTTTTTTTTTCATTCCACAAGGCTAATTTTATTGTTTGGGGCTATGAAAAGTCTTTAGCACCTCACTTCTATTCCATAATGACCTTATGTAGGTCTTTATAAATTAAGTGAAATATCTTTGATTTTTTAAATCAGTAGTAATATTTGGTTTGTCTCTTGGGAAGTTATATTATGTTGAGTTTTGTCACTGATGTTGTATACTGATCTTAAACAGAAAAATCCACCAACATACTAGATAATCTTAAATTTAATGACTTCCCATGTAGAATGATTAGTGAGAGGGAGCCATAAATATCACCCCCAAACTTTGATGGCTTAGGTCTTAATGTTAAGTAAGAGACCTTAATTTACCACTAATTACCAATTTAATAGTAATAGTAAGTAATAGTAAATAGTAATAATAAGAGATTATAATCTCTTGTGATGAGTACAAGATGTAGTATTTTTTTTAATATGAGATTCTTTATTAAATTTTTTTGAGTTACATCTTTTCTCCCCGTCTTTCCCCCGCCCACCACCCCAAAACAGCCATGCCAGTATTTCCCCCCTCCCCCAGTCTGTTCTCTCCTATGTCACTTTTTGGTAGGGCAGG
>CM053582.1:411039930-411079252 GCA_028627135.1 Pseudochirops cupreus
GTCCAGCCGCCCCCCAGGGCACAGCCGTGGCTTCAGGCCAGGCTGGTTTTCGGTTTGCAGTGCTGATATGGTTCCTCGTAGCCGAGCTGACTTTAGTGGGAAGTATCTTTGTGTGCGTTTTACAGTTCCAGGATTGGTTTAGAGTCCTATTTTATGGGTATTTTGGGGTGGCTATGTGAGAGCTGCGCTATGTTGCTGCTTCTACGCCGCCATCTTGGCTCCGCCCCCCCAAGATGTAGTATTAAAGAAAACTAAATGAGTCATTGGTTGTACTTTTTCTTCTCCATCCAGGTTTACAATCAAATAATCATATTAATAGGGTAGTAAGCCATCCCACACTTCCTGTTACAATTACTGCTCATGAAGATAGACACATCAAGTTTTTTGACAATAAAACGGGTAAGTTGGACTTGTTATTTTCATCATAAGGATAATACTGCCCTTTTTAAAAAACTTATTTCTTTTGGAATTAACAATTTCAAAATTATCCCATTAATTCAGTAATGAATCTACGAATCTTTACTTTTTAAACTTTTTGCCATGTTGTGCTTTAATCTTGAGAATATAATACCTTTGTATGGAGATTTTTGTTTCAAAATAGCTTAAATCATCTTAATATTATCTTCCTGCTAAAAGTAGGAAAGTTGCTGATTTGTAATACATTTTAGCCTTAAAATTTGGAATGCTAAGAGTAGGAAGCGCTCCCTTGAAATTAGGAGAAAAAAATAGACTAAATAAATGGAAATTAAAATGTTTTGTTCTTAAAATTCTTTTTTAGCTTAATTCTTCATTAACATCACATATCTCTGCAATGATGACTGATAACTTTTAATGACAGTAATTTTCTTTATCATCAAGGAGTGATTGTGATTGCATTACTTTAAATTCACAAGTTGCATTTATATAGTGCTTTAGACACATGCACACTCACATATGGGTGGGCAGCAGTTTAGAGACTGACCTTATTTTATTAGGAGCAGCCCCAGCATTTGAGCAGTAACGGATTATCAGGACTGGGGAAAATATTCATGAGTTACAGTGTTTGCTGCTTCTCTGTCTTTAGTAGAGTAACAAGTCACAGCAGAGATTGCTTGCTATTCCCGACTTAGAAGAGTAGTTTTGGTTCTGCTTTTCTCCCGTCTCCTTAAATCCTAAGCACTTACTTATAACATGTTCATTAGATTTCTTTTTACACTGTCTTAACTTGATGCCTTAGTCAATTCAAAGTAGTTTCTTTAGGTAAAGGGTTTTTAACTTGGCATTCATGAACTTGTTTTTGTCAATATTTTTATTTCAGTAGTACTGGTTTCCTTGCAGTCTTGGGGGTTTTGATGTTTTGTTTTACTTAAATTTTAGGCATTAAAAACATTTTGAAAGCAGGTGTATAGATTTTTTTTTACGTGACTGCCAACCTGGGTCCATGGCCAGCCTTTGTATTACTTGTTCTTGCAATGTGAAATAATTGACATCTCAGTAGAATAATGAACTTGATGAATCTTGGATTTACTTAGGAAGATATATCTATTGAACAATTGCTTATTTTTCCAGTCTACTTAAATGTTGTAAAAGTGAATTCACTTCTTTAATTTATGTAATTTTATGTAGAATCTAGTGATATGATTTGTTGCCAATTCATTTTGCATGGTTGGTTATTTGAGGCTACTAAGAACTTAGTTCCATGTTAGGAATTTGCTTTTATGTGAAACTGTTGCTATTATGTTAAAAAAAAATAAAGTGTTATTCTCTCTCCAGCCTCCCCATCCCCAGAGTAAATGACTTGGAGAAACTTGACATTCTTTATTATGTTTCATATAGGTAAAATGATCCATTCTATGGTTGCTCATTTGGATGCGGTTACAAGTCTAGCAGTAGATCCTAATGGCATCTATTTGATGTCTGGAAGTAAGTTTTAATATATTGTATGATGTCTGAGTGTTGTATGCTAATTGTGGTTCTTTTGCAAAACCTAATTAATTGTGGTCTTCTTCCATAGGTCATGACTGTTCCATTAGGTTGTGGAATTTAGACAGCAAGACATGTGTGCAAGAAATAACAGCTCATAGGAAGAAATTGGATGAATCCATTTATGATGTAGCTTTCCATCCATCAAAAGCATATATTGCCAGTGCAGGAGCTGATGCGCTTGCCAAAGTATTTGTGTGACATAAGAAATACCTGCAATTTAATAGCAGGTCTTCTTGGACAGAAAGAGGGAATGCATCACTGCCATCAATGAGGATACTGATAAGACACTACGTATGATCTGCCTAGGCAGAGGCTGTTTGGGGGCAGGTATAAATTGGTGAAAATCACCACATTTTGAATAATGTCAGGCTCATTCATTTAACTGTAATTACTGTATTTTGTGGGGGCAAAAAAGGAAACCAGTATTTGTAGCCTTTACTGGATATGAACTGAGCATATGTCTGTTCATTACGTGTCTAAGCCAATGTGGAGTCTGATCTTACAAAAAGACTTATTTTGGACTCTGTGTGCTGCCTTAGGGTTAGGATGTGGTGCTCTCATGGGGGGAAGTGAGCTCCAAGAGTAGCTTTCTTTTCATCTCTTAGTGATCTTCTCTGTTTATCAGTTGAATGCCACAGATTCCCTTTTAAATTTATTTTGCTTTAAAGAAAAGGAAATTTAACTTAAAATATTTTAGCATTAGTTGCACAAAATGTTTGGATAAAATTCTAGTTTTTATAAGTCTTTTTATATATTTAGCCTGTCACAACAGTGCTCAAGATTGTATTGATGATGTTTTTTCTGCATTATAGAACCCTAAAACACAGAGATCTCACTGACCCGCTGCCGTGTAACCACTCTTCCCTTCTTTTGCCTAATACAGCTCAGCTAAGTCCTTCCATAAGGATGCTAATTCATCATCATCATCACATAACTGTCTTCATAAATAAAGGACTGTAAAGAAAGATGTGTTAAAATGAAACACTGGGGCTTACCACCCCCAATGAACTCTTTAAAATTAAAAAAAAAACCATAAAAACAAAAAACTAATCTTGGCATCCTATCACTATGTGATATTTTGTACATCTTACTGTATTTACAAGTTTATTTATCAAGGATTACCCATCTTACTCTAATGGCCTATTGTTATTTATTTCACTTTTTTGTTGGTCTTTATATCCTTTATGTATGTGCTAAAGGGCCCTGTATATCTATTATGGCATTCTTTGAACAGTCTAAAATAGACTAAAAATTGATAATTTCATAGTTTAATTTACAAACCAAGTTATTTTTCTCCCGTTACATATCTCAGTTTATCACAATTCCAGAAAAGCTATCTTGTTTAAAAAATATTTGGAGTGAAAATGTTATATTTGCATTACAAATAGGACACAAAAGTAGTTGAATCAGGATTCAGAAATCTGCTGTGTTTGGACTAGTTATCCCTGTTTTTATTTTTTCAGATGTGCTTAATTTTACGGTGTAACTAAAGATTTTGTTTGTGTAATGCATGATTAAGACAATAAAGTATTTTTTCTAGTCTTCCACAAAACTTTTCTGATCAGTTTGCGAGTTTTGATGAGTTTTGTAAGGTTTTTGTTTTACAAACTATGAATCAGCAAATTTTTAAGATTGTACCACATAGCAAAAGTACAGCTGTTGAAAAATAATGTATATAAAATGCATATAATAAATATTAAATGGTGTACCTGTATGTTACTGTTGGCTACATTATTTTGTGTTGAATAGCAATAAAGTGTAATGCTTTATTCTTAGTCATCGAATTAGAGAATTTTTTAGATCCTTTAGTTTTTATGCTGCTTAAAACAGCATTTGCACTTTAAATTTTTGCTAGTTTATCATTGTTTTGAAAATATTATTCTTTAACAGTACAGTTGACACCAGTTTTAAGAATAATGGAGTTTCATCTACTATGGATTTTCTCTTGCAGATCCTGAAATTGTTGGTAATTGTATCTACTTTGAAATTATATTATGCACATTGCACCACCATTATTTTCATTTAAATTGTTTTGAAAAGCAACTAAAATGTCTGATCTCTTCTCTCCCTTTTCCTTCTCTCTGCCTCTCAAAAGTCAACTTAAAACATTAATGATTAATGAGTCTCTCTCCAATTCAGTTTGTCCTAATCTAGGAAAGAAAAAATATTAAAAATCAAATTGGAATTTTTAAGCAGTCCCCAATCTGATTTTGTGTATCAGTCATTTGGATTGCCAAACTTACTTTCCCATATAAACAGTGTTATAAATGATATTTAATCCCCCAGCCTAACTCTTAAAAACTTAGAACGTACCTAAACTGGTAATATTGCTGTAAAATACCATTCCTACCTGTAATAATATTTCTCCCTGCAGATATGTTCAGTTTGGGCACCGGAACCTAACACAAGCACAAACATCAGAGTGGTTCTGACTATCTCACCACCTAAACCTCTTCACATGGGCTGTCTTTGCATTGTTGCCACCACCACTTGTTACTTTCTTCCAGAGAATTCTTCCTAGCCTAATAATGAATTCTGTCTCAGCTTTTCTTACTTTTTCCAGCACCTTAAAAGCCAGGGTGCAAGGAGGATTGTCACACATTTTTTACTGCATGTAGTGAAGTAGTTCCCTTCTATTGCTTCTTGCAACTGGCTGGTACTTCCCCCCCAAGGCTTTTTTGCCCTTAGGTTAGGGTATGGGCAGCCATGTGTTCCCTAAACATTTTGACATGGCAAAAAGATGTTCTTAGAAGTGGTGTCAAATGTAGTGTCGTGATTCATCCAGCTCAATGATGGAAATAAGTACCCTTTTTTTTTCTTAAGGAAATAAACATAAGATATATGAAATAACATGTAGATCACATTTCTTCCAACATAATGTAATCATAATTTTAAAAAGTCATGTATGGAAATACACATTTTACAAAAAACATTGCATAGCAGTTTGAGAGAGGCAGCTTGGGAGTGTTGTGTGTCTAGAGTAGTAATCTTAATCATTCTTTTTTTGTCATACACACGGCAGTCTAATGTAATGCCTTTGACACCTCAGAATAACTTCTAAATGCATAATGTAAAAATAAATATAATTAAAAAGAAAACCTGTTATATTGAAACTCTGTATTTGGGAAGGCTGATCACATACAATTAAAGCACCAGTTTGCACCAGTTTCTGTTAAGTATATATAGTAGTGATGAGCATAAATTGCATTTCACGATACTTGCAGCAATGGCAATGTGATAGGGAAATAATCCAGTTTCTGTTGCTGACAAAGAGTAGGCCCTGTTAAATACTGCTGTAGTTTGTTGTCCACATATATCATTGAAAGAAATTTTAATTTTCATTTAAAAGTTAGTGAAAGTAAAGATATATTTTTTTTCCCTATCCACTTTCATAAACCCTGAGAAATCCATCTATGGATCCTAGGTTAAGAACCCCAGATTTATAAGGCTAGCCTTGGAGTCATGAATATTTGGGCTCAAGTCTGATTACACATTGGTTACTGTGAGACCATGGGCAAGTCATTTAATTTAGGACCTCAGGACAAGGCAACTTAGATAATTTTCAGGTGAGTTGATCTGCAATTGTATAATGATCTACCTTGATGAAATCAGAAGTCAAAGACCAAAGGAAAGAAGAGGTTATGTTTTGTGTTCCAAGAAAAAATGTTCAGAAAATTCACCCTCTCACTAAGTGGAACAATCACATTGTCTAGATTAAGCTCCATAACTTGACCAAGTTGTTTTTAAAAAGGTGCCAAGAGACTTTAAGTCTTCCTCTCCCCGTTACCAAGAATACTTTTCAGTCATTCCTACAAGACTTGCTGGTTGGTGGTGTTTTTAATTCTGTTTTGTTTTGGTCATAAGTGGTTGGATATTACTATGTTGGAAGCCCTTTCTATTTTTTGGTTAAGCTCTCCAGTTTTAGGGTGGTTTTGATAGTAGTTTACATCAAGGTGTGTGGAACTGAAGGGTGAAGTTGCCTTAGAATTGTACTGCATGGGTGGACAGGGAGACGGTTTTAAACTAGTGATTTATTTGATTTGCCTCTCTTGGTTGGTTTGTTCCTATTTAACCTTAGTAAGAGAGGCAGTTTTATGAATGTCTGTTTATGTGAAAATAATTGATATGCTAATTACAAAGTATTTTCTTGTATGAAACAGGGCCTCTGGGGTCACTTATTCACAGTGTGTTAACCTATTCTTTGTGATTACTGTGTGTGCTTAAATTTAAGGTGGTTTTTCAGTAATAGAGACTGACCTTTTCCCTGATTTATCTCAATATGTGACCTTTTTTTCCCCTCTTCTCTGCCACTTCCCTCTCCAATCACTGAAATAATCAAATCCTATATATAAGAGTGGAGTCTTAGGCAGCTAGGAATAGCACAGATATTAAAAGTTGTTTTGTTTAGTTTTTTTATTGCTCAAACATCCAGACAGTAATTTTTCATCCCTGTAGTTTCATTCTGTTATTTGCAATATTTATGTATTTTTCCTATGAGTTATCTTTAAGAAAAATGTTTACAATATGAGTTTAAATTTTGCTTAACTTGTCATTTTTGGGGGGAGGTACATTAGAGATTCTTATAGTACTAGCCAATTTCATTTATACATGTAAAAAAATTAAGGATATAAATAGAAAAAGACAAGGCACTCCCCCCATATTTAGTGTAATAAATTGTTAGTCATAAGTTATTACAAAAATACACTCCCTAAAGTTTGATAAATGGTTCCCATTTATGCCATGAAGTCCTTAGTTCTACAGCCAATGAACACAAAAAGAAATGAATAAAATACCAAGAGATCCTTCTTGAGTGCATAATGTTAAAGAAACATCTACACATGAGCAGAACATAATTGGATCAAAATGTTGTTTTATCTGTTATGACAATAACATCAGTCATTTTGGCTAGCTTTGAGAAACTAAGAGCCACTTCTGTAATTAGATAGTTTCCAACGTGTCCTTTTTATTTCTTGCATTTAACCATTTAATTTTTTTTCTTTGTTTTTGGAGGAGGTATCTCTGCTTTCAGACCAATTTGCAGTTGCCTTTTATTTGTGATAATTTCTGTTGAGCTTAGAAAGATATCAGTTGACATTAAACGATAACCAATCTTCCCTAACCAAGATTTCATGAGTATTTTTGCAAATAAGAAATGTGGTGCTTCCAAATGCCATCTTGAATCTTATGCCTGTCATAAAGCCATGAATGTAAAATGTATAGTGTATATGTTCAATTAAGTTATTGGAGATTGGTTGAGAGGTACTAGCATCTTTAGAATAATATTTTTGTATTAGATCTAAGTACTTTATGTATTAAAACATTAGAGCATAAGCACTAAAGACCTTTGTAGCATTTCCTTCTGCTGTGAAAATGTCACCTTTACTGTTGTGATTCCAAGAAATCTCTACAGATGCCTCTAATTATATCAGTAGCTATCTGTTCTAATCCTGAGAACTCTCTTGTGAAGAAGGCATGAGTCTCCTTTGGTTCAGAGGCCATATCTTTCAGATCATCCAGAGGTGCCCAAGCCACACCAACAGAATAGATGGTGATACCTGCAAGGGAAGTATTTCAAAATGAATTTAAATAAAACTAGCTGATGTACACAGTCAATTTACTATGTAAGTATAAAACTTCATTTCATGTTTTACATTCATACATGGTTGCATAGGGTAGATTTAAGGGGCCAGATTCTGTGACCTCAAACTTCCTGTCCCGTGAACAGTCAAGTTAGTTGGGGGTACTGAGATTAGGTGAATATGAGGTTAGATTGCTGGAGTTTGGAATACTGGAATACCTTTTCCTGTAACCATGTTAATGAATGTTTATAAATAAACACTGTCAAAAAACGAAAAGCATTTAAGACAACTTTTTGCAGATCTGCAGACTTCTTTACCAAATTTGCTGTCATAAACGTCATTTCTTAGTCTCTAGTAATGCTTCTTCCTATGAGTAGACCAGTATACACTTATCAATATCTTATTCTCCTACCCCGTGTGAAAGGGGGAAAAGAAATTCTCACTGTCTCTTAAACATGAATAAAAGTTAAATGGGAAACTTTCAGTAAGAAAGAAAAAAAGGAATAAAATGGTACCCAACTAAGCCCCTAGGTATCGGTCAAAAAAATAATTAAAAGTCTGTTAGTCTTTCAGAGAGCTTTTTAGCCCCAAATAAGTCCCTTGGGTCTGACTAGAAACACTGTCCACCTTTTGAAGGTGAAGTGGTATTTCCTATGCAGTAGTTGTGTTTGTCTAGTTCTCAAACGTGTAAATAATCTTTCAGATTCTTAGCATGTTAGTGCCCTTCTATGTGATGTTGATAATAAGTCAGATTACCCCCAAAGACTTCTGTATAGGAAGTATCAGAATGGGTCCATGTCATTGACCCCCATTGGCATCAACTTCAGCAGATAGTCACTATAGTTCTCCAGGATTAACAATTAGTGAGTAATTATAGTAAGAGCATGCACAGGTAATGTGACAAGTGCTACTTACATAATTTCTGATTATATTGCAAATTCTCAACCCCTTTTCTAATTTCTCTTGATGTTCACTCCATTTAGACGTACCTATTAGACTAAAACATTGCTTAGACACATTGCTAAAGTAATTGCTGAGTTCCTAGATCTAGACCTAGTTTCAAGCCTTTTTTGAATCATACTTCTTTCCCAACATGCAGAATAGACTCAGACAAGACCGAATCCCAACAGAACCTCAAAGGTGATAAAACAGAGTATTTAGAAATGTGGCAAATGGGTTATAATGAACAAGTGCAAAGAAGTGCACTTATAAGAAAAAATAACAAAATTTCTTAATACTTCATGATGGTTTTATCCATCAGTTATTCTAGAAAGGGAGCTAAAAAGTCCTCTTAAGAGTATTTTCCCATTATCCCTCCCTGATATACCACCAAAAAGATGGACATGTTGGAAGCAAAGCTGAAAACATTCTATCCTTATATAAAAGTCATAATGCTGTTTTAGTTTAAAATGTAGATATTTCTGTTTATCTCAAGGAAGATATATACTAGAAAAGGCCTACCTGGAGAAAGGCAAGTAAAGTGATAAACAAAATGGAAGGTGATATCTATTAAAAGAGCCTGAAAATCAGGCCTTTTGTCTTTTAAGAAATAGATGACTGAGGAGAACTAATGAACAAAGTAAATGCCTATATTCGTTAAGTCCAAGAATATTAGAATGACAGGAACCTCTCTGAACATTCTGTTTTACTGTAGAGATAGAGAAGCTGGTATAGATTGAAAAATGATTCAAATAAGATCTAGATAAATCCATAAGTGGCAAAATAATTGCCAAAGAAGACAACTATGCTGTTGTCTTCTGTATTGCTTTCAGAGACGGACACTGAAGTGGTTGGACCATGAATTTGACCAGTGTAGAAATCAAAGGATCATAGATTTAGCACTGCAGGAGACCTTAAAAGACATCTAGCGGGACTCCTCTCCTCCTCCCCCCCACCTTTTTATGTGATGACAAAATGAGCTTGAAGAGAAGTGGCTGACCCAAAGTCACAAAACTAGCATGTGTCAGAGACAGAATTGGAACCCATGTGTTCCTAAGATCAGCAATACCCACTACATCAAGCTGCTTCTCTAAGAAAAAATTAGATTCTGATGACAATATTAAATTGTATTCATTCTTAAAGAATATAAAAGTAGAAGGAAATGATTTCTACACTAAAATGAAAATAACCCTGCTAGTAACAGTACTTCCAAATGAATATTTCCTTAATTTTCTCTCAAATCTTATCCATATTAGGGCAAAAACATTACCTGCTTTATGAGCAGCAGCTGCAGGAGCTTGGACATCATCATAGGATTGCCCATCAGTTACAATTACAAGGAAGTTTTTGTTGGGTCCATCCCTCATGGGGCCAAATACATTTCTCACAGTGAAAGAAATGGCATCCCCTGTGGCTGTCCCACCACTCATGTAGCGGATGTTCCGAATGACAGCCAGGACATTCTCCTTGGTGGTATAGTCAGTGAAACTGAACTCTGTGCGCTGATCATAGGTGAACTGTACCGCAGCAATCTTGGCACCAATGTCAGAGATTTCAAAGGTCTTGGCTATATTGGAGACAAACTCAAGCATGAGGCGGAAGTTGCTGTCTCCTACACTACTGGAGCCATCAATCAAGAAAGCAATGTTCACGGAGTTGTAGCAGGTCTTGCTGCACATCATCTGTTCGTGGGTGCAGAGCTTCTGGACCAGCGGCTTCACATACTTGGTGGTGCCAAACCAGCTTGGAATGTGGTAAGAGAAGAAACCATTATTCCGACAGACGGCCTGACGAGTAGAAAAAAACACGAGAGAGGAACTCTCAGGGAAACTCCAAAATTGCTTTCTTTTTCTCACAAAAAAAGAAAAGTTGATTCAGTTATAGAAAAACACCATAAACTTGTGTTCTTGTTGTAAATGTTCAAAGTTCAATTGGATAAGAAAATCCTATCTCCTCAGAGCAGTGCTTGGAAGTTCCAGCACAAAATCACCACTCTAAACTGAACTGACAGGGCACCCCACCCCCCTCTCCCAACCACCTTACCTTGTCAACAAAGCCAACATCTTGAACCATCCCCAGTTCTTCAGGTATGGGTTTGGCCACAGAGACAATGAAAACGTTAACACCAAATTCTCTGGCCACAATGCCAGCTTCCTCTATGTCATCAGAGGGCCAGCCATCAATGAAGACCACCACCACCTTTGGAATGCCTTTTCTCACTCCACTGTCTGCTGAGAAAAATTTCTGGGCTGTGTGCTTTAAGGCTTTTCCTAGGATTGAAAGGGAAGAGCATACTAATGCAGCCTTCACCACTGTAGGAACTGCTTTTCCAATTATTTATAGGCACCTACTACCTGGCAATTTGAGATTTTAAGTTGTGGAGACCTTCTCTCCCTCCTCTTCCTATGACATATAAAGACCTGACTGATGGAAGAAGTTTTTCGTAATTATTTCCAAAATACTGTCCCCAGTCAATTTAATTAAAAAAAAATTTTAAGTGCCTACTATAAATGTTCTAGACAAGAACCTCGCCTGGACGAAGCTCACTTACTCTGTGATTCTTTTTAGAATCTACGTTATTCCCATACCACTTCTCATAAGCCTTACTTATTTCAGAGTAATTTTCATAGTAACTTAAGCTAGGGCTCATGAAGACATAAGTAGGTCCTATAACCCTATGGAAAATCTTGTCTGTCCCAATTAGCAAATGACTAGTTACCTAAAGTGCTCAGTAGAACTGAAAGTCTTTAACAGCCTTTAATAACTCAAACCCTGGCTCAGGTCTTTCAGGGCGAGTCTCAACTCCTCTTTAATTCTAGTGCTTTCCTTAATTGGTTCTTATTTATTTATTTTGTATATATCTTACTTTATACGCATTTGTTTTCATATGGTCTTCCCCATTAGATTATAAATTCCTTAAGGGCAAGGACTGTCTTTTCTTTTTGTATCCCCGGCACTTAGCACAGTGCCTGGAACATATTGATTGACCTGTACAGATACAAATAGTTACAGACTTCTATTTCAGAGCTGAAGGAAGACAAATAACAGGAGGAATATTCAGTGATCAGGGCTGTGCTATGCCAGTTTAATAAAAATGACAACGCTTCAGTAATTTACGGAATTAGTGCTGTACGGATTATTAAACTTGGTTACTTTCTTCTATCCACTAGGGACACCTATGTGTGACATGTAGTCTAGCTACTCAAATGACTGTGAGCATTCTAAGGGGGGAAAAAAGGCCCCAAAGTTCTTAGACACTTTGTCACAAATTGAGAGATGATTTTCCTTTGTAAGTCAACTATCCCTAGGTCCTACAACCCCAGGTCTGCTTACCTGTATTGGAATTGCCTCCCCTGAAACCTACTTCCTTTATAGCAAACAAAACATCTTTGGCTGAGGTGAAGTTCTTCAGAAAAAATTCAATTTTAGGATGTTCACTAAGAGGAAAAGAAGACAAAAGTTATTCCCAACAGACTGGATAAAAGTATCTTCTCAATCCCTTTAATAACTAATAGCATTTATATAGCACCTTAAGGTTTTTAAAGCTCTTTAACATTTATTTTATTTGATCTTCTGAACAACCCTATGAGTTAGGTGCGATCATTACAGATGAGGAAACTGGAGGAAAAGGATAATTAAAACAAAAAACCTTGTTACAGACTTTCAGTGAATTGAAGATTTTATTTTTAAAAATACAGACTTCTTCCGTTCTTAAATCTACATGTTATTTAAGTATTAATTTGCGTTAATTTGCTAGCTGAGGCTTACAAGCATTTATTTCAATTTACTTTTAGAAGTATTCTCTCGGGGCGTGTGTGTGTGTGTGTCTGTGTCTGTGTCTGTGTGTGTGTGTGTGTCTGTGTGTGTTTTAAGTTATCTGGTAGTGTCAAAGCCATGCTAAAATACCAGTACTCGTGCATCTGTGATTTTGGGAGTGGAAACTTCCTCCACCAAGATAAACTACCTACAACTTAGTAAATAAATCTTAGAGAGTTACCACAGCTTTAGAGAGATTGAAATGACATTCTCAGCCATACAGCTAGTTAAATGCCAGAGATAAGATTTGAACTCGAGTCTTACTGACTTTAGATCCAGCACAGTATTCACCACATTGGGTTTGCCCCTGCAAATTCATTGTACTTAGATTGCTATTGTGTTTTTCCATTCATTTTTTAGATACGTGGATAAATAGCTGCTTCCGAATTGCCAGACTTAAAAGTCCTTAGCCTTGAAATTAGTGGCTTGCTAACAGCAAATAATGATATCTGTGGGGCAAATAATAATACTGATAACGTATTGAGCTTTTTTTAAAAAGCAGTTATACCTTTTATACTGTAGCATGTCCAAGACATATTTGGTGAATGTTAGACATATTTGTTCTAACCCAGTGACAGCTGGAAGACTGGCTTTTAATCTGGAATAATCCTCTCCTTGGGGCAGCTAGGTGGACAGAGCACTGGTTCTGAAGTCAGGAAGACTGAGTTTAAATCTGGCTGGCCTCAGACCCTTGCTAGTTGTTTGACCTTTAGGAAGTCACTTAGCCCTGTTTGCCTCCATTTCTTCATCTGTGAAGTGAGCTGGAGAAGGAAATGACAAACCTCACTCCAGTATCTTTGCTAAGAAAAACCCAAATGATGTCCACAAACAGCGGGACACAAGTGGAAAACACCGAAACAACAAACAAAAATCACCTCCCTCCCTCTGATAAAATATTAAACAGAAAATATGCCGAGAGAACTCAGTTCTCTGTTGCAGGCTGGTTCTTGTATCATACTGAAAGATAATGTACATTCCCAGCATGGACTGTGGACCATGAGGAAACAGGAAAGCAGGATAAAAACAATGAGGCGTGCCTTTATATTCCCAATGCTTTATTTGGCTTTCTGCGAATTTCTAATTCTGGGGTGCCCATGTTAAAATCTTAAGTTTAAAAATGTCTCCCAAAGCCAAATATATCATTCTTCATTATCTGTCATTTTGAATTATCTTTGCCACTACTCTCTGTCTGCACAACTCGGAGACAACTGTATTCGAAACCTTTCCTGTTTTTTTTCCATTTAACAACAATTTTTATTGGAATCCCTCCATCATCAACTTAAAATTTCAGTACCAAAAGAACAAGAGGTTTACTTAAGAACCTGAATTTCTGTGAAGTAGAAGTATTTTCTATACACATTTAAGGCATTAGTGATTGAAAGAGAAGTACCACAAATATTTAATTTCCTAGTCCTACTGCTGGAAAAATTTTAATTACCTGATACTTGGGAGTTAATGCTATGAACTGGAGCTTAGTTCTTTTTAAACTCAAAATTATAACCATCCCCACCCCCAGACTGTGGGGAACCACGGCCTACATCAGCTTTCTCACTTTTAGATGGGCCTCATCCAAGCAATTGTTTGAGTGGTTGCCATAGTAACAAAGGTTTGGTCTTTTTTGTTTGTTTTTGTTTTTTTCCCCCCTGCTTGAAATTCATGATTAAATGGGTGTTGGGGACTCTGGGGATGATGATGAGGAAAATCTGTGCGCCTGGTTTATGAACTGGAAGATTTCGTTGTAAAATCTGATTTGAAGAGGATGAGCACTAAACCAGAAACACAGATAATCACATCTTAGAGTGGAGGCTCTAGCTAATTCACCAGTGACCAAATGAGGAGACACAGGGAGGAGTCATCTGGATGCTATCTCTAATTTCTTAAATTTGCTATGTATTTCAAAGATTAGTCAAACCAATAAGGCTTGGGAATTCTGGGACTGGCCTGGCTCTGAAGTTGGTACTTCGCAGCATCCACACCTCTGCAGTTTAAATTTATGCACTGGCTTGTGGAACTTTGTAGCCCCCAATTTGCTAGAAATTTGCTAGAAATTTAAAAACTGTATTTGTATTGTATGCAAATCTGGCCTCAGACACTTACTAGTTTTTTACCATAGGGATGTCACTTAACCCTGTTTGCCTCAGTTTCCTCATCTGTAAAGTGAGCTGGAGAAGGAAATGACAAACCTCACTCCAGCATCTTTGCTAAGAAAACCCCAAATGGGGTCACAGTTGGACACAACTGGAAAACACTGAACAACAAAGAAAAATCACTTCCCTGCTCCAGAGAAAATAGAAATACTTGTATTTATTATTTTTATCTTTATATTTATCTGTTAATCTGGAAGAGTACAGATTCCTGCTCTAGAGTCTCACTGTAGCATAGAGGTCAGGGTGGGTTCTTCAAGGCTATGGCAGTGGAATGGATGCTACAGGGGAAACAGAGCATCAGCATTCACATTTTGCCTCTGTTACTTACTGCCTGTGTGATATTGGGCAAATCACTTTAATCTTCCTGGGCCTCAGTTTCCTCATCTGTAAAATGAGAGCTTTAGATTATAGTCAGTTAGTTGTTTTAGTCCCATCCAACTCTTTGTGACCCCATTTGGGGTTTTCTTGGTAAAGATACTAGAGGGGTTTGCCATTTCTTTCTCCAGCTCATTTTATAGGTCAGAAAACTGAGGCAAATGGGATTTAAGTGACTTGCCAGGGTCCCTACAGCTAGTAAGTATCTGAAACCAGATTTTAACTTGGGAAGATAAGTCTTTATGACTCCAGACCCAGGACTCTATCCAGTATGTGAGCACCTAAGAGAGATAGTGATCACCATTTCATCAAGAACAAATCGTACCTGGACTTCTCTTTTATGACAGAATTACTACCGATCACACAAATCACCTAGCTAGAGTATACCTAGATTTTACCAATGCATTTCAGAATCACAATCTCAGAGGTAGAAGGGACCTCCAAAGCCATCCAATATAAGCAGTAGCTAAAAGACATATCCAAATGGTCACCAGCCTTTGGATTAGAGATTTAGAACTGGAAGAGACCACAGAGGCCATCCACCAACCTCCTCTTACAAATAAGGAAACTGAGGCATGAGGAAATCGAGGGACTTACCAGGTTCTCACAAGTTAGAAAACATTAGAGGTGTCATTGGAACAAGTTCTATGACTCCACAGCTGGTGCTTTTTTCCACTGTCTCATACTGTCCCTCTATTTACCTGAGGACCCTTACAAAGAGAGAATGAACCTACTGCCTCCCAAGGCAGCTCTGTACACTTTGGGATGTGATAATTTTTTTAAATAAAGTTTTTCCTCATCTCAAGCCTAAATTTGCCTTTTTACAGCTTCCATCTATTACTTCTAATTAGGCCAAAGCAGAGCAGACATGTTCCCTCCACCTTCTGAAAACCCTTCAGTTACTTAAAAATAGTTTTCATGTCCTCCTCCTTCTCCCTTCCAAGTCTGGTCTTCTTCCTTGGTCCTCTCACTAATCTTCATGAACACAAGACCCTTCACCATTCTGGTTGCATTTCTCTTATCCAGCTCATCAATGTTCATTCTAAACTATGGAAACATGACACTCCAGATATATTCTGACCAATCAGAGTACATCTGTACTTTAGCTCTAGACACCATTCCTCTCTGAAGGCAGTCTTACAGTTCATTAGCTTTCTTACCTTTCCTACTATTGACTTGAATTTGCAATTCCAATAAAACGCCTAGTCAGAGGTTCTCAGCCGCTTTTGTGTGTCATGAACCTCTCTGATAGTCTGGTGAAGTCTACAGACCCTTTCTTAGAATAATGTTTTTAAATTCCCCAAATGAAATATGGAGGATTACAAAGGAAATCAATTATATTGAAAGTGTTATCAAAATACTTTTTTTAAGACTGACTGTCCCTATCCTGCCCAAGTTGGAAGGAAAAAGCTTTTCATAGGCCAGATCTCACTACTAATTATCATGGATGCTTTGACCTGTTATGTTTGTGACATGGCTCAGGTCACCTCTCCTTAGGGCAGTGGTTCTCAACGTGTGGGTCGTGACCCCTTTGGAGGTTAAACTACCCTTTCACAGGGGTCGCCTAAGACCATTGGAAAATATATTTCTGGTGGTCTTAGGAACTGAGACACCACTCCTCTATCTGTCACCAGGTGGGTCCACCCACATGCAGATACACCCAGATACGCCCAGATACACCCACATACAAGTCTCAAAGGGTCCCGGCATTAGGAAAGTTGAGAACCACTGCCTTAGGGGATTTGGTGGCTTCCTCTCGTAGCTCACTATATTGGTGCTAGACATAGTGTAGACACGCCCAATCAGCATAGCCTCCTGCAATTCAGAATTCCCAAGCTCAGCTGATTCACCAGCCCCAGCTTCCCAGCAGTAGGGAGTGAAAGTGTGTGCTATCATACCTAGCTAGTTATCAAATTGTATTTTAAAAAATATCAATTTCACAGATCCCTGCCCTAGATCTTTACAGATAAACTAGGGCAGGGATCTGTGAACTTGGTGTTTTTTAAAATACAATCTAATATTATTAAATTCAGTAGGAGTAAGTAACGTCCTATACTTTTTAAAAACCAACTTCACTAGAGGCTTATCTCATTTAGGGGATAAATCATTTTTACAATTGGGCTTAATGATGATAATAATTAAAACCATGTCTACATTTAACTAAATGTGATTAATGTTTAATATAGATTTTTTTTTGTTAGAAATCAAATATCCTCATATCTGAGTCTAATCAAGATGGATTGGAATTGTTGAGGTATGAGAGAAAAATATGTAGGGCTCATAAGATAATAAGATGGTCAGGAATAAGAAAGTACATGATAGTCTGGAAAGCAAACAAATGACCTGCATCATTATGAAAAAAACTTTTTTAACACACACATATCCTCAGTACTTGACACAGCGCCTAGCACACAAGAGATACTTAAATGCTTGTTGACCCACTGACTTGAAATTACCTTAAATTACTATGTACAATTTTATATTTGCTTATTTGCATTTATATGGTGTATATTATTCTGATATATGTGAATATATCTGTATATATGTACAACTCAAAATAATACACACACAAATTGTGTTCCCCCCCTTCCCCAGAATGTAAACTCCTCAAAAGTTTTCTTTGTTTTTTTGTCATTGTGTGCCTAGTCCCTAGCACAGTGCCTTATGAATAGAAGGAATGTCTGTTGAATTTATTTGACTCCCCTATCATTAAGTCTCACAGGATTTGGGCATCTGGATTGTTCATGACACACCTGCCATAGATGCAGTCCCTCCATCTATGGTTTCTAATTCTGAGACGTCATTTGCTCTATCAGTCAAGTCTCCTGACATTTTGAAATATAGGTACCTGGCTTGAACAAGTCCCACATGTGGTCCTTCTGTTCCAATCCCCAACATCAGAGCCACTTTTCCAACAAAGTTCTTCTGTAGGTTAAATCTGCGTTGTCCAATATTAAAGCTTCCATCAATCAGAAAGGCAATATCTGCCTTACAATCTGTAAAAAAGCAAAGCAAGTAACTTCATCGGTCCTAGAAAGACAAGGACTAAGTCTAGATGAAGTTAAAAGCCTTGACTCATCTTACCTTTGTTTCCGGCCTTTTTGTCAGGTGTCTTCTTCTGTCGTTTACCTGCAACACAGTAAACACCCAACGCCATTATCAAAAGGAGGAAAGGAAGTTCCAAAGTGGAAAACTGAAGCAAGAAGAGTAGTCAGTACTAAGGGCCATCATTCTTAAACAGATTGATCTGTTTCTTTGGGTCACTTTCAGAGGTAGAGGCAGCAATATCTCCACCAAAGAAATGAAGTCAGGAAGCAACAACTCCACTAAAGAAACTAGAAGTCAGGAAGCAACATCTCTACCAAAGAAAGTAGAAGCCAAGACTCTTAAGAGCTTAGCTTGCTGTATCTCCAGTCTGTAGACCAGTAGAGACTTCTAGAGATCAGACGTTTAGTTCCCTGCTAAGGCCAATGAGGAGGAGTTGAAGTTAAAAACGTTAGAGACCTTGTCAGGAGGGGAAAAAAGCAAAAGAAAGGATCTCATTTTTGCTTCTCTGAGGTTCAGTTTCTTCATCTGTAAAACAGGGAAGAGAATACTTATACTATTTCAGAGAGATGAGATAATATTCATAAAGCACATTGTAAACTTTAAGGCATAATTTTATGTGTTTATTTTTTATCATTGTTTGTTATTTCTCTTGCATTTTCTTTGTATGGTTTTAAATCTATGAAAACCTTAGGAATCAATCAATCAACAAGCATTTATGAAGCTCCTAATATTCTAGGCTGTAGGCACAAAGAATGAAACAATCCTGGTCTGAAGGATTTTAAATCCTGCTGGGAAATACGATATATACACAAATAGTAAATGCAAAGTAATTTCATGAACACTAACATCTGTAAAGGTGGAAATCTGCATGTCAATAAATGTATCAACATTAACTAATCAACAATGATTAATTACTATAACTGAAGGAGAGCATTTGTTGATTTCTTTTTCTTTACCTAGGAGGAAAAGTTAGGGAGGATTTGGTGAGTGAAAAGATTTCACCATCACAGTTTTAGATCTAAAAGGGATCTTAGAAGCCATTGAGTCTTTCATTTTATAGAAAGAAATTGAGGCTCAGAGAGTAACTTCCTTAGGACACACAAATAACAGATGACAGAGGCAGGATTAGAATTCATGATTTAAGACTCCAAATATGGTACTTCCAAATATGGTACTTCCAAATATGGAAGAGAAAATTGTACATGTCTTCTCATACTTGTCATTTTATGCAAAAGCAAAATTCAGTATATTTATTTGGCTGCTCTTTAACATCATCACAAAACAATTAAGAGGTTGACTCACCCCAATTATTAAAATACACTTATTTCTACTTGTCAAATTTTGGGCCAGACAAATGAGAAGATAGATTCCATGCTTCATACCTGCAGGTGGTCGTGCAGTGGATGCTGCACGTCCTGTGGCTTCCAGAGCTTCACTTTTGCCTTCTGTTAATAAAATAAAAAGATGATTGATTTTTTCCCCTTCTATCCCATCACCATCAGAGATTAAAGAATCTAATTCAGGACTATGACCAAGTAGGACGCAGGACTGGTTAAACCCTGAAAGATGACTGCCCATGGGAACAAACTGTGACCTTTTAGCTTTGAAGAGCCAAACCTGACCCTCGCTGGACAAGAAAACAAACCCCACTACTTTTCAAATCTACTGTTACTTATCTAGATGGTCTATATTTTTACTAATACTGGACCAGTCCTCTAACATCAGATGAAAAAAGTAGAGAGACACAGAAGGTAAAAACCTCTTTTCTCCTTTCACACACATTCTACAAGATTGAGCACCAGATCCCAAAGATCATAGGTGATACAATAACTGACATCAATTGATAGCTTTAGTTTTTGTGAGAAGGAAACATAACTAAAGATGCTGACTTAAGAAAGGTAGACAATGTTGCAGCCTAGTGACACTTTTTTTTCCCAAAGAAAAGGAAGCTATTTGCACCTACTAGACACTGTGAAAGATGAGGACCATCGGGTCAGGGTTTGAGACTGGATGCCATTGGAAGCTACTGAAGAATAGTTTTCCCGGCCAGGAAGACCATAGACCCGCACAGCCCCTCCTGAGCTGGTGATTACCCCCCTGAAACATAATAATAATGGGTTGAGCAGCAATTAAAACTCACATCTGAGATCACAGGATGATAGATTTAGCGCTGGGAGGAACCCCAGAGACCTATGCCAACCTTCTTATTTTATAGATGAGGAAACTCAGAGAAGTGAAATGACTTGCCCACACAGATAAGAAGTGGAAGAGCCAGGATTTCAACCCAGGTCCTCAGACTACAAATCTAGCACCAAGTGATACTTCTCAAAAACTTTCTAGCAGCTCTAGGGACTGGAGTGGGTTGTCTGGGCTGCAGTACCCTGCTGCATCTACCTAAAAAGGCAGGATGACAGAATGGAAAGAGAATTTGACTTAGGAGTCAGAAGACCTGAATTTTAGTACAGAGCCTGATGCTTACAAGTCCTGTGACCATGGGCAAATTACTCAACCTCTCCAGTCCAGAGGTTTTTCATGAATGAAACAGAGATAATAATACCTGTACTACCTACTTTCTGAGGATATACAGTGTGAATAAGAGGTCTTATTATCTGCAATTCTGATAGGCACCATTCAGAAAGTTCTCAGTTAAAGATTTGCCTCTGATGCTTTCCAGTTGTGTGACCGTGGGGAAGTCACTTAACTCCTGTAGGCCTCAATTTCCTCATCTGTAAAATTGGGATAATAAAGCAGGCAAGACCTATCCCACAAGGCTGTTGTGATACTCAAATGAGATAACAAATGTAAAAATCTATTCAAATATCAGTTACTATTTATTAGGAGACAAGGAAATAAATGTCTCAGTAATTCAGGCAAGGAAGCCATGTAAAGATTCCATCACTCTTGTGTCTGTTTTTGTAATAACAGCTCTTTAGAGTCGTAATAAAATATCTCTGGGGAAATGTACCTTCTTAACTTCTTGAATGACTGATAAAGACCACTACTTTCTTTTCATTTCTCAGTGCTGCCATGTTAATAAAGATCTCAATACAACTTTCCAAATTTTCCAAGATGTGCCTTTGAACCACAGAACTCTGAATTTTATTCAAAATAAATTAAAAGGGCCAGAGTCCATTCTTCCACTTACTATTAGTGTAGGGAGCGACAACATATTTTAGGATGAAAGAAACCTCATAACAGAAGGGACCCCAAGAGGAAATTAAATTCATTTTGCCTTTTGGTCAGGACAACCTCTCAGGGAGATTTTGCCTTTTTTTCTTAAAAAAAAAAAAAGAGCTAAACTTTCCCCTGACTATTTTATTCCATCTAAGGTTTTGAGGTTATCCAGAAAAGCTTTAAAAGCTGGTTGTCTCCTACAACCAAATTTGACAAAAAAATGTGAAAGTGGGAGATGGATAAAACAATCACTCCTGCGCTGACATGATCACTAGGCTTACCTGTGAATAGCAGCTCCACAGATGCTTGAAAGAGAGGCATAGACTATGTTCCCAAAGACATAGAAATCTCGGAGAAGACACCCCCCTGGGCAAAGGACATCAGCTTTCTCCTTCCTTATATCAAGTCCTCTTGTAAAACATGTGATAGCAATAGGAGCTGAAGAAAAAGAAGGGGATACAACCAGCCCCATGATTTCTTTGTGGTAGCTATTTTTCCACTCTCTCTTTTTTTAGTTGAGAAATATCTTGACTTTGGCCAAGTTTGGTCCCAAAGAAAAGATAAGAGAAAGTACCCCTCTGTTGCTTTTTTTTGCTTTGTTTTGTCAGAAATGGTGGGTTAGGAGTGTGGAATATAGTATATTTCAGGCTTTTAAAATATGTTGGTAATTTTGCTGATGTTTTAAAAACTCATTTTAATTTTACTATATGGTATTAAACTCTGGGAAAGAGAAGGAAGAGGGATTCTTTGAGGAATATAAGTGACGTAAAAACAAAAGACCAATAAAATTATCGTTCTTAAGGGAATTTAGAGGAGAGGAGGAATACTTTGGGACCTGTAGATCATATAAAAGTATCAGGTAAAAAATTTTTAAAGGAATACTTTGACTTCTACTACGTTTTAGATTTTTAGCAGGGCTAGGTAAGTACCTTCCCCAAACCAGATCCAGCCCTTAATTATGGGGCTGCTTCTATTATAAAATTCTAATCTGTGTATTTTTTCAGGGCTGGTTTAAAGATTATGTGTTTGGGAGTACTTAAAAACTTTTGTCCAAGATAGAACAGTATTAGTCATAATAATGGACAGTTTTTCCTTTTACTGAAGCAGTGGTTCTCAACCTTCCTAATGCCACGACCCTTTAATACAGTTCCTCATGTTGTAGTGACCCCCAACCATAAAATTATTTTCATTACTACTTCATAACTGTAATTTTGCTCCTGTTATGACTCGTAATGTAAATATCTGATATGCAGGATGTATTTTCATTGTTACAAATTGAACATAACCCACAGGTTGGGAACTGCTGTATTAAAGTGAAAAATTTACAAATTTTACTTTGCAAGTGTTACCTGCAGAGAGATTACATACGTAAAATTGTTTTTGAATGATTCTATGACTAAATGACTAGGTATGTGTATACAATCTGAACAAGATTTCAGGTAGCTCTCTGGTTTAAGAATACTATTTCTATAGTTTAGCTATTCCCAGAACACAGTATATGTATATTAAAAAAAAAACTCAACCCTATATATTTCTGTAAATGAAATAGTAAATAAAATGTTCTTCCCTAATATGAAACAGAGAGGCATAATAGGGCATAAGGATGGAGGGCTGGCCTTGGAGTTTAGAAGACCTAGGTTCTACCACTGACACATACTTTCACTGTAGTCATAGACAAGTCCCTTAACCTCTCATTGCCCAGGCAGCTTTCAAAGATCTGTATAAATTATAGATGAGTTGCTGATCTGCACTGATGAAGGGGTTTCTGCTCAAGATACTCATTCTGAGCCTCTAGAGGCAGCTAGGTGGCACAATGGAGACAGTGTTGGACCTGGAGTAAAGAAGTCCTGAATTCAAATGTGACATCAGCCACATAGCTAGTATGACCTCGGGCAAGACACTAACTCTGTCTGCCTCAGTTTCTCCATCTGTGAAATGGGGATAATAATAGTGCCTCACCTTCTAGGTGAGGATAGGATGAGATATCTGTAAAGCATTTTGCATATCATAAAGTGCTATATATAAATGCTAGTTATTATTACACTGATTAAATCACAAGTCTAGACCAAAAATATAAAACAAAACCGTCATTCTCCACATGATATGCTACATGAAAATAAAAATTTCCATTAAGAAAGACTTCAAAAATACAAGAACAGCAACTTTCTGAACATGCTAAAATACAAATTGGAAAACCTGTGTAAATATTAAATTTAGAATGAATGGTAGCAGGTGCTGTCTTACAAGTATACAGCTGAGAAATTTTACAACAGATTGTGAGGAAAAAATTACACTAGAGAGAGTTCTGTTCAAGTACCTAACATATATGGTTTGGTTTTTTTTAGGGTCAATAATGCTCAATTTAGTACTCCACATTTTTTAGCATTCTTGGAAAATCTACCAAAATGTATTGGATCTAGAACAAGAAGTAGAAGTCATCCCATATGGAGGTTTAACAAAGGCATAAGAGACCCACTGTCTTAGCAGAGATTCATAGCAAATGCTACTTTATTACCAGAAGAAAATGAATGTCCTTATAGAAGAAGAATCCAGTATCCTCAAGCTTATTATCTCATTGATTATCATCTCATTGATTTCACTGAAATCATACTGGAAATCGTCATCTTTTAAATGTTTGGATAAGCAGACTGAATTTGATCAAAATCCCCTATCTCCGACCATTATTTTTAAATTCTCTGCTGACTTACTCATTGGCTGGCCATTTCCCCCCTCATAATATTGATCTTCTTTGGAAGAAACCAAATAATAATACATTTGAAAACTGAATCCCATTTGTAAAATCTAGGAACAACAAAATTCTAGACAAACAAAAAAAAACCTCCACATATCCAAGACTGGAAAACTTACTTTCTAGAGTAAGAAATTAACCCCAAATTGTTGCATGTAAAGGGGTTACCTACAGAGGAACAGACAAATAAATGAAATTTGATCAATGTTTGTGACCCAAAGCTGCTTGGTCCATACCAAAGTTCAAATGCTGCACACTCCCAAAAGACAATTTCACCTGGCACTCAGGCCTGGGGCAGAGTTGAATGCAGTTGGGCAGTCAGTGGATTCTGATACTGCCTAGAAAAGGAGATAACTTTTTCCTTTTCCTGTGACTTAGGGAATCAAAGCACCTAGAACTGGACTGTGTCTATTCCCTAATAGATAGAATCCTGTCTACAACATTGATGACAAGGATATTATCTAACTTCCATCCAGCTTGTTTGAATACTTCCAGTGATGAGAAACTCAGTACTTCACCTGGCAACTTAGTCCATATTTTTAAAAACAAATTTTTCATTATACTGAACCAAAACAAAACCAAACTCCCTAAAATTTCTACCCATTACTTCTGTCCTGTGCTCCTTGAATTCAAACAAGAAATCTAATAAATGTTTATGACAACTTTTCAAGTATTTGAAGATGACTTCCTTCCTCTCACCTTCCATGTCCCTCTTAAATGTCTTCCTTTAGGGTACACACCCTCATTTCTACAACTGACCCTCTTAAAGAAAGATTCCAGTTCCCTCAACTGTAACTATTGCCCCAAATAAGGCTTGTTTCGGCATCCTTTTAAACGTGAGACCAGAGGTCCTTCCGATTGGCCTTTTCAAGACCATCCTCTCTGGAGCAGTGGTTCTCAACCTTCCTAATACCACGACCCTTTAATACAGTTCCTCATGTTGTGGTGACCTCCAATCATAAAATTATTTTCGTTGCTACTTCATAACTGTAATTTTGCTATTGTTATGAATAGTAATGTAAATATCTGATATGCAGGATGTATTTAAATTGAACATAACCCACAGGTTGAGAACCGCTGCTGGAGGCTGTAGCTTTACATGCTGTCAGTCTCTCCCCCTTCCCTCTGATCTCAAATGGCAACTTTTTCCAGGTAATGAACCTACTAGAGCGCTTCACCCCCAGTTCCTTAGCACTTACCTTCTCCGTTTTAGGGTCAGAAGTGGGGGAACTACCCCTAGAGTAGGACTAGGGGGAAAAAAACTCATGGGGACTGAAAAAGTGGCAGGACTGGAAAACGATCCCCATTGGGGACCGCGGGAGCAACTACGGTGTAGGATGAATGAACAACAAACCAATATATTACAGCTCCAGAACAAGGACAGAGGCAGGAATCCCTATAAAGACAAATTGGTAACCAGCCCCAGTACACCCGGTTCTTCCTTTTTTTTTTCTCTCTCCAAAGCTACACTTAGATATTCCTCCCAAAAGACTGGCCCAACGAGGCTCAAGATCAGGTCCTGGGGATGGGTTGAACTTCTGCGCATCGCTCCCACTGACAGGCCCGAGTTTTGTAAACTCCTTATTTCAACCACTATTGCCCCATTCTCTCTGGCCAGAGGCCGAACTCACCGGCGCCCTCGCAGCTCACAGGTCCGGGCAGGAGGAAGTAGCCACCTGTACAAAAAAGAGAAGAGGCGCTGGATAGCAGCTGCGGCTCTGGGTTCCCTCTTCTTCCTCTTCCCCATATCCCTACCACCTTCTCGGGAGTCAAGAAGCAAACCCAGGACAGAATATTGGGGAAAGGAGGAAATAGGGTCAGAGGGTGAGGGGCACTGGGAGACAGAACTGAGTGTGCGCAATAACCCACGAATTACCCACCGAGGCAGAGAATAGAGATCCAAGCCGGAGACATGGTTCGAGGAATCGTCAGACCTGGAAGGAGGAGAGAAGAGAAGGAACTTCTGTGCGTTATCATCACTCCCTACCGCCTGCTTCAGGGGCAATCGATGTCCCTACTAGAACGCCCCCACCCAGAGACATCTCAGTCTCTCTCTCCCCCTCCCCCCAGCCTCTGGTCTCCACGCAGTCTGACTACGCTTCCCCAGCTCCAGTGAATTGAGGTCTTCCTCCGTGCCCCACCCCCTCGCCCAGCTGCCCGGTGCGTTCCGGACTCCTTCAGAAATCCCAGTTCCCTTAGGATGCAATGGGGCCATTTCTCCACCCGAAGGAGAAGAAAGGGGGCGGCTGTTCCCTTCCAGAAAGGGTTCATATTCCTTCTGTAGAAGACCAAAACTGAGGGGAGGTACCCCGCTTGAGGGAAAGGGGACCCGACGTGGAGGCAGGCAAGAGGATGGGGAAGGGAGAAAAAAAGGAGGGAAGAGACAAGCAGAGGAGAGAGAAAGAGAGAGAGAGAGAGAAAGGGAGAGAGAGAGACAGAGAGAGAGAAAGAAATAGAAGGAAGGAGGGAAAGATGGTTCTCCACCTGCTTGCTTGTTGTCAGGCCGGGTGTGCACGAGTGCAGAAAACCCCGGCGCCCGGGTCGACTATAAAGAGTCTCCTGCGCGCATGGGCACTAGGCCGGGGGCAAAGAGGGGACAGAAATGGGGGAGGGCCTTGAAAGGAGGGAGGGGGCTGCGTGGGGGAGCTGGGATTCCCCCTCGGGACTAGGCGGCGGCGACAGCTTGGTTCCCACAGCTCTTTCTCCTCCCTCCTACCTGGGGACTTGCCCGGGGTGAGGCCAGGCTGGAGGCGCCTTGCGCCACACGAGCCGCCTACTCCCCGCGGGGCTGCCCAGTAGCCTGGGGAGTCCTAAGGGCTCAAGCAAGGCTCACCTGGACCAAGCCCTTTCTCCCTGCCAGGGGAAGTTGGACACGGGGAGCCAGCTACCAAAGATTGGACACCTCCATCCTCCCGATTTCCCAAGGGAACCCCCAGAGGGTGGCAACGGCGATGGAGGGAGAGGCCACAGTCAAGAGCTGGGCTGTAGGTGCCAAGGACTCAGAGAAATGTGTGTAATGGGGAAGAGTAAAAATGCACTGGTGTGAAGTATTCAGCCTTGCCCGGAGTTTCGTTGTGATTTCAGTGGGAGAGGCAGGCATGCCATGTAGTCGAGCAGGTGGTATACATAAAAACGAGGGTCAGATTATCAGCCTCCACTTCCTACCCCCAGTTCTGTTCCCCAGGGAGCAATCCAGCATCTGATCAGTGGGTGGTGGGATTTTACCAGGCACAAGAACCTGCGCTTGTGTGTGTGTGCGTGTGTGTGAGCAACTATGAGGGCCCCTTGATGACAGCCTTGCTACTGGCTTGTCAAGTCTTACCTTGAGAATTTGAACCTTGTTGCCTGGCAGTAGGGCACAATGCCTGACACATAAGCTTAATAAATGCTACTTGACTAAGTACCATTGTAAGGGGGAGGAAATGTATATGCATATATGTATATAGACACAAAATAAGCAGGAAGTTTTAGGGAAAAGGGCACTAGATCTGGGGAGGGGGCTTAAGAAAAGGTTTTGGATAAAAATCTAATAATTGAGCTGAGTTGTGAGGAAAGCAGGTATTCTGAGACACAGAGGTGAGGTGGGAGTGCCTTTTAGACATGGGAGAGAGTCGTTGAAAATGTATTCACATAGGAGCTGGCTGTGGAGAGATGCAACACTGAGCGTGAAGAGGAGCCAGTAAGCCATTATAGCTGGAGAAAAATATGTTAAGTTGACTAGAAAAGTAAGGAAGGAAGCAAGGTTGTGCAGGGCTTCAAATGACAAACAGGTCAGACTGTATTTTATCTTAGAGGAAACAGGGAACTATTGGAGTTTATTGTGTTTCAAAGGGAGGGGGTGTTGACATGGTCAGCCCTAAACTTTAGGAAAACTATTTGGCCAACTATGTGAAGGATGGTTTGGTGAGAGAGATTTGAAGTAGGGAGAGCAGAAAGGCTATTTTCTGTTTTCTTTCTTTATTTTATTTTTAATTTATGGAATAAAACAAGCATTTTTATAAGAGTATGCTAAAAAAAAAGACGATTGCACATGAGACTGCAAATCTATTATGTACAATTTGCTGTTCCTTTTAAATGTATAATAAAGTTCTCATATAAATTTCTTCCCCCACCATCGCTACCATTACACACAAATAGGCACACACATATTTTATGTGTGTGTATATGTATGAGAAATCATGCTGTATATGCACCTCTATTTATTAGTTCTTTCTTGGAATGCAGATAGCACCTTCCTTTATATATCTTTTAATAGTAAATTTGGGTATTTATAATAGTCAAAATGAGTTGTTTGCTCAAAGCTGTTCTGAAAGCAATATTGCTATTACTGTGTACAATGTTCTCTTGGTTCTGTTCTTCATTATTTCATGCAAAATAGGCCATTTTAAAAGTCTGAGAACCTGAACTAGGTAGTGGTTGGATTCAGTAAATGGAGAAAAGGGACCGTGTCTGAGAGATGTTGTTATGATAGAAGTGATAAGATTTGGTAACCGACTGGATACACTGAGGGTAAGTGAAAATGAGAATTCATAGATGACTGGAAAGAAGATTGTACCTTTGACAGTTATAGTGAAATTCAGAAGACGGAAAGGTAATGAATTCTGTTTTGAACATACTGAAATTAGAGATGCCTATTAGACTTCTAGCTTGAACTAACTATCCATTCGACAGAGCAATTCACAAGAGCTTAGGAGATCACGTGGAGTATATAGATCTGGGAGACATCTGTATAGTTATGATAATTGAATCCATGGGAACAGTTGAGATCACTAAGTGAAAGAGTACAGAGAGAAAAGAGAAGGGTGTCCAGAACTGGAGATATACTCACAGCTAGAGATGAACCAACAAAGGAAACTCAAGTATGGTCAGACAGGTAGTAGAAGATATAGTAGAATCAAGGAAGCAAAAAGAGAAGAGGGTTTTGAGGAGTCAGGGGCTAATTGTGTCAAAATTAGCACATATGAATGTAAAGAAAGAAAAAGGCTATTGGGTTTAACTATCAGGAGATCAGAAGTTACTTTTGAAAGAAGTGTAACAATTAAAATATATTTATGGGTAACTGCCATGCAATTCCCCATGGAAGATGCCAGATATAAGCTAGGTTTCCTCCCCTTGAAGAGGTAATTCATCATTGGATTTATACGGGTAAATGCCAGGTTGAACATGGTTATAAAGATGAAGAGAGGTAAAAATTTAGAGGCAATAGGAAAAGACCACATCTGAAAAGCATGGCAGTGAAAAGGAGAGAGAAAGAAGTAAGTAAGTATTTATTAAATGCTCTAATATGTGCCAGGCACTTGACGAATAGTAGAGAATGACAGAAAAACCCAGAGAGAAAAGAGTACAGAGGAGGAAAGAGAGGGTGATCCACCAAGAGTCGGAGAAGAAGGATGAGAACTGAGCCTTACGAAGGTTCAGTATACAGATAATTCAATATTTATATGGCTGTTGCAGTTGGAGGACATTTACTGCAATCCAAAGTATAGCTATTGCTGATGTTTTTAATTATTTAGACTTTTATGAGTTGTGCTCATGGCTTGACAAATATTTATTAGGTCCTTTTTGCTTTGGTCGGTTATATCTAGGATAATAGATTTAGAGCTGCAAAAGTCGTTAGAGACTTTTAAGTCCCGTGGCATCTTAGAGAGATTAAGTGAGTTGTCTAGGGTCACACAACTAGTATCTGAAGCAGAATTTGAACTTGGGTCCTGCCCCATGTACTGGGGATTTCTAATGTGGATTCTTTCTCTCTTTTTTTGCCACCCAGATGCATTCCATTTTATTGGGCAATTACCAAGAAAGAAACCCCATCATTTGGCACAAGAATACCAATTCATTATTTTTTGGACACAAACACAAAATATCCCTGTAAGAGATCACATTGCACAATTGAAACAATCAACATTTTATTGAAATACTAGGCTATACAACACCATACACACCCCTTGATAGTGTAGAAAGTATTTCTACTAGACATATACCCAAATCCGCATTTAATAAAATACTATTTGAAATATTACAAGGATGACATGGATTCATTCTACTGTTAGTCCTTCTGTAGGGGGTCACATAACATTAGTACAACTTAACAAGTCTGTTACATAAATCCTTTACTTCAGTGGATTTTTTTTCTTCTGCTTTGGCTTCTACTGGGGCTCCTCTTCCTTCTTCCTCCTCCTCCTTCTTTCTCTTCTTTTTCTTCTTCCTCATCTTTTCTTCCTTGTTCTTCTTTCTTCTTCTCATCTTTCCCTTTCCTCCTCTTCCTCCTCTTCTTCCTTTTTCCTTTTCCTCCTCCTTTGTCCCATTCTTCTTCTATTTCATTAATATAAGGAGCACCAGTGTGGAACTTCCTATAAAAAAAGTAGATGTGGCTGTGTTTAAAATTCATCGTCTTTAGACAAGGGTTCCTAAGCTGGAAATTTATGAACTTGAAAAAAAAATTTTTTGATAGCTGTATTTGGGTATAATTGACTTCCTTTGTAAGCCAGTTACAAAAGAAACCAATAATGTTAGCTTTATTTTAATGCACATTAAAACATGATTTTATTCATTTTGAAACTTGATTCTAAGAAGGGGTTCATATTCTTCACCAGCCCCTATGACTGAGCAATCTAACTGAGGCACTGACATATTAAAGTGACTTGGACAGGGTTGCCTAGCCAGTGTGTCAGAGGTGGGATTTGAACCTGTTTTCTTAATTACAAGGTCAGTTCTCATTCCTTCTGACACTTTGTCTCCTCTTAGTGCCTGCCTCTCTTTGGCTGGGACACCATAAATGAGATAGTTGCAGCTACTTTACTCCAGCGGGTGGCTAGGTGGCCCAGTGGATAGAGTGACTGGCCTGGAGTCAGGACCACTCAGACCCTGAATTCAGATCCTTACTAGCTATGTGACCCTGGGCAAGTCACTTAACCCTGTTTGCTTTAGTTCCTTATCAGTTTAAAAAAATGAGCAGGAGAAGGAAATGGCAAACCGCTCTAGTATCTTTGTCAAGAAAACCCCAAATAGAATCACAAAGGGTCAGACATGACTCCATGACTACAAAAAATGGGGTATTAGAATAATTACTTTTTTCTCATCTTTTTTTTCCTTCAGTCAGAAAGATTGCTGCCCTCCCCTCAAGACCTGAATCCAGATATGATCTCACAGGATAATCTTCTGTTTTTTTCTTGAAAACAAAAATTGTTTATATCTTTTTTTTTTGTAGGTGGATATAGGGGAAAGATACAGAAGGTTTGGAATCAGTTCCAGCAGAACAGGAGTGCTAGATGTGTCGTTGCATGTAGATGACACCCACTACCAAAGAAACATGACCTCAGGCCAGCTTACAGTAAGGAGAGGCAGTATCATGTCTTTTTTTATTAAACAAACAAACAAAACCAAAACACCCTAAGACCAAAATATTGCAGCAGTTAAGAAAACATCCTTTTGCCCAGGGAAGTAAATATTTATTCCAAGCAAATCAAGAACACTGATTTAATTTATTGGACTACCTCTCTGTCTTTGGGAGGTAGGATGGCTGGTAAAATAACATTTGTGGCCTGGCAGAATTTTGGTACTTACTTGTGGGGCTGTGCTAACACTCTAATCAATTCCATCTAGAGAGAACAGCATCGTAGTGTTCTGGTTCTTAGAAACTAGATTGTTTAACCATCATCCCTGAAGTTTTCCTTGGGAGAAATTTCAAGCCTTCAGAATGATTAAAGCCATCTATTTTCTTACTGTTGTTGTTTAATGTTTTGGGGGTACTCACAAACAAGGATGGACTACCTCCCTCAATTAGGCTGGGCAAGTCCCCATGATGGCAGGCCATCAGGAAGAAGACACACACTTCCTGGAAAAGTATGGGTTGTTTAATAGTTCACCAGGCAGAGGAGGCCCAGTTGATAGAAGGGCTTGTTCAACAAAATATGCTAGACATTATTTTCAATTCATACAAAGCAGAGTCTATGACACTGGGATCCCATTATACCCAATTGCAAAATTAATTTTCCTGGTAGGTCTTCATTTTTAGAGATCATTCCAAAGGGAAAAGAAAATTGCCTTTTGATTTGAGAGTTGTTACTTATCCAGAAATGAATTTAAGATTTTTGTCATTGTAGTTGTTATTTTGTAAAGTTAAAGTGAAGTTTTAGAAGGTGAAACAATTTACACATTTTCGTATGTTTGAAAAATAGTCAAACTCAAGATTGAGTAAACACTGCATAAGGAAGTCTGCAGGAATAGGGTAAAGTCAGAGATACCTGGATATGAATTTTTCATGGAAATATGTTAGAAACTATAAAGTTAAACATGATCCTTTTTTCTTTAAATTTTTTTCAACTCAAAAGTGTTTATTTTCTTTCCCTCCTACAGTGTTCCTCCATTGGGGTGGGGGGGAATCCCAAACCCTGTAACAAGGGTGCATGAGAAAACAAAACAATTTCCCACAGTGGCCATATCCAAAAATTTACATCCCATTCTACACTCTGATTCTTTCACCTCTCTGTCAGGAGGTAGGTAGTATTCTTTCTCATCAGTCCTATAGAATTATGGGTTAGTCATGGCATTCATCAGAGTTCTTAAGTCTTTCAAAATCGTTCGTTTTTACAATATTGATATAACAAGCAAAAATTATCCTCATGATCTGCTTACTTTGCTCTGTATCAGTTCATACAAGACTTCCCAGGTTTCTCTGAAGTTATCCCTTTCAACCTTTCTTATGGCACAGTAATATTCCATTACATACATATACCATAATTTGTTCAGCTAATTGATAGATAGTCCCTTAATTTTTAGTTCTTTGCCACTACAAAAGGAGTTGCTTGGAATATTTTTGTAAGCCCCTTTCCTCATTCTTTGATGTTTTTTGGGTAGAGATCTAGTATTGCTTATTGGTGGGTCAAAGGTATGCACACACAATTTAGTGGCTTTTGGGGCATGGTTCCAAATTGCTTTCCAGAAGGATTGAACCAATTTATGGCTGCATTAACAGTACATTAATGAGTCTATTTTTCCACAGCCCCTCCAACATTTGTCTCCTTCCTTCCTTCCTTCTTTCCTTCCTTCCTTTTTTCCTTCCTTCTTTCCTTTCTTCTTTCTTTCCTTCCTTCTTTCTTTCCTTCCTTCCTTCCTTCTTTCTTTCCTTCCTTCTTTCCTTCCTTCCTTCTTGTTTTCCTTCTTTCCTTCCTTGCTTCCTTCTTTCCTTCCTTCCTTTTTCTCTCTATCTCACTTTATATCTTTTTTTGGAGATAATTTAGTCTTATCCCACAGAGAGAAACTGAGGCCCTTTTAAAACCTATAGTTTGCTGACTTACTGCAAGGAGAAGGAAGCCACAAGCATACCACCAAATTTAATATTAGAGTACAAATAATGACAATGATAACTATTGTAAACTTTTATCCTGTTTAGTTTATCTTTTCCTTTACCACCTTAAAAATGAATCCTCTGGAAAAGAACATAAAATATCTTTTTGTATTGATTGTTCTTCCTCCTCCTTGACAAAATCTCTTAATTAGTATCACAAAATTTCCTAGTCATAAAGTCAAAGATGTCTGTATATGGATTTTTTTGTATGAATATTTGAGAAAATGTAAGGTTAAATGTGATCATAAAATTCACTTCTTCAATTAGCAAAAATTTATTTTCTCTTCTTTCCATTGCCTTCCTATCGAAAAAAAGGGGAAAAAAAACCTGTGGAACAAACATTCATAGTCAAAGAAAACCTACATAGGCCTTACCCAAAAATATATATCTCCATCCTCCACCCTGATGACCCCTCTGTTAGGAGGCCTCAGAGGCCATCCACTTCAACTCATACCTGAAAAAGAATCCTGTGAACAACCAATGTACCCAACAAGTATACCTAACCTCTGCATGGAGAATTACGGTGAGAGGGAGCCCACTACCTTCTGGCAGAAATCATTTTACTTTTGGAATGCTTGGACTTGCACAAAATACAGTGTTTCCATTACTCCATTTATTTTTTCTTTTTAAGTTCTTTATTCATTTTACATTTATCTATCAACATAAAATATTTATGTATTGTTGTGGCTTAAATCTGCTTTCTTTATTCTCATCTACGTCTTTTATAAAACTTTCCACATTCCTTTATAATGTATTTATTATTGTAATTGTAAAATAACATTCCATTATATTGATGCACCACAATTTGTTCAGCTAAAAAGCAATTTTCCATAAGCATGCTAGCATAATTAAGTTCCTAACCTTTTACATAATGGACCAGACACTGTTCAGTGAAGAAGTTACCTCTAGAAGTTTGGCCCTTTAGGGAAAGCACAAGATCTTTTAGACTACAGGCAGCGGTAATTCATTATATACACCCTGAAGATCTGAAAAAGTTCATAGCCTTGAAAACAGAGTTGCAGATTTATCTGATTGGATTTGGTTCATTGCTTATACAATTAAAAACATATCCTCTGGGTCCTTGGGATGTTGTATATTTTTTAAGATGCAATTTCATTTAAAAGCAAATTTCATGTGAAAAAAAGTCTCAGTTGCTACAATATTTGATCACAGAATTCATCACATAGTATAGTAATACATATAATATCTCATTTGGTCCTCACAACAACCATCTGAGGTAAGTGCTCAATCAATCCCCATTTTGTGGGGATTAATAATACTCAGATGAGTAAATAGGCTGTCCAGAGTCACACGGCTAGTATCATAAGAGATTTGGAGTTAGAACGGCTGTTGGAGGTCATCTATTCCACCCCACCCCCATCCCATCATTTTACAGATAAGAAAACTGAGCCCCAGATTAGTTAATTATAAGTGACAGAGAGAAGACTTGAACCTAGGTCTTCCAGTGCAAAAGCTAGTGTTCCTTCCACAAAACCAAACCAAACAGAAGCTCAAGATTAGTCACTGTCTTAGGGACAGGGATAAGGATGGGGAATATATCTGTCATTTCACTAATGTCAGAAACTTCTACATGAGGAATCTCCCAATGTAGGTCAGCACCTTCTCTTCAGTTTAGTCTTAGAGAGAATAGTCTTAGGGAGTCTAGTTGTCTAGAGCTCTGAGAGGCGAAATAATATTCACAGAGTTATACCATTAGGTGTTAGAGCTAGTACTTGAACTTGTCTTCTTGACTTGAGTTCAGCTCTCCATCCATTACACCAACAGTTCTCAAAGTGTGGTCCAGAGGTCCCTTAACACTCTTTCAGAGGGATCTTGAGGTTAAAACTGTTTTCATAATAATTCTAAGATGTTTTCATTTATATTATACTACATTTAAATACATAGAGCTTATTTAAACAAAGGCTCTTTGACATCTTCAATGATATGTAAGAGTACAAAAGGGTCCTAAGACTATGGAAAGAGTCTTTTGTCTGGAAGTCAGAGGATCTGGGTTCTATAAACTCAGTATTATAATCTTAATTGCTGTAGGACTTTGGATAACTTCCTGTGTTAACTTCTCTGGGCCTCAGTTTCTGTCTCTGTGAAATGAAGGGGTTAGACCAGATTATCTCCAAAGTTGCTTCTACCTCTGGTATTTTTTTTATTCTGGCTTATCTATCAATAGCCAATCACAATTTATATCACTATATATACTAAGAGTCTAACATAATGTAGTTGTCCAGTAAAGTTGTCTACTAATATCATTGTTTTGCATACATGACTTTGAATTTTTTTTAAAGCATTTCAACAGGTGGAATAATAACGTGAGCAGGCCGTACAATATGTATTTCTTGACCTTTGTGTCATTTAAAATTTGTAGCATAAACTCAACTATGTCCTTTTTTTCAGTCTAAATATATTCATGAATTAGCTGATGTAGCAGTTCACCTTGTGCCTTCTGGTTGCAAATTAAACATTTTTAGATGCATCATTAACTCTTTTAGGTGATGGAATGCCGTTAATAAATTATGACTATGCTTACCTATTTACCTGAACCTAAACCCTAGAGACTGACAAATGGATTTCCTTCTTTGAAGTCTATTTTCCTCTCCTTTGAGTAATTAATACATTCTGTCATTTACCAATTGTTATTACCTGTTTATCAATCTGGTATCTAAGGCTCCTATCGCAGGTAGACACCCTCCTCTGAATGCTCTCCCAGATTCTAGGGATAGATATTTGTGAGTATAGATGAGGGACTACTTAAAACCATAGAGGCAGTGTAATATAACGGATAGTGTACTGGACTTGGATTAAAATACCTCCTCTGACATTTACCAGCTCTTGCTTTTTTGTTGTTCAATCTTTTCAGTCTTATTTGACTCCTCGTGACTCCATTTTAAGGTTTTCTTGGCCAAGATATTGGAGTGGTTTGCCATTTCCTTCTCCAGCTCATTTTAGAAATGAGGAAACTGAGGCAAAAGGGTTAGGGGACTTGCCCAGGGTCACACAGCTTGTAAGTGTCTGAGGCCAGATTTGAACTCACAAAGATGAGTCTTCCTGATTCCAAGCCCAGTGCTCTATCCACTGCACTACCTAGTGGCCCTATTAGCTTTTAACTTGTCAACAATTTCTTCATCTGAAAAATGAAGATAAGGAGTATTTCTGATGCCTGTATAGTACTTATCTCATAGGACAATTGTGAGGCTCTAATAAGATAATGTTTGTAAACCATTTTTCAAAACAAAGTGCTATATAAATGTCTATTATTATTATTATTTTGTTATCATTATATACATTTATTTTTATACTGTTACTATTATTAGTATAGGTCATAAGCCTTCACTTGCGTATTTATTTTCCCAGTTAACCAGAAGACATATTAGTTAAAATCAAGATATTAAATTAAACACACAGCAAGAAAAACGGCAAGAAAGATTTCCCTAATTATACAGTGATATATTTTACCAGACCTTTCAGTATATTGCTGGGGAAGGGACACTTCTAGGACATGTGTTTTCTAGAACATATAACTAAGTAGGGCAGATTATGTTGCCACAAGTCAGAGGCACTAATGTGCTCCAGTGATACCATGGTGCAAACTGCTTTCTCTGGTGAGCTTGGTCCCTCTGCTTTCTGTCTTCTTTCTGCTGTCCTGCACTTTTTAGGATGTCAACTACTTATATTGCTCTTTGCTGGTCTTTGGATCATGTAGGATCTCAAGGGAAGGCGTGTGCCAAATATTCGGTTTGATAGTCCCAGGGATGATCTTGAGCTCTTTTTGTGATTCTAACCCTCCAGCCACCTGCACTCAGCCAGTAAGTCAGAGAGGCCCTTAGGCATTTAAAAATCTGTTTTTGGAGTTGCTTTTCACCTGCTAAACCTCAATCTAAAAACATTTTTTTTTCTTGAGTTATGCTTGAAATTTCCTTTAACTCACTTCATGACCTTGGATATATTAGCTTAAAGATCCCCTTCAAGCAACTCATTTATCTAAACTGCAATAGGGCTAGGGAGAGCTGAGCCAAAGGAACTTTCAACTCCATCATGCCTTTGGTCGTCATTCGAAGCAGTTAGGGAAGAAGACTGAACAGGGCCAGGTGGTGAATGCTGCTGACTTTTTTTTTTTTACTACAATCTTGCCTTTTTTTAGGTATTGCTGCCAGCAATAAAATTACTCCTCTCCCCACAAGTAATGCCTTTCTCTTTTTTTATTGTCACAGTTATAATTATTAATAATTATTCATAATGGCTCAAATGATACAGTTCCTTAAAGGTTAAAAAGTACTTTCCTTGCAATAATTCTTTGAGGTAGGTAGGACAAGTATTATTATTTTCATTTTACAAATTAAGAAATTGAAGCTTAGCTCTCAGAAGTGAATGACTTGCCTAGGGTGGCACATGTAGCACATTTCCAAGTTGAGACTCAAACCTACATCTTTGTGTATTTCTTTTGGAGGGGGGAAGGCAAGGCAATTGGAGTTAAGTGACTTGCCCAAGGTCACACAGCTAGTAAGTGTGTCAAGTATCTGAAGTCGGATTTGAACTCAGGTCCTCCTCACTTCAGGGCCAGTGCTCGATTCACTGAGATGCCTAGCTGCCCTTCAAACCTACATTTTTGAAGCCTTCTGGGTTTACCATGCTGCCCCTCAGTTGTGCTTACAAAGCCCATGAGGAATACTGTAGTGGAAAGCACTAACAATCACGGGCAAAGGTCTTGTGCTTGAGGCAGCACCTAAGCTGAACCTTAAAGGGAGCTAAAGGTTATAAGAGATGAAGGTGAGAAGGGCGAGTAATACACAAGAGGGCAAGATGAAATGTCATGGACTGGGAGCAACAAGTAGACCTGTCTGGATAGAACACAAAGTGTGTAAAGAAGAGTAAAATGAAATCATTTGAAAAGATGGGTGAGTCCAAAGACTCACCATTTTATGATGAGTTTTAAGTACCATTTAAATGAATTTGTATTTTATCAAAAGGCCTTAGGGAGCCACTGAAGCTTCTTGAGAAAGGGAGTGACATAGTCAGACATGTATTTTAGGAATATCAGTTTGGCATCTGCGTAGAAGATGGAATGGAGAAGGGAAAGACTGAAAGAAAGAAGGCCATGTAAGAGTTATTATAACATATTAATAAAAAGCAGGTATTTTAAAAATATATTCTCTAAATCTGACATCGTGTGCCCAATCTCCTTTTAACTCCATTCTCCATTTTTCCTCTTATACTTCAAGAAGCACTAATAGCATTTCTCCAGTATGTTTCTTAGAACTAAGAAAATCTGTGGAATTAATTCCCCTAGAATTAAGCTGAATTAAGTTGTTCAGTAGCTTCAGGTACAAATTTAAAAATTGAAATGAATGTAGCTTAAGTTCTTGGCTACGTCTTCATACACTAAAGAAGATTGCTTAATAGGAATGCTGTGCCAAAAATGTTTAACACAGATAAGAAATTTATGCCACCCTTAATGTTACAATCATCTGAGACCTGTTGGAAAAGAAAATAATTTTCATTGGATGAGAAAAGAAGAAAAGCCCAATTTACAAATTAGGCTATTTAAGACTTTAAGATCTGAATGGATATAAGAACTAGAATGTGACAAAAGCCAATTCAGAATAGGGGTAATCCTAACAGTAACTTTATGGGCCTATAGATTGATGTGATTGTTTTCTCAGTCAGCATTTCCTTGGGAGAGGGAAGCTAGCCTAGCATATACCATAGGGACAAAAGGGGGAAAGTAATAAGAAGTACATTTCTAAAGAAGATAAAAAGATTAAGCTTAAGGAAGCTTAAGATATAAGAAAATTATAGGCAGTGGTTCTCAACCTTCCTTTTTTTTTTAATTAAATTTTTATTTTATTTTAGTTTACATCATTCATTTCCACGAAATTTTGAGTTACAAATTTTCACCCCATCTTCCCCCTACCCACCGCCCCAAAACAGCCATCCCAGTGTATCCCCCCTCCCCCAATCTATTCTCTCCTATGTCTTCCCCCCTCATCCCTCTGACTTTCGGTAGGGCAGGATGGATCTCCCAACCACAGTGCCTGTGTATCTCAAGTTCCAGTTGGATGTAGTTAATAATAATAATAATAATAATAAATATATATATATATATATATATATATACACATATGTATTTTTAACATTTGATTATAGAACTTTAGATTCTAGATTCTTTCTCTTC
>CM053582.1:411079752-411144831 GCA_028627135.1 Pseudochirops cupreus
GTCCTCCCAGCTGCTGGAGCTCTTAGGAAGTTGCTGGGTCCCTCCCCCACTTCTGGCTCACTGAAGGAAAAAGGACCATGGGACCAAAGCCAAGACTGCAATCTGCATCCAGGCCGCTCAACGTGAGAGCAATTGGCCTCTGAACAATTGCTTGATCCCCCTGCAGTCTGCAGGCCAAGAGCGCTGAAGCCACAATGTGGAGGCAGGTGCAGGACCTCCACTTTCTGCTTCCCAGCTCTGGGGGCAGTTTGGCCAGACTGCTTTTCTCCCACAACCTCGCAAGCTCCGCTGACCTAGTTCTGGACACTGCTGCAGCTGCTGCCAATCCGCTCACCCGAAGCTCCAGCCGAGGCTTGGCTCCTCTCGTCCAGCTGCTCCCAGGGCACAGTAGGCCAGGCTGGTTTCGGTTCGCAGTGCTGATATGGTTCCTCGTAGCTGAGCTGACTTTAGTGGAAAGTATATTTGTGTGCGTTTTGGAGTTCTAAGATTAGTTTAGAGTCATATTTTATGGGTATTTTGGGGTGGCTATGTGAGAGCTGTGATATGTTGCTGCTCCTACACTGCCATCTTGGCTCTGCCCCCGGTTCTCAACCTTCCTAATGCCGAGACCCTTTAATACTCTTATGTGGCATGTCTGCATGCAGGTGGACCCGCCTGGAGACGGATAGAGGAGTGGTGTGTCGGTTCCTAAGACCATCAGAAATATGTGTTTTCCAATGGTCTTAGGCAACACCGTGACCCCTGTGAAAGGGTCGTTTGACCTCCAGAGGGGTTGTGACCCACGGGTTGAGAACTGCTGCTATAGAGGGTGGCAAGCATTATCAATTCTAATTAAATTGTTAGGTCATTTTTCAGGTCATTTTTTGGAGGTAAGAATATACTTCATATATGTGTGGGGTAGGAATTGTTTATGTGTTTTTTGAGAAATGTCTCAGACTCAAAGACTCAGATGAATCTGTAATCTTATCTATCCTGGAGATCATTCCAGTGATGCAGATTGCATTCCATCAATGCTTGTCCATTCCATGTTTTTCTTGTCCATGTTCTTCCCAAAATTTGCCATAGTAGATCCATCCAATGTGCTAGAGGCCTTACTTGCTTTCTTTGTATGTAGGATTATACTTAGTTTGCTGAGTAGGTTACCCTTTGTTGTAAGTCTAGATCCTTTGCATTCTGGAATATGATATTCTAAGTTTTTCACCTGTTTATAGCTGTGGCTGCTAAATCATCTGTGATCCTGCCTGTGGCTCTTTGGCACTTTAATTCTTTCTTTCTGATGGCTTGCAGTATTTTTTCCATTGACCTGGGAGCTCCAGATTTTGGCTATAATATTCCTGGAATTTTCCATTTTGGGGATCTCTTTCAGGAAGTGACCAGTGGATTCATTTATGAGCAGTGGATTAATTCAATTTCTACTTATCCTATGGTTCTAAGATACCTGGACATTTTTCTTTTGTCATTTCTTGAAACATAATATCTATGCTCTCTTTTTTCATGAGTTTCAGGTAGACCAATGATTCTTAAACTGTCTCTCCTTGATTTTTTTTAGGTCAGTTGTTTTTCCTATGAGATATTTCCTATTTTCTTCTATTTCTTTGAGTCTTTTGATTTTGTTTTCATTATTTCTTAATGTTTCATAGAGTCATTAGCTTCCATTTGGTCAATTCAAATTTTCAATGATTTATTTTCCTCAGACTTTGCATCTTTTTTCTAAGCTGTTAGTGTTCTTTATCATATCTTTTCCCCCTTAGTTCTTGCTTCTTTTCCTATTTTTTCTCTATCATGCTCATTTTTAAAAATAATTTTTTAGCTCTTTTTAAAAACTCTTGCTTTAATTCTTCTAGAAATTCTTGCTGGACTTGTGTCCAAGCTGCATTTCTCTTTGAAGGTTTGCTTGTAGCTGTTTTAAAGTCATTCTCTTCATCTGTGTTTGTGCCTTCAGCTATTCCATGAGCATAAAAGCTCTTAATCATGACATTCTTTTTTTGTTTGCTTATTCCTTCTGCCTACTTCTTGACTTTTGACTTTATATTAATTCTGAGCTCTTTGCATTTTAGGAGTGGGAAATATCTACCTGAGCTATTGTCCTTTTACATATTTCTTTACATCTTTTGTCAGCTCAGGTGAAGTCTGCTCATTGCCCTCCTTCTCTGAGCTCTAAATTCTTGATCCAAGTTTTAGTTTGTCCTTGGTTGGGAGTTTCAGAGACTGCTATTAGCTTGCTGGGAGGTTCTACAGATTTGGAGCTACTGAACTGCTGACTCTACTTTGGTCTGGGATTCTTCCTTGGTTATTACACTATAGGCTTACATGGTGGGCTAAAGGCTAGAACTGAGAAACTGCTCCACTCCTGGGATTAGAACCACATGACTATGTTTCTGGAACATGTATCTTGATCAGTACAAAGCTATGGCTCACACTTATAACCACTTCTCTTTGTTCTGGATCTGTGAACTGGAACTGGGTAAAGGGGAACAGAGCTGACAGATGGTAGCCACTTCTATACCCTGTGCTTGTCTAAGGATCCTCTGGGATTTCTTCCTGTCCCAGTGCTTCCTGATGTGATATCCTGTTTCAGTCACCTTTCAGTCCCTATCTACTCTAGTGTTCCATATTGTTTAGCTTGCTTTTGGCTAGACCCTATTCCCTACTCTCTGCAGACTTCTCTGTCTCCCTAAGCTTCCCTTACCTGAAAAAATGACTCATGGTGACTTTTTCTTGTATTTTTCAATCAGAATGCAGTCTGATACATTTTCTAGATCACTATAGAGAAGAGAAAGTGTGGAGCTAGGCTTTGCTACTTCTCATTCTGTCATCTTGACTCTTTTTGATTTCTTTGGACTAGAAAAATAGTCTCTCTGTCTACCTGTCATCCTTTGCTCTTGCCATGTGATCAACTCACCCATCTTCCCTTTCTCTCATATAATTCCTTGAAGATATCCTTTGCTTCTGTTCTTTCTCACAGTGCTATATTGGTTATATATTATAGCCTTTTCATACTATCAGGTACTTCTCTATTATCTTAACATCTGATATTCATTTTTAGTTCTGAGTAGGCAGTAGTATTCCACATCTTACATCTCAGTAAAATGTTGGTATAGAAAAGATAAGAGAAAGACAACAATTTTTTTAATTAAAAAAAATAATTGAAAAGAAAATACAGACTTTTTCTTCCACGGGATGATTGAAGTCAGTAAAAGAGCTTTACTATTTCCTGAAGGTAATCTAGCACACTTTTTCCTCCTTTTCAACTGTGGGATCACCTCTTTGTACTATACAACTATACATATGTTGAATAAGTTCTATAGGGTGTCTATCCAAATACATGTTGAAATCTGGGTGATAGACATTCTTCAGAGACTTAGTTTTCCTGTGTGAATGGACAGACCAAATTCCTTTGAGTGATTATGTGTGGCAAAAGTAAGGGGCCATTTAAGGAGCAGAATGCTATGGAGTGTTTTCTGTAGCTTGGGCTGGAAAAACTGAGACACTAACAATCAGTTTAAGACTAAAAGAACAATTACCATATGAATCTGGTCCAACCCAACCCATCTCTGCTTAGGACAGCCAAATTTCTAGTTTCTTTCTGTTTGTTCCACTTACATGCCTCTCCCTTTCACCTCAGACTTGTCTATTTTGGTCTGTTTTGTAATAGACAAGATGATCATTTCCGTGTACCCAATGATGTCTGTGTTCCTGGGTCTACTAATAACCCAGTTTGAATAACCTTGAGCTGTGGAGTGTACTTTTATGTGTTATTCTACTTGACAGATTTGTATTTTCCTCTGTTTGTTGTTCTTCATTTACTTGTCTCCTCAGTCATTTTCAGAGGCTCTTTTTTCCTTCAGACTGGTGTTGACCCTTTTAGCTCATTCCAGGGATGATTAATTAAAAAACAAACAAACTGGACTTGGACATCTCAAGTAGTTTACAAAACATGTTGCTTGATAGATGGATTGATGGCAGGGAATCATCTTTAAACATTGTACATTTTAGATGTAGCCAAAAACTACTAAACAGTTGGAAATGCCAAATAAATGATGCTTTTGCCTAGATATTGAGCAGGGTCTAGTTATTCACTCTGCAGAGATATATTTGCCCTTTCAGGTGACTAGAAGTCCATGTAGAATTAAAGGAATTTTAGAGGTAGAAGGGATGTTAGAAGTCCCCTAGTCCAATCCCTTTATTTTACAAGTGAAGAAACTGGGTACTAAAGAGCAGACTTGCTTTCACATACCTAGTAAGTTCACGCAGCTAATAAGAGCCAGACGCAGGACTAGAATTCAGCTTCTCTGACTTTTACTCTTGGGCTCTTTTGCCTTCAACATGTGGCCCTAGGTTCTGGGAAAATATGGACCAGGTTCATTTTGGGGGGGGGTGGCCTTTTGACTTGTTTTGTCCCCACCTAAAGTTCCTTCTGAGAAATTCCTAAATATAGCTCATTAAAATTTAGGTCCTCATAGATATGGATAAAAGGGTCCCCAGCTCCCATGTAAGCACCCAGGGTATCAAGTATAGGGCAGTCTTTATTTCATACCATAGAGGGAATGTAGAGAAGACAATGGAATTATGGGATCCAATAAACAATACAGAAAAACGAAAGACTCAGAATAGCCAATAAATAGTTGATCTTGGGGTTGTTAGAAAGGTAGTCTCCTGCTTTTACCCCAGGGAAAGATATGTCTCCAGCCTTATGGGACTACTGTAAAGACTTGACTTCACCCAGGAAGGAAAACGATATTGCTGAGGCCAAAGAGGCAACCTCTTTCCCATTGGCCTTATGTTGTCCAAATATCCTGTTGTATAGTAGAAGGTAAAAGGTAAAGTTCAGCATATATACATATATATATGTGTGTGTATATATATGTGTGTGTATATATATATATATATGTATATATATATATACACACACACGTATATATATACATATATATGTATATATACTGAGAAAAGTCTCATGAGGCACAATTATTGTTTTTCTATGTAGGAATGTAAATAGTTCAACTTTAATAAATTCCTTATGATTTCTTTTTCCTGATTACCTTCTCATGCTTCTCTTGCTTCTTGTGTTTGAGTGTCAAATTTTCTGTTCAGCTCTGGTTTTTTTCATCAAGAATACTTGAAAGTCCTCTATTTCATTGAATGACCATATTTTCGCCTGGAGCATTATACTCAGTTTTTCTGGGTAGGTGATTCTTGGTTTTAATCCTAGCTCCCTTGACCTCTGGAATATCATATTCTAAGCCCTTCTATCCCTTAATGTAGAAGCTGCTAGATCCTGTGCTATCCTCATTGTGTTTCCACAATACTCAAATTGTTTCTTCCTGACAGCTTGTAATATTTTCTCCTTGGCCTGGGAACTCTGGAATTTGACTATGATATTCCTATAAGTTTTCTTTTTTGGGATCTTTTTCAAGAGGCAATTGGTGAATTCTTTCAATTTCTATTTTGCCCTCTGGTTCTAGAATATCAGGGCAATTTTCCTTTAAAATTACTTGAAAGATGATTCCTAGGCTCTTATTTTGATCATGGCTTTCAGGTAGTCCAATAATTTTTAAATTATCTCTCCTGGATCTATTTTCCAGGTCAGTAGTTTTTCTAATGAGATATTTCACATTGCCTTCTATTTTTTCATTTGTTTGGATCTGTTTTATGTATCTTGATTTCTTATAAAGTCATTAGCTTCCATTTGCTCCAATCTAATTCTGAAGCAATTATTCTCTTCAGTGAGTTTTTGAAATTTCTTTTCCATTTGGCTAATTTGGCTTTTTAAGGCATTCTTCTCCTCATTGACTTTTTGGACCTCTTTTGCCATTTGAGTTAGTCTATTTTTTAAAGTGTTATTTTCTTCAGTATTTTTTGGGTCTCCTTTAGCAGGCTATTGACTTGCTTTTCATGATTTTATCACATCATTCTCATTTCTCTTCCCAATTTTTCCTGTTCTTCTATTACTTGATTTTCAAAATCCTTCTTGAGCTCCTCCATGGCCTGTAACCAGTTAATTTTTTCTTGGAAGCTTTTGATGCAGGAGTTTTGACTTTGTTGTCTTCTTCTGGATCCATGTTTTGATCCTTTTTGTACCCAAAAGAGGATTCTATGGTCTAATAGTGCTTCCTCTACTTGCTTCTCTTCTCAGCCAATTACTTGACTTTTGAGCTCTTTGCCACAGTAGAACTCTGCTTCTAGAGTGGAGAGAGCTGTGTCTCAAACTGCTGGGGTTTTTGCGGTTGTCAGAACCATGATGGGGCACCCTCTCTACAGCCACCACAAGCTCTGGCACACTGGCCACATACCCCAGGACCCTCACCCAAGACCATGATTAAGATCCAAATAGGTCAAAGCAAGACTGACTACCCTGTGAATGGTTGTTTGATCCCCCTACAATCTTGATGCCAGGAGCTCTGGAGGCAGCCACATGGCAGCAGCTGCAGCCACTGTGCCTCCATCACCTTTCACCCTAGGGGCAGGGGTTACTCAGTTCCAACAGAGTTCCCCACTGACCTTTTACTTTGTCTTTGGTGTTTATGGGTTGAGAAGTCTGGAAACAGCCACAGCTGCTGGTGATTCACTCTCCTTAAGTCTGCTCTAGGTAGTCCACCCTGGGTCTGGACCTGCAGGCCTCATGTGGGACTGTGTTTGGCTTTCAGCCCAGTGCAATAGACCCTTCCAGAGGGGTAGTTCTATCTCACAACAGTCCGAGCTAATCAGTTCATCTACAATTGATCTACATTGAGTTAAATATGTGAAATGAATATGTCCACAGCCTTTATGGGAAGGTAAAAGCAAAGACTCACCTTTTAGGGTCACTGAATTGATGAAGGAAACCTTAATAAACATCCTATGCTAGCTACTACACTACACTAGCTACTGACTAGACTTCTGGTATACTGAATTTAGTTCCCAAGAGGGTAGTTTACTGAGAAAACTGGGACCAAATGATATTAGAAGATCCAGGGATGTAAAAAAAATTTAGGAGGCTTTTAGCAGCTGTAGGCTGGTCTGTCTTTTGTATTAGCCTGGACTGAGGTTAGAGCAACATTAAAAAGAAAGCAATTATATTGAGATTTACTTACAGGCTCCTTTGAGTTGTATGGAAGACAAAAAGGGGAAAAATCATGAGAGATTTTTGCTGGTTGGTGTGGTTTGCTTTGGAAAGGAAGACAATGTTGTATAGTAGGAAAAACATGGGACTTGTAGTCAGGAGACTTTGGTTCAAGTCCCAACTCTCCCACTTATTAGTTATATGCCTTAGTTTCCTGATCTGTAAAACAGGAATCTGCCCTGATTCCCTCATAGCATTGTTGTGAAGATTAAATGAGATGACTTAAATCCAAAATCCGACCTTTCAGAAACCATTAAACACCTACTGTGTTTTTGGTACTGGAGGACATATATAATTTAGCTAAAGAATTATCCCTGCCAGAACCAAATCAGGGATCTTTCACAGTTTTGTTGAAGGGGAGAGTCCTTAACCAAACCAAGGATAGAGATGATTACAAATTATAAAATAGATAATTGTGACTACATGAAATTGAATAACTTTTTCACAAACAAAATCAATGCAATTAGGAGAAGAACAGAAGTAGTCGATTGGGAAAAATCTTTAAATCAAATATCTTTGATAAGGATCTGATATCTAAGATAAATGGGGAATACAAAAAATATTTGATCAAGAGTCATTACCCAGTGGATAAATGGTCAAAGGATGTTAATAGTTCTCAGAAGAAGAATTACAAACTATTAACAACCATATGATTGCAAAATTGTTTCAAATCACAAAAAATAAGAGATGCAAATTAAAACAACTCTAAGGATTCTCCTCACACCCCACAAATTGATAAAGATAACAAAAGGTGGGAGTAGTTCATGTTGGAGGGGTTTTGGAAAGACAGGGAGGCTAGTATATCATTGGTGGAGCTGTTTTGGAACCATTCCCAACCATTTCTGAAAGTAATATGGAATTATGCAAATCAAATGACAAAACTATCACTTGATTCAGAGATTGTAGCCTGTCATCCAGAGATTCCACTACTAGGTATATACCCTTAGGAGATAAAATTTAGAAAGAAAGCCCTTATATATGCCAAAATATTTACAGTGGCACTTTTGTATTATTAAAGAACTATAGACAAAGTAAATGCTTATTGGTTGGGGAAGAACTATTATTATTAAATTATGACACATGAATATAATAAAATATTACTGTGTTCTAAGAAATGACAAATATGAAGAATACAGGGAAGCATGGGGAGACTTATATGAACTGATATAAAGCAAATTCAACAAAACCAGGAAAACAACACCTACAATAACTACAATAATATACATGGAAAAATGAAAAAAATGAAGTTGAATAGTTCAACTATAATAACAAAGATTCTAAAAGAAGGGATGAGGCCTCAAGGCCTCCAGCCCTTGAGAGGTAGGTCACTATGGGTGTGGAATATTACATATACAGTCAGACTCATTTGATGGGTTAGTTAATTTTTCAGAACTGCCTTTTTTTCTTTTTTTTGGTATTTGTTATATGGGATTGCTCTAAGGGGAGAGATATATTTATAAATGAAGGTGACTTAAGCACAAGATATGTCAGTTGAAAAAAGAAATATTCCCTTTCCTGATGTAGCTAACAGTCTAATGGGAATGATGTGTGCCTATCAATCAACAAGCATTTATTAAGGACCATGTGCCAGGGACTGTTGCAGGTGCTGGGACTTAAAAAACAAAATCTGAAATAATTTCCACTTATGAGGAGTCTAAATGCTATCAAGGGAGACAACATATACATATATAAGTCAATAGAGGATAAATATACACAGAATAATTACATAATATACAAGTTTAAAAAACCCAAGGGAATTAGGGAGGAAAGGCATCAGGACTTGGAGAGATAAGGAAAGGCTTTGTGTGAAAGGTGGTGCTTGAGCTGAGGGATGCTATGAGGTGGAGGTGAGGAAGGAATGTATTCCAGGCAGGGGTCTGATTGGTAAAGAGGTGTGGAGATGGGAGAAAGGAGTGCCATGAATGAGGACCAGTCTGTAGAGTGCAGCAAGTGGTAATTATGTGTAATGAGGCTGGATAGATAGCTTGGAGCCAAGTTGTAAAGGGATTTAAAAGCCCGAAGAGAAGTTTATATGAATGTATGTATATATGTATAGATATGTGTATGTGGGGGGTTGTTAGGTGGCACAGTGAATAGAGCACTGGCCCTGGAGTCAGGAGGACCCGAGTTCAAATCTGGCCTCAGACACTTAACACTTACTAGCCCTGTGACCTTGGGCCAAGTCACTTAACCCCAATTGCCTTGCTTTCCCCCTCCAAAAAAAAAATAAAAAAAATGTTTTATGTGTATACCTATATACAAACATTTAATATATATACATATGTATAGTCATACAGTATATGTGTACATATATATGTATATATATGTATATATATGTATATATATATAAACACACAGTGTCTTAAAAATATTAGTGCAGTTTTCTGTGATTAAAAGCTTAAAACTGGAGCAGTTAGGTGGTGCTGTGATTAGAGCACTGGTCCTGGAGTCAGGAGGACCTGCGTTCAAATCCAGCCTCAGACACTTGACACACTTACTAGCTGTGTGACGTGGGCGAGTCACTTAACCCCAATTGCCTCGCCTTCCACCCTCCAAGAAAAAAAAAGTTTAAAACTTCAAGAAAACTTTTGGAGCAGTGTGTGTGTGTGCATGCGCATGTGTGTACACATGTATGTATATTTTATATTGTGTGAACCATAAGTTTCTACATAAGTGTAAGGAATTATACTTAGTTGAAACACCACTCAGCTAAGGCCATTAGTTGGCTTTGTTTTTGGTTCTTTCCATAGCTTCCTATTCTCATGACTCTCATTGAGATAGTGGTAGAGGAGCTGAAGACTATATCTTGACTTAATTCATCTTCTGTCCCAGTGACAGTGGCCCCATTGACTATATTCTCAACGACCTGGTTTGGAACTAATATGACCTTCCCTGGGTTTCAGAAGGAATTTGAGTACCGAGAAATCGGTGCTGGGTGAACCCCTAGACTTAACTTGGGATCTCTCTCTCTCTATAGCAGCTCTTTGTCCTGTGTTCTCGAAGAGGACCCTGCCATCAGGAAGGTGATGCCATGACTTGCAAGTGAATTGGATTAAGGTGAGGAGGGCTGGGCAAAGTCACCAGCCTCACTCTTTCCTCCAGAGCCATCGGGGTCCAATGGTCAGAAACACATTAGGATGACTGGAGATAACCTTGGACGCAAGTGGAAGACCTTAAAATCCCTGAAATTACATTTTCTCATTAAACATTTCTTTCCTATAAAAACATGATGATACATTTATACTCACTGTACTCTGTAAAGAGAGGTTGCCTGATCTGTTCCTCACCCCTGTATAAAGGTTGTCTGTTTCACTTTGTAATCTACCTCTGGTCTTTAAGCAAGTTTTATTTATGAACACAGGTTTAGAATATATCATTCCTTTTTTTCTTTTTGTTTGTTTAGACATGTGATTTAATTGGGTGGAGGACCCTGAAGACACCCTGTACAAATTAAAACTGCCAGTGAAATTCACCCATATATATAGGTAAGGAGAGAGTAATAACTTGGATTTTTGTAATGCTTTTTGCTTTCTTAAGTATTTTTACACTTACAATGTAATTTCCAACCCTCCAGCCCCAACAACAGTGATTATTTTCATTTTATGAAAGGGAAAGACACTAAGATTACAAAGTTAAATGACTTGATTAAAGTCATATCATTGATTAGGATAAGACCTAGACTCTTGTCTGTGACTCCTAATCTATACACTGAATGGCAAGGAAAACAAGCAGACCTGGCTGCAGGTGTCTTGGATTTGCTTTGTCAACGGTAGCAGGTGAGGAAAATATGGTTGCTGGGAGGCTTGAGGAGAAGAAAAAAATAGTGAGTACCACCTGATGGATAATTAGGCTGACCATATCCTTGTTGCTTTGAGAAGAACTTGGTTGTTTGTAGGAGGAGAGGCAGACCAACTAAACTTCTAGGGCTTGGGAAGAATGCATCTGTGTTCTGGGGGAATTTCTTGGAAGTAAGTATGCCACTGTATGTTTTCTCTGGTATGCTGACATATATGTGAAAATTCTGTTTGGGGACAGTGTGTTGTTATTTTCCGCTTCCATAGATATCTTGTGTGCTTCCATTATGCTTAGTACTTTCCACAGTGATAAGGTTCAGTATTCCAGTACAGGTGATCTGTGATGATGAGGCTATTCATTGGCAGCCCTGGTTGCATTTCTGTTACTCTGATTGCTCATAGCCTCTGCCTTTTTGCTGTATAGATGCTCGAGGTCACAGATACGGCAAAAGCCAATGCTTTTTTGAATAAAATGATGTTGCTTCTTTAACAATAGGTGCTTATCCAAACAAGTTTTTGTATTTGGAAGCAATGCCTTGAATAAATAAAAATAATATATCTCAGTTTCTCTAGTAAAAGGCCAGAATTGAGCTTGAAGAGACTAAGCAGAGTCGTGTTGTGATAATTAATGAATAAAAGTTGATAATGTGACTAGGTGCATAGCTTGGGTAAGCTAAGGCCCTATCTTTCATGACTTAAAAGGTTGGAACATATTGCAAAGGCCTGTATGTATGGGACTCACAAAGTTTGTGCCCTTTTGTCAGTCAGTGTAGTAGCAATACTCTTCCAGCAGGGGTCCTTGCTTCAGAATAATATGGTTTGGCATGAATTCTCTTCCTTATGTCTCTTTTAAAAAACTAAATGGATTCTACCTAATTAATGGTCCTTCTTCTCTATGATGTGTTAGGGTAGTATTTCAATTAAGGTCTTTAGATCTCTGGGACTAGAAAAATTGTATTTGGATTGTGAACAATCATAAGATTTAAGGTATTGTGGTTAATTGAAATTTATTGCTGGATAACCATGAATTTATCCCTAAATGTAGTTTTGAGCATTGACTTAACCTTCCTTGCACTTAAAACAAACAAACAAGTAAGTTAAAAAAACAACAACCTGAAATTGTTGATATGGTCCTGGTGAAATGGTTTTAAATGGTCTCTAAATCTTTCCCTGGTACAGCTTCTGGATAGGCTAACAGATTGGACAGTCAACCTTGAGTGGACTAGAGTTGTTTTGTAAAAAAATTGTAACTACATCATTATAATTTCCTTGTTATAGCAAACTGATATATAATCTATCTGGGAAAGGTTCAGTTAACTTTAGAGCGTGAGAGTTGGCATTTAGAGTAGATGCTGATTTTTTCCTTTTCCTCCTCCCTCCCTCACTCAATGCCTTGTTTACAAAACATTCACATCTTTTATACAACAAGGCAGTTAATTCTGGTGTCCAGAATAAGATCAGACTGTGTCACTCTGACCAACAAAAAAAAATTTATTCAGAAAATATCCCATTAAGTATAATGTATCAGAGTGAAAAGATCACTTCTGGGTAAGTGAATGCCTATACTTTAAAAACAAACAAAACACAGGCATGCCAAGAGGAACCTCAGAGGTTAACTAGTCCTGAAGAGGAATCTCCTCTATAGCTTTTCCAAGGGGTCATCTGGCTCTGACTTGATGACTTTTAACATTTGGTTTTTAAAAATTCTGAGTTCCAAGTTCTCTCCCTACCTCCATTTCCTCCCCTTTCCATTGAGGAAGCAAGCAATATCGTACCCATTATACTTGTAAAGTCACGCAAAACATATTCTACATTAGACCTGTTGCAAAAAAAAAGAACAAGAAAAGTAAAGTGAAAAACATTAGGCTTCAGTTTGTACTCAGAGTTCATTAGTTCTCTCTGTCTCTTTCACATACACACACACACACACACACACACACACACACACACATCCACATTCACATCCACATCATGAGTCCTTTAAAATGATCTTGGATCATTGTAGTAATCAGAATAGTTAAGTCTTTCATGGCCGATCATTGTTAGAATATTTCTGTTATTATGTAATATGTTCCCTTGCATCAATTCCTATGTCTTCTTAAGTTTTTTTGAAACTATCCCCCTTGTCATTTTTTATATCATAATTGCATTTCATTACAATCATATACCACAACTTGTCCAGTCATTCCAAAATTGATGGGTATCACCTCAGTTTCCAATTCTTTGGACTTGATGACTGGGGAACTTGCAATTCTCTGAGGAATTGTTTCCTTTTTGGTACATTTCTCCTTGCAGTATTAGAAAGTTTTCCCTTATATTAAAACAAAATTTTACTTTCTGTAACTTTTATCCATTGGTCTTGGGCCTTCCCTTCCAGGCCAAACAGACAAACTCTAATGAGTTTTTCACATGACAGCCTTTCAAATTACTTGACAGTTATTACATGGTTCCACAATTTTGTCTTCTCTGGGCTAAATATTCCTTAGTTCCTTCCACTGACTTTCCTGTGGTATAAGTTTTATTGGTTGGGACAGCCATAGGGAAACATTCTAATATTGCTTTTGTGTAACTCAGGTACTGAAATTTTACCACCTTCCCTGTCAAATTTTCTTTCTTTATAGCACTATAAAAAATTTATTATCAGTGCTATGATAGAATATAATTGACAGTTTGTATCTGACAAATTTAAAATATTTATTGAGATATATAAGATCATGACTAAAAGGAATTGATAAGGGAGTTAGCTAGTCAAAATGTAGAAAGGATAGAGATAATTAACTAGTAAAAAAATTAAAAGCTAAAGAAATTTCATTCACTCAGCACTTGAGTGTTTGAATTGTTCAAGGCACTCTGCTTTTACCCTATTTTTAAAAGCCAACATTTCAATTCATCTCAAAAAGACTTTCCCTGTCTCATTGTAACTTTGTCAAATTTTCACAACTAATCAAGTGTCCTAAGATGAGCCCATCAATTATCCTTAATGAAGAGGAGAGTTCTGTTTATCTCACACTTTGATGCTAGAACTTGTGTGTATGAGTTTTCTGAAATAGTACCCATTTATCTAAAACAGCGGTTTTCAACCTGTGGGTTGTGACCCCTTTGGGGGTTGAATGGAGTCCCCTAAAACCATCAGAAAACACATATTTCCGAAGGTCTTAGGAAGCGAGACACCACTCCTCTATCCGTCTCCAGGCGGGTTAGTCCACATGCAGATACGCCCACATAAGAGTATGAAAGGGTCGTGGCATTAGGAAGGTTGAGAACCACTGATCTAAAAGGTTTTGAATTGAGGAAAAACATGTTTTTACAGAGAGACCACACTTGAAGTTATCCCACATACATGAGAATCTTAGGAATTTTTAAATAATTCTGGATAATTCTAAAACCTTTCTTAGCAATTTAGTATTTACTAATCTTCACTGTCAGGAAGTTCTTTCTTATGTCTAATCTAGACCTATCTTTACTCTGTTCTTAGAGGAGGAGACTTCTTTGACATCCAGTTGAAGGTTATAATTAATTTATTTCTCAGCCTTCTTTTTTCCGTTGTGAATAATATGTCAATGGATTCATGATCTCTTTGGTAGAGCTATTCCTTCAGAGGCTAATAATAAGGCAGCTAGGTGGTACAGTGAATAGAGCGCCAGGCCTGAAGTCGGGAAGACTCTTCCTGATTTCAAATCTGGTCTCAGATGCTTACTAATTATGTGACCCTAGGCAAGTCACTTAACCCAGTTTGCTTCTGTTTCCTGTAAAACTGTGAAACTCCAAATCATGTGTAAAATGAACTGGAGAAGGAAAATGGCAAATCACGTCAGTATGTTTGCCAAGAAAATTCCAAATGGGGTCACAAAGAATTGGACATGACTGAACAATAAAAACAGCAACAGTAAGTCATTTATGGCAAAATGGATAGAGAGCTTATGCTCAGAGGCAGAAGACCTAGGTTGGAGTCCTGCCTCTGACCCTTCCTGGCTCTGTGACCCTGGATAATCTACTTAAGATCTCAGTGGCATGTCGGCTTTCTAAGACTAAAAATTACAGAGCCAGTGGAAGCAGCATAGGTAGAGGAAATTTCCTTACTGAAAGTTCCCTACACTGAGGAAATCCCATGGCTGATCCAAAAACTGGAGAAAATTAAATAAAACCAAACTGTCAAAAAAATACACCTCATTTTTGTGCAAGATATGTTACATTTTTTTCCTTCTAGTTCCTTGAACTTTCTCCTAGGTATTGTTTTTCAGTCTTTCCACCTTCTTCATCTTTCTATAACTTATTTTATTAATGCTTTTAAAAAATCATTGTAATTTCCCAGTAACTCGCCTCTCCCTCAGATGTCCTCTTGTAGCAATTAAGTTCACCCTAAATTAATGTTTTGGGTTTTTTGTTTTTTCTTTATGGAGGGGGAAGGGCTGGGCAATTGGGATCAGATGACTTGCCCAAGGTCACAGGGCTAGTGTTAATTGTCTGAGGCTGGATTTGAACTCAGGTCCTCCTGACTCCAGGGCCGGTGCTCTATTCACTGTGCCACCTAGCTGCCCCCCTAAATTAATGTTTGAAAAATAAATCGTATCTGAAATTATATGCCTCATTCCATACTTATGGCTTTTCTATTTAAATTTTTACAAATTTTCTTCATAATGAAGTCCTTTCTGGTTTCTACTATCTTCCATTTTAATCGCTGACAGACAAAACTGACTGAACTCAAGCAGAACTCAATGCTGAGGATCAGTTCTTTGTAAGACCTTGAAACTATCCTCAAACTTTGTGGCAGAGGCTCCAATGCCATGAAAGGTTGTGGTGTCCTCTGGCTCATAGCTGCCATCCAGAAATTCTGGAGAAATCACCAGCTGACAGCATCCAGGAGGCTGATACTAATTCCCCTTGCAAGTACACATTTCACAATATTGAGGAAGAAAAGAAGTTTTATAGAAAGAATGAGAAAAACAAATCCTTGGAAGCAAAACAGAAACCCTCCAATGAATGGCTTTTGCTCAAAGATCTATGGAAACTCTCAGTCATTCACAATCCCAGATATGCAGACTCTTCTCTCTCTTGCATAGTTCCCTGTAGATACTTTGAGAATGGCACTTGTTTTTTGCTCTCATCTAATTTTTCTTCTGGCGAATTGCCTTAGTGGCATGTAGTACCTTATTTCTCCTAGTAGACATTATTGAGCATGTCTGTCTATCTGTCTGTCTCTTTCTGTCTTTTTGTCTCTTTCTCTGTCTCTCTTTGTCTTTCTGTCTCTGCCTCTCTCTGTCTCTACCTGCTTCTCTGTTCCCCATCTCTCTCTGTCTGTCTCTCTCCCTCCCCATCTCTCTCTCTCTCTCTCTCTCTCCCCGTCTCTCTCTCTCCCCGTCTCTCTCTCTCCCCGTCTCTCTTTCTCTCTCTCTCTCTCTTTCCCTCTCTCCCTTCCCCCTCCCTCCCCTGTCTTTCTCTGTGGGGCTCTTCTGCAGTTCCCTATTGGTCTCTACAGGAGCCCTGGATGAAACTCTATTGCTTATCTGCAAGGTCTTCTTTTGGTCAGTCAAGGTCTTCCCCTTCCCCTCTGCTGATACAAAACATGTCCTATTCCTGGGTATAGTCTTTTACCTTTGCCAACAAGAAGAAAATCCAGAGGAATTTTCCTTGTCTCCCAGGAGACACCTAACTCCCTGCATAACACAGCTGGTTCAACTTGTACCAGATTGAGGACTTCATCTTACTGAATCTGTTCCTATTTGCCATTGCTTCTGTTAGCTTCTGGCTACACAAGAGCTTGCCCAAGAACTGTCTTTCATTCTTTATCTTTAGGAGAGAACCAATTACAAAGATTAAATTGTTGCTTTAAAAAAAATCAAAACAGTGATTTCCCAATTTATAATTCACCATTAATGAATCTTCTCTTGTAGCAAAGACATCAATTAGATCAATTAGAACCAACTAAGAAAACAGCTAAGTTTAACAACAAAAAGTACATTTTGAACCAGTATTTTCCCACCTCTCTTTTGAGAAGTGGGATATATGTTACACAGGCATCTAGGTGGCTCAGTGGATAGAACTTGAAATCAGGAAGACTCATTTTCCTGAGTTAAATCTGTCCTTAGACACTTACTGGATGACCCTGGGTAAGTCACTTAACCCTGTTTGCCTGACTTTCCTCATCTGTAAAATGAGTTGGAGAAGGAAATGGCAACCATTCCAGTATCTTTGCCAAGAAAACCCTAAATGGGATCATGAAGAGTTAGGCGTGGCTGAAATGACCCAACAACACATGGCCACCTGCTCTGCAATTTCTAGACTCAGAGTTGCCTGGGGACAGTAAGAGGTTAAGTGATTTGTCCTGTGTCAAACAGCCAGTAAATAAGAGTCAGTCTGAACTTGAACTCGACTCTTCCTGACTCCAAGATCTCTAACCATTCTGTCCCATTTCCTCTCCAAGAATCTTCAGAGATGGGACTATCAGAGGAAACTGGCAACTTCTAGGGCTGTCCCCACTCACTTGTGTGACTAGTTAAGTATCCTGCTGTGTTGCAGGTGAGTCTTATCCAAGAAGCTTTCTTCCATGTCCTATAAACATTATTTTAGGATCTTATCCAAAGGGGAGAGAAGGGAAGGTAAATGCCAAGATGGAGCTGTATTACTCTGTTGAACATACAACATCTGCTTGTATTGGCACTGACTGCTAAGAGCACACTGTTCTGTTCACCTCCTCTTCTGGCTAGTCATTCATTCTGTTCTTTCTGGGGATCACATAGGGGACAAAGGCAAAGAGTCATTTGCTCTCACAGATTGAGAATGAGGGGAAAACCAGAGGGAGGCTCTGCCATCTTTTCCAAATGCAGAACACGACTACCAAAGAATGTCATGGAGTCCTGCAAGGATTACAGGAGGGAGATGCTTGGAAACAAAGCCTATTTATTTCTCCATGTCTATGATTTCTGAGTTGGGGAGAAAGAGAGGGAAGGTAAAAAGATGCAAGAGGAAAGTTTGACTGAGAGATGAAAAGCCTATAGCAATAGATCATTTAAAGATATTGAAGGGGCTGTGAATACCTACCTGCCCTGTGACCTTCCCGCTCACATACCTCCTGAGTTGCTGATAGGCATTCAGCAAGGATAAGGGACAGTTCTAAATTCTGTCAATTGCAAAGAAGTAGGCCGTGTTTGAATGCCCAATGGAAATAAGCCTTGTAAATCTGTTCCTTTTCTCATATACTGGAAAATATGACAGTAATGAGATGCCTCAGTCTCAGGCCAGAGAAGAAGAGTCAGGAAAGAGAATGACTTTAGTAATGAGTGTCATCCTAATTTGTGAGCTAAGACTCACACCCAGGTTTTCAAAACTGTTTTATTTTTATACCTTTTGTTTTCGTATCACTCTCATTTCTGTAAAGACCACGTACCTTTTGCTCCTACTTCAGACTGAGTCTTCCTCTGGTTGCCCCACATTTTTATGAGCCACACTTTATTATAATAGCTTCCTCACCTTGTTTAAAAAAAAAAAGCTTTGTGTTTTTCCAGAGAGACCAGCTTTCTGCAGGAAACCTTCCCTCTTCCCTCCCTTCCACTTAAACTATTAGTGACTTCTGCTTTGAGATTACCTTCCAAGTATTCTGTATTCACCTTGTAGGTACCTAATTATTTAGATGTTGTCTAAATAAACCATTAAAATGCAAACCGCTGGAAGGCAGGGACTATTTTTTGCCTGCCTTTGCATCTCCAGCACTTAGCACAGATCCTGGCACAAAGTGCTTAATAAATGTTTGGTGACTTGACCTGCCTCCAAGTTATCATCCACAAGTATTTATAAAGTACTTACTATGGACCAGGCATTTTGCTAAGTATTGTTTATGCAATGAAAGGGGACAAAAAACGAAAAACCCCATGACTAGACTCAAAGAGTTCACAGTCTAATGGGAGAAATCACATGTAAACTTCTATGTATGTGCAAGGTATAAATCCAGTATGAATGGGGGATAATATGAGAAGGAAGGCACTAGTAGTAGGGATAGGGAGCATGGAGAGGGGACACACTGGGGAAGAACTCTTGAAGAAAGTGAAATATTAGCTGAATCTTGAAGGGAGCCGGGATGCAGATGTGAGGAGAGAGAACTTTTCAGGTAAAGGAGACAATCTGTTAAAAAATAAAATAAAAAATAAGTCACAGAGTTGGAAGATGGAGTGTTTTGTGTAAGGAACAGGAAGAAAGCTAGTCACTCTGGGGCACTGAATTCATGAAGGGGAGTCAAGTATAAGGAGGTAGATTGGCCTCCTAAAGTCCATTTCAGAACTTTTTGTATCCTGGAGGAAATGGGAAGTTGGTGGAGTTTATTGAATTGGGGGTTCATGGTGGGGGGTGACAGAGTCAGACCTATGCTTTAGGGAGGATCATTTTAATAGCCAAGTGGAGCTTAAATTGGAATTAGGGATAGACTTGAGACAGGGCTAGACCAACCAGAAAGTTGTTGAAGTAATCTGTGTGTGAGGTGATGAGGGTCTGCATGGATGTGGCAGTAGCATGAATGGAAAGGAAGGGACACATGCAAGAAGTGTTGTGAAGGCAGAAACAACAAGAGATTGCAGATGTGAGTGGCGGGTGGGTTGGTGTTGGTGGTATTGTTGATAGTAATAGAGGTTTGGAACAAGAGGGTTTCTGGGGTTTTTTGTTTTTGGGGTGGGTGATAATGAGTTCAGTTTTGGATGTGTTGAATTAGTGGACATCCAGTTTGAATTAATGCTAGTTTGAGTCAGTTGGTGATGAAAGCTAGAGGTCAAAGGAGTGTTATGGGCTGGATGAATATATCTGAGAGTTATCAGCAAAGAGGTGGTAATTGATTCTTTGGGAACTGATTAGATCATCAAAGGAGATATTAAGGAGGGAGAAAGGAAGAAGATCAAGAATAGACTCTTAGGGAATACTCATAGTTAGTGATGAAGAACCAGCAAAAAAGGCATAGAAAGAAGTCAGGGACAATTTTGGGGGGGATTGCTGGGGGCAGTTAATTTTGTTTTCTCATGGAAAACATGGTTTCTTCATTGAACGAATGCCTTTTCCATTCCAGCCTCTGGTACTCATACTGCACTCTATTGGTTAGGAATCTTTGTTCACATAGATTCTTCTACCTGGAATGTACTTCTCCATCTTTCTTTTTCTTGACATCATTCCAATCTACTATTTCTATTCATTCCTGTCCACAGACAGAAATAATCTATCCTCTTCTTAATCACAACATTTGGCTCATGACTTTCTTGTAGCATTTTTCAATTAGTGCTTTTCATTATAGGTACTTAGGCATGATCATCTCTTTCCTTCCAGATTTTAAAAATCTTCTGAGGAAATAGAAGCATACAGAATCTCTGAATTGGAAAGAAAGAGACCAATTAGTCCAATGTCTACCTGAATGAGAATCTCTACTACCAACATTCCTGACAAGGAGATTTTTAAAATCTTTGCTTAAAGATGTACAGTGATGAGGGAATCACTGTCTTTTAAAGCTGCCTATTCTACTTTGGAATAACCACTTGTTAGGAAGTTATTCATCAAACCCAGATCCTTCTCTCTGTATCTTAGTTCTTCTTTGTGAGGCCAACCAGAACAAATCTGATCCTTCTTGTGCCTGACAATCTTTCAAATACTTAAAGACAAATAAATGTACCCTTTTGCAGGTGTAAGATTCCCAGTTCCTTCAACCATTCCTCCCTCATGAAACATGGTTTTTCACCATCTTAATTTCCATACTCTGGATGCTCTTTAGCTTATTAAAGTCTATTCCAAATTATCTCTAGGATTGAACACAACACTAGAGATGTGATTTGACCAGGGAAGAATACCAGGGAACTATCTTTCTCACCCTTTGGACAATATCCAAGATTGAATTAGCTTTTTTGGTTGCCATACCATAGGGGTGACTCTAATTGAGTTTGCAGCACTCACATATGATGTCCTCCACCCCCAAACAACTCAGAACTCTTTCAGAACGACAGCTACATCTACTCCATCCTATATTTGATAAATTGATCCTTTGAATGCAAGTGCAAGACTTAATATTTATCCCTATCAGATTTCATCAAATTACATTCAATCCAGTGTTCTAGCCTGTTAAAAACCTTTCGGATCTCGACTATCATCAAACATTTTAGCTTTTTATCATTTTATTGGATTTGTCTAGGTCTGAAGGGAGTATATTAAAGTCCCAAACTATTACACTTTTACTTTCTATTTTTCCCTGTAACTCATTTAAGTCTTCCTTGAATTATTTAGATGCCATGGCATTTTGTGTGTATTTGTTGAGGGTTAAAATTAATTGTCTGTGGTACCTTTAAGTTTAATATATTTTTCCTCTTTTGTCTGAAATCATGATGACTGCCCTGATTTTTCTTTTTAGTTCAGCTGAAACCTAATTTATTTTGATGAAGTCCTTTATTTTAATTTTTTTTTGCTTTTGTTTTGTTTTGGAGGGGGGAAGGCAGGGCAATTGGGGTTAAGTGACTTGCCCACATGGCTAGTAAAGTATTAAGTGTCTGAGGCCGGATTTGAACTCAGGTCCTCCTCACTCCAGGGCTGGTGCCCTATTCACTGCACCACCTAGCTACACTGAAGTCCTTTATTTTAAATTTGTGTGAATTTTTGTTTCAAGTTTTGTTTCTTCTAAACAACAAATTGTTGAATTCTGCTTCCTAATCCATTCTGTTCCCTTCTTCTATTTTATGGGTGAGTTCAACCCAGTCACATTAAATTTTCAATATTCCTCTCTCCTGTTCATAAGCTTTTTACTCTTTTCCTCCCACCTCTCTCTTTACAAAGAAGAGGGTGGTGAGAGAATGGTTACCAGTTCTACTGCCCTATGTTTGATGAAGTCTTCTCTTCCATGCCTTTCTTCTCTTGGTCTTGCCTAAATACAAATCATACATTCTGACCTTTCTTCTTTTCCTTTTAAACTTCTTATTCATTATCCACTCTTTGAGGTTGGAGTTTCTTTAGCTATTCCTTTTCTCTCCCTTTCCTTTCTTCTTTTAAGATGATCAAAGATAACAAAATCACTCCCTGGGCTTTAATTCCTTTTATGCCTCTTAATGACATTAGGGTTCTGATAGGGTACTTATTTCATCTCATCCATTAGAATTTTAAAAGTTCATAATTGAACAATCTTTTATGATGAAATACATTTAACCTTTTATGTTTTTTTTTTAAATTTTACTGCTGCATTTGGACTTCAGAGATTCTTCACAATTTTGGTCTTTTCATTAGGAATACTTGGGAATCTTCTATTTCATTAAAGGTCTCTTTTCCCACTATGAGATTTTAGTCAGTTTTGCTGGGAAAATTATTTTTAGTTTCAAGCCTTTTGCTTTTATAATTTTTTTCTTTGATTTGGAAGCCTTGTGTTTTGTTTATGATATTCTGGAAGTTTACATTTTGGGGTTCCTTTCAGGAGATATCTGGTAGATTCATTCCGTTTCTACTTTGCCTTCTGATCCTAATAGTTCTCTGCTATTTATATTCACATATTTTGTAAAATGTGACTTTAAGGGTTTTTTTTTTTGTCATGGTTTTCAAATGATTCAATGAAACTTAGAATTTTTGCCTTTGATTTTTTCCAGGTCAGTTATGAGATATATTTTCATCATTTTTTCCACTCTCTTGACTTTAATATTCTTGTTTTATTTAGTCATTAATTTATCTTTGTTCCATTTTAATTTGCAGGGAGTTAGTCATTAGGGTAAGATTTTATATTTCTTTTACTAAGCTTTTAGTCCTAGTGGTATACTATACTATACTGACTTTCACCATTACTAATAGTAATGTAATAATAATATTAGGTACTTAATAAATGCTTGTTGAATTTAGTGCAAGGGATGTCATGTAGGAAGTTGCCAATATTTTCTGAAGGCACTTTTGCCTTAGGAGAGGAGAAATCTGCTTGACATACACTATGAAGAGTGGCAGGTGTCAGACTCCATAAAGTGACTGTTAGCCTCAGAAGAGATGAAGGAAATTAGCACTACCTAGTGCTTAGCACAGTGCCTGGCACATAGTAGATTCTTTACCCTCCCCTTTTAAAAAAAAATCTTATTTTAGACTCAAATTCCAAAACGCAAATACAGAATAAAGAAACAAAAACATATCATTAACTTAAATATTGGAACTTAAATACAAAGTAAGAAAGAAAAAAAAGCGTGTCATGTGCATAGCAGAGCATGAGAGGATTCAAAATATGTAACAATAAATTTTCAATTCAAGAAAGCCTGTATGATAAATAATATACTTTGTGTTGAGAACTGTCCATCTTTTCTTTGCTTCCTTGTAAGTTTTCTTTTGCTCTCTGCTGTGCACTTTTTTTTTACTTTGTTCTTTTTTTTCCTTTCCCACCCCCCTAAGGGCTACAATTAAGTTTGGATATTTTCCCCATAGTTATAGATATATACATACACATATGTATATCTCTCTCTCTCTATACATATATAGAGGGATACCTTCCCAAACAAATTCAAATTCTTCCCCTGATCTTTGTTTTTGTGTTTGGGCATATCTCATTTCTTATCCCTCCTGCCTCCTCTGCTCTATTTCTACCTACTGCCTTGCCCTCCTATTACTTGCCTAACCCCCTCCCAGGCTCTCTCCTCTATCTTCCCATTCTCATAAATGTAAACACTCTTCTATACCTCCCTTTTACCTATTCCTTCCCCTTGAAAGATCCCTCCCTTGTCCTCTACTCCCTCCCTATGCCCTGCTGTTTTATTTCTTCTGAATTTAGAAGACTTTTATATTCTTCTAAATATATAAATACACACACACACACACACACACACACACACACACACATATATTGTTCCCTCTTAAACCCATTCCTGATGAAAGTAGGTTAGCAGAACTATTGGCCCTCCTTGTCCATCTAATTCCTCTGTATCAGTTCTTCCTCTTGTACCTCGTTTGTATAAAATACTCTTTTAAGCTGTTTCTAAATTATTTTACTTCTTAAATTCATGTCCTACTGAGGTTCTCCCCAATCTTTCTTAGAGCTACCCAATTATTAATAAGAATCTTAGACATGCATTTTACATATACAAAAAGTAAAACAGTCTGTCATTACTGAATCCTTTATAATCAATCCTCAGTATGTACGTTATATTTCTCTTGGCTCTGGTATGTCAAATCTTCTGTTTAGTTTTTGGTTTTGGTTTTCTTTTTTGCTTTTGGGAGGGTAATTGGGGTTAAGTGACTTGCCCAAAGTCACACAGCTAGTAAGTGTGTCAAGCATCTGAGGCTGGATTTGAACTCAGGTCCTCCTGACTCCAGGGCTGGTGCTATCACTGCGCCACCTAGCTGCCCCCAAGTTTAGTTTTTTTTTAAACAAAGTCTTGAAAATCTGACAGTTGATCAAATGTCTATTTTTTTGATTCTGGATTATGCTTAACTTTGCTGGTCAGAGCCAATATTTTTGGCCAGAGGCCCAGTTCTTTTGCTCTTCAATATATAGTGCTCTAATACCTGCAGTCCTGTAATGTCTCTGCTGCTAGGTCTTATGTGATTCTAATTGTGGTATCATCATATTTAAAAAAATTTTTTTAAAAATATTTTAAAATTTTTAAAATATTTAAATAAAATAAAAATAAAAAAATAAAATATTTAAAAATATTTTAAAAAAATATTAAAAAATATTTTTATTGCTTTTAATATTTTATCCTTGAGCTGGGGGTTTTGGAATTTGACTATGATATTCCTTTGAGTTTTCCTCCTAGGATCTCTTTTAAGTGGTGATTGATGGATTCTTTCTACTTCTCCTTTGCACTCTTGTTTTAATGCTTCAGAACAATTTTCTTTAATTATTTCTTGTATTATTGTATCAAGATTCTTTTTTTGATCATAACTTTCAGTTAGTCTAATTATTTTTATGTTTTTCTTCTTTTTTTCCATTGACTTGTTTATTTACTTTTAGTTTACAAGCTTCAGTTCCACAATCCCTTGAGTTTCAGATTTTCTCCCCTCCCTTCCCCTCCCCACCTCATGGTGGCGTGCAATCATGAATAGGATCTGTGAATACTTTCACATTGTACAATAGTCTGGTTGTATAGAAGGGTTGTAACCAGTGAGTGAACACTGGGAAAAAAGAAACAAAACCAATATGTTTCTCTTCTTGATCTATTCTTCAAATCTGTTGTCTTTCTTATAAGATGTTTCACTTCCTCTTCTATTTTTTCATTATTTATATTTTGTTTAATTATTTCTTCATCTCTTATCATTTTGCTGGCTTCACCTGCCCAATTCTAATTTTCAAGATGTCATTTTCTTCCTTAGGATTCTGTATTTCATTTTCTAATTGGTTGACTTCTTTTCATAATCTTCTTGTTTTTCTTGAATTCTTCTTATTCTTTTAGTTTTTCCTCCATTTCTACTGTTTGATTTTTAAAGTCTCTTTTAAGATCTAGCAATTCTTTTTGGGCAAGTGACCATTTGACATTACTCTTTTGGGGTTTATTTACTTCAGCATCCTCCTCTGAAGAGGAATTTTGGTCTTCTCCATTCCCATAATAGCTTTCTTTGGTTGAATTCTTTCTTTTTTGCCTGTGCATTTTTAGTGGTAATCACTTAATTTTTGTAGTCATCTCTAGCCCTGGAGTAGAGCCTCTTGCCCCAGATCTTCAGTTTTCCCCTGTAGCCTGGAACCACAGCCAAACCTCCAACCTCCTGTAAGTGCCCACAGCCAGGGACTTTCTGCCCCACTACTTCTGTACTCACTGGATGTGGGCTAGTTCCTTATCACCCCCACCGCTCCCTGTAGCATAGCTGAGTCTGGTGTTCCTTGTCAGCAGAGGTTCCTCTGATCTTCCTGGGCTCAGACCCCAACTCTCCTTGCTGTCTCAGGGGTAAAAGTTCCAATGGCTGGGGCCAAGGCATCCTCTCAAACCAAGTAACCCCAGGCTTGCTGCTTGTTATTAGAGCAGACCCTACCTTGGAGGTGTTCTCTTCACAGGGACCAAATCTGTTCTGGAATTTTTCTTCTGATCTTCTTAAATTGTCTTAGGAAGACCCCTGTTGTGGCCCTCTTCTTATTTATTTTTATCCACACGTTGTTCACCCTGAGGTACTATTTTATCTCTTTTGTGGGGAAAATCTTGATAGTTTGGAATTTTCTGATCTACTCTGCCGTCTTCCCAGAATCCTCTCTGATAGGAGGTTCTTAATAAGTGTTTATTGATTAAATACTCTAAACTTACCACGAGGTAGCTATAAAATTCATTATGATGATTTCAGATTCCTAGGTTGAAGACACTTGAAATCTAGTGCAGTATACATTCTTAACTAGTCATAAAAAAGAGAGAATTATATAATCAAAAAATATAACTATTTTGATTGTTGACCTGAAAAGCTTTTTCACAAAGCAACACAGGTAAAATTAAAATGACAGAAAAATGAATTGCGACAATCTTTGTAACATTTCTGATAAAACATAACATCTAACCGGGCAGCTAAGTGATGTGGTAGCTAGAGTGTGGGGCTTGGAATCAGGAAAAATTGACATCAAATCCAGTCATAGATGCTTACTGGTTGTATGACCCTGGGCCAGTCACTTAACCCTGTTTGCCTCAGTTTCCTGATCTGTAAAATGAGCTGGAGAAGGAAATGGCAAACCACTCCAGTATCTTTGCCAAGAAAACCCCCAATGGGGTCACAAATTCAGACATGACTGAAACAGCTGAACAATACCACCTAACCAAATATCGAGACATTCATTAATTACCTACTATGTGCCAGGTGCTTTACCAATATTATCTCATTTCATCCTTGTCACAACTCTGTGAGATACGTGGCTATTATCCCTATTTCATAATTGGGGAAACTGAGGCAAACAGAGGTGAAATGACTTCGGGTAACACAACTTCTAAGTGTCTAAGGTTGGATTTGAATTCAGGTCTTTCTGACTCCAGGTCCAGAGCTCTATCTACTGTGTCACCCAGCTAGTTGTCTAGCTAAATGAACACAAAAAATTTACTATTTGAAAAACCGTTAGAAAATAAAAACTCGGGAAAGGATTCATTATTTTAAAAATACACTTGGGAAAATTGGTTGGCAACAAAATTTAGGTAAAATGTGCACTTGGTATAGGCATTATACTGTAAAGTTAAAGCACACGTTTTTTCAATTAACAATGGAAGACTCCCAAGCAGAATTTCACATATACAACTAGACATAACAATTTTGTTAGCTGGCTTTGCTTTAACTACTTTTGACATCTTTGTGAGGAGATTTGCTTGGGTGTTTGTTTTGGGAAGCCCGTTGTGTCAATAGCAAATATATCAATAGAAATATTCCTGAATCAAAATTCATAGGCATATCCAACTTGTAATCAGAGATTCTCTGAGAAGAACTACCCAAATGCTCTGTGAAGAGCTTTCCCAAGTTTGTGGCTTCTTTGCTCAAGTCTACTCTAATCAGGGTTGAGATTGTGAGAACTAATTATTGAGAGAAGCGCTTGATTTGACAGAAATTAAGACATGTACACCCACGCCCTACCACCCCAAGGAGATCCTTAGCCAGAATATCGCAATCATACCTTGTTAAATACACGGGCAGTGCTGAGAGCAGAAGGCTCAGTGGAGCCAATGAGACATTCCTGGTACATGCTTGAAATATCACCAGGAGTTATGTCACGGGATTTACCTCCTATTAGCTGATATCTGAGTGAAAACCTTGGCTGCCGGCTGACCTGTGCCCCATCTAGAGGAAGCAGACAGCTTCGATAACCCTCAACTGCGCATGGCCTCAGTGCTTGGGCTGATGTCCATTATATCTGAAAACTATAAATGACAGGGAAACAGTATCTTGTTTTGTCCTCTATAAATACCAGGGAAACAGAGTATTTTGGAAGTGGCAGTAAGTTGAAGCTGAAGTGATTCAGACTATTCAGCTACTGACTGGACTAACATATGGTACCCTGGAGGTAATGGGTGAACATATAGCTGGTGTGGCACATAGATGCATTCAGGTACAGTTTAGCACATTGTATCATGGGAAGGGAAGCAAGTAAATGATTAAATGCTTGTAAAGTGGACCACATGAGCTGAACTTTGTTTACGAATGTGGGGGTCCATTGCTAGGACTAAAGGAGCTTTGGAGAAGAGTTAGATGATAGCATTGAAAGCAACCAAAATGGCTAAAAACAATTTTTATTCAGCAGTATTGATGGGAAGGCCACATTGACTTAACTAGAAACCCTTAAAGAAGCACGGAGGGACAAGCAGAGTTAACACAGGTACTAGGGCAACATTCACCTCTAAATCTCGGTCAGCAGGTGACCCTTTTAAACTGGGATGGTTTGTTGAGCTGTTTTCTTCTACTGCAAATCCTTTTAATCATTGAAGTCAAAACTGATATTTCCATTCTAGAACAGCCCACCCCTCCCACATAATGAGACCAGGACAGAAGTTCATAAGATCTTAGACACAAAAGGAATTTCAGAGGCCATTTGATCCTCTGAGAACCCAAGGAGGTTAAGGGACTTGCCCAAGGTGACAAAGGTAAAGATCAGGTATCATTTGAACTCAGATCCTCTGTTTCCAGAGTCAGTGATCTTTCTACATTTCTCCAGGCTTATATACCCAAAATGGAAGAAGAAATGGTAGAGAAGGGATAAAACCAGGGACATAAGGAAGGAGGATGGCATTTTGGCTGTGGCTGAAGGAGAGAAATCCACAATGGTCTATGGAAAAGTTGTTTCCAGGACTTGGTCCATAATTATGCCAAGTTCTCCCTGGAACTTTTGAGTTTAGCATCACTTCATGCTCAGCATGTGGGCAGCTGAAATATTTTATTGGGAGGGGTGGGATCCCACTTCAACAGTTCTGATTATTTTCCTCTCCTCTGGGGCCATCAACAGGGAAGCTGCCAGTTAGCTAGGGAACTGGAATATTTTTTGGCCTGAAAATTTCAGGCATACGAGATCCAGATATGGTGAGTTTGAGAAAAGGAGGAGGGCAAAGGAAAAGGGGTATTGTTAGAGAATAGATACTTTACTGGACTACAAAGATTGGACTGTGACTTTTCTGGACTATAGTAACTGTATATCATGTATTATATGTAAGATATATTTTACTTAAATGTCATGCAGTATGATAACTTACAGGGACCAAAAATTTTTGACTGAGGGGGAAAATGTAGCAAGTTTTAGGATATTTTCCTTTCCCCCCCTCATAATTGAGTAACTGGAGAAAATAATCTGTGTTCCTACCAAGATATGCTTGGGGATGGATGCTAGTGGTAATTGGGAGAGAGTCAGGGGAAAAAAAAGATGAATGATGTTTTGAATGAGAGCAATGGAAATTAGAAGAGAAAAGAATTTTTTGGAGATATTTTTTGCTTTCATTTGGTTCAGCAGAGAAGGCACAAAGATAAGATGCATTGTTTCTTTGCCCAGACTGGTGGACCACCACTGATGTCATTGTGGACAGCTATGGAAGTATCATGTGCTGGAAGTTAGAAAGAGATACTTTCTTGGGTTGTACTTTGACCTGCTGGAAGTGGAAGGCTAGGACTTTTGGGGGTTGGGGACTTAACTTGAGAGGAATTATCTTATTGGAGGCAGCAAATGATTCTAGAGATTTATACACATCTTTGAGACTAATAGTTGTGAATTCAAAGATTTGGGTCTTTTTTCTACCTTATTAAAATTTTTTTTAGTGTTATCTTGTTACATAACTTTCATTTCTGAATATATCCATTCTCACTCCGCTACCAATAGAGCTATTGCTTATAAAATGATTGTAAAAGAAACAGAAGGATAAAAGCAGTTGCACAAAAGCAACCAATTCATCTAGTTGTGTCTGAGAACATATGTGATATCCCAAATCTTTGCAAGGAAGTGTGCAGATGTGCACTATTTCAATCCTACTCTGAGGCCAAGCTTGGTCATTATAACTATACAATGTTCATTCTCATTTTTTTTTCCATTTTTGTTTACAGCATTGTCATTGTATTATATTGCTTTTCTGGTTCTGTTTACTCTTCATCAGTTCACTATTTTACCATTTTTTTTCTTCATTTAATGAAATCTTTTTTTTTGGTAATATTAAGAACTTCATGCTTGCAAATATCCTAAGAGATACCATGTGTAGATTTTCTTAGGTTTCTTGGGCAGAGACTTTCAGGCAAATTTCAGGCAAAGAAATTCTTTGAAGCAAACCTTTGTGCCAGGAGATAGAACGTAAATGTAAAAATATTTGTGTTAGATATAAGTGGTGATCTAGAATAAATTTTCTGTGCTAGAAGGGTATAACAGAAAAGCAATATTTTTATGTGGAATAGCAGAAATCAGAAGGGATAAATAGACCATAAAAGGCATGTAGCCAAGCTGAAGGGTGGGAAAGAGTGAAAAACCATTGGAACATTTATTAATGTTCCATTAATAATGATTTTCTGCTAGCAGCCATGAGAGAGACTTAGTCTCATTTTTAGCATAAAGTGAAATGGTAGGGATGATACCAGAGAGAACCAAAGAGAACCTTTTCCTCCCTTTGTACCTAGAAAGAATGTTTGGCTTCCACTCCCATTATGTTGTGGCATAGGGCACCCTGTTGCTGTTCATGTAGCTAATTACCCTCTTAAAATAAAGATACAGAGATCTTTAAAGTTGCTTGACGTCTTTAAAAAATGCACGCCATATTTTCAGGGAAAAGAAAAAAGCATACATAGAGACAGGGTGGGACTGTACCCTGCAAGTTAGACCAGGGAGTTTTTAATGTGCCAGGCCACAGGGTGGGGCATGAAGATGTCCAGTACCATCATGTACAATTGAAATCTGCTGGTGTGTCTGGGAGTCTTTTTTACAGTAGATTCTCCTGCCCTCAACCACAGCCCAGCCCTGGATTCAGATCTAAGGTCTGTTAATTACGCTAGAGACCTAAACTGCTCCCATGTGTTATTAGTCCCTAATTCTAACAAAAACAAAAACATTATAGCCTTGTAGAAAATTAATTGTTATTTCTACTGAAGCAGCTGTACACTTGGCATCTCTAGCTGCTTTGGTCAGTGGGGTGTTTGCTGTAGTGCTGCTCCCTAGCAGACCTGATGCTGTCAATTTGGGAAGCAATTGGCCATTTTATTTGGTGCATTTAAGGGAAGGTTGGTGAGAGGCAGAGTGACAAACGAGAGTTGACCTTAAAGTCAGGAAGACAAGGGTTCACATTTTATTTCTGAGGCATACTAGCTTTAGGATCTTGGGCAAAGCACTTATTAAGTGTCCCAGTCAAGTGTCTTTAGTGTCCCAGTCAACTTTCTAAGAGTATAAACAAAGATGTGAGCAAAGGGAAAGCTCTTCATCTGAAACTCTCTACATGAAATCACACATAAAGGATGGGGAGAGAGGTCACATGGCTTACCTGGAGACAGCCAAAGGAAGATGGGGCAAAAGGGAAAGGAATTGTAGTAATCGTCTCTAAAACAAGAAAGTCCATTAGCCGCTCAGCCTGGGACAGGACTAATGTCCTGGGAGAATGATGGAGGAGGAGTATGACCAGGTAGCCATGTGTATTTGTTGTTCCGTCATTTTTCAGTCGTGTCCAACTCTTCATGACCCCATTTGGGATTTTCATGGCAAAGATACTGGAGTGTTTTGCCATTTCCTTCTCTAGCTCATTTTCAGATGAGGAAACTGAGGCAAACAGGGTTAAGTGACTTGCCCAGGGTCACATAGCTGGTGAGTATCTGAGGAAAAGGAACTCAGGAAGAGGAATCTTCCTGACTTCAGGCTGGCATCTTATCCACTATGCCATCTCGCTTTTCCTTGTGTATAATGGTTTTCAAACGGTGGCAAGAGAAGATAGTCTTGGTAAAGATAGCTCCAGGTCTTGACATGGTGTTCTACTCACCTCTTGCTAAGACTTCTGGGTCATTTTTTACAACCACACATAAAAGCAGGTCAGGAAAGTCAACCAGGGTCAGGTATTTTATGGGTAGGTGGGGGATCCACTGAAGTGGATCTGATTTCCTTAGTTTCTGACTCTTCAGGAAGGTAAGTGATGAGTAGGCAGAAAATTGGGCTTTAGGGAATAACATATTTTATTTATGAGGTGGAGGACCTAGAAAAGGGACAAAACAAAGAAGTGGTACCAGACAGGAAAATGGAGTGCACCTAGATCAGGTAATGGATAGAAAAATATGAACCCATCCTCAATCTAAATTTTTTTTTTTAGTACAAATAGTACCCACAGATAACTCTCTCCCTACTTTTTAAAAAGAAATATTATTTTAATTATTGGGCATGGTAGAACACACATATAGTCAGTCCCTCCTGTAGGGGCACTGAGGGTGGTAGATTGCTTGAATCTGAGAGTACTAAGGGGCATAGGGCTAAACCATTTGGGTGTTCATACTAAGTCTGGTGCCAGATTAAGCTGTCTAAAGAAGAGTGAATTCATCCAGATTGGAAATGGAGCATGTCAAAACTTCAGTGAACAATATTTAATAGTGGGGATTAAACTATGTATGGCTCTTGTACTTCAGATTTTCCTGTGGAACTAGGAAAAATTCAGCAACAGCTGCCCAGTGTAAAATGAACTAACCAATTTCTACAGTTGCCAGTCACTGAAATTAGAAAATTTCAAAGAAGCAGGCTCTATTCTTATTAAATTTGCTTATGTGGCTTTAATTCTGTTTATAACTGCTTATCTCTGTGAATTGAGATTCTCAGGCCTCTTCTCTCAAATCCCAAGCCACAAACAAACTGGAAGTTGAATGTGACTTGTAAGATTCTCTTTTCGAAAACTATACCAAATATGAATGTGGTAGGACACTATTGTGATATAATAAATGATGAAAGTGATGGTTTCAGAAAAACCTGGGAAGAACTGTATGAACTTATGTAAAGTGAAGTAAGCAGAACCACGTGAACAATTTATATAGTAAAAGCAACATTCTAGTGATAATGACTTAGTAATTCTGATCAACAACACAATGACCAACCACATTTCCAAGAACTGGTGATGAATCATGCTAACGTATTCCAGACAGACTCAGAGTGTAGTTGCAAACATATTTTCTTGTCTTTTTTTTTTGTGGAAATATGGCTACAGCAGAAATTTGTTTTCTTTAACTATACATATTTGAAATGGATTTTGTTTTTCTTGCCTTTTCAGTAGGTAGGGGAGGGAGAGTGAGGAAGGAGACAATTTGGAACCGAAAATAAAAACAAATTTAAATTTAGAACTGCAAAAAATAGTCCCCAGGATGAAAGTGTTGGTTAAAAAAAATAGAATCATGGGTTTTACCTAATGTATTTGACTGCATTCTGATAAACACTTAATAACTTTATGCTAGTATTAGGAATAGCTATTATGTGATACCTATGAACCAAATGAGGCTTTCTTTATGAAAAATTAATCTTTTTATTTCATTTCTTAAGAGGAAATGACCATGGCATAATAGATAGAGAGCTGATCTCAAACGCACAAAGACCTAGGTTCAAATGTTGCCTCTGGCACACATTGGCCATGCAAACCTGGATAAGCCTCTCAACTTCCCACTACTCTTGGCAACTCTGGGGGGAAAGAAAAAGGAGAAAGGGAATGGAACAGACAGATATAATATAAAACACCTACTATTTATCAAGGCACTGCACTAAGAGCTTTACAAAACTCTCGTTTAATCCTCACAGCAACCCTGTGAGGTAAGTGCTGCTACTATTCCCATTTTATGGCTGGAGAAACTGAAGAAAACACCAGTTAAGTGACTTGCCCAGAAGCTGCTGACCTGCATTTAAAACAAAACAAAACATTTTAAACATTCATTTGAATTTTTTTTTGAGAATTCCAGATTTGAGTGTCACAAAGTTTTCCCTCTAACCCCACCCACACTCATTGAGAAGGCAAGCAATATGATACTCATTATACATGTGAAGTCATGTAAAACATTTCCATATTAGACATGTTGCAAAAAAAAAAGCAAGAAAAATAGAGAAGCTGAAAAACAATGTGTTTCAGTTTGCTCTCAAGCTCATCAGTTCTCTCTTTGGAGGCGGATAGCGTTTTTCATTACGAGTCCTTTATTTGTCTTGGGCTGTTGTATTGATCAGAGTAGCTAAGAGTCTTACAGTTGATTATCATTACAGTGATTGCTGTTATGGTATGCTACATTTCCTAGGTTCTATACTCTTTGTTTGGTATCAGTTCATCCTAGTTTTCCCAGGTTTTTCTGAACCCATTCCCCTTGTCATTTTTTATAGCACAATAGTATTCTATCACAATCACATATCACAACTTATTCAGCCATTCCCCCACCTGATGGATATCCCCTCAATTCCCAACCCTTTGCCCCCAGAAAAAGAACTGCTATAAATATTTTTGTACATATAGATCCTTTTTGTTTGATCTTTTTTGGGATACAGACTGATAATGATATTGCTCGGTCAAAGGTATAGACAGTTTTATAGCCCTTTGGGCATCCTTCCAAATTGTTCTCCAGAATGGTTGGATCAGTTCACAACACTACCAGTAGTGCATTAGTGTACCTATTTTTCCACATTCCCTTCCAGCATTTGTCATTTTCATTTTCTCGATTTGATAGGCATGGGGACCTAGCACCTTAGAGTTGTTTTAACGGTCATTTCTTCAGTTATTGATTTAGAGCATTTTTATATGACTATTGAAAGCTTTCATTTCTTCTGAAATGACCCATGATGGTAAAGAGAATGCTTTATACCAATGAAATCACAAGTCCTTGTCCTATATTATAAACTTTGTATGTGCATATGCATGATAAAGTCTAGAATTTAGTTTACTTTCATATTGAATAGAGGTTATGGGAAGGTTTCATAAAAGCCAAAGGGGATTGAATGAGGTTTGGAGCCCTTGGACCTAAAGCTGGGATTCTTTAAAAACAATAAAATTATTTCTATTGTTTTTTTTAACATAACTAGAATTATTTCAAGAGAACATTTCATATAACAAATAATATTTTTAAAGAAAAAATAACAGAAAACAAAATCCAATCAATCAAATGAATCAACACATTGAAAAAATCTGAAAATATTTTTCCATATGTTCATGTGGAGATGCTCTGAACCTCCCTCCTCTGCAAAGGTGTGGGTTAAGGGCATTTTCTTCCATCTCTTCCTTGGGATCTTGCTTGTTCTCTAAGTTTGTACTACTCACTGTTGACTATATGACAGTTAAGTGAATGCCTAAATGGAGACACCTTGTTTCTGGGACACAGGAGAACTGGACCATGCATGGACAATCTGAGTTAGTTTACCAGGTGATCCCTTTGGCTGCAGCAGGGCTAGTACAGTACTTGACTGGAGCTCCCACTGATTATATTCCCTTAATCATATAGGTCCAAGTACTCTAGTTCTATTTATGTACTTAACAGTCAGATTAGTTTTTACAAAGGAATATTTACTTCCAAGTTACTACAAGAGCAAACATAAATATGTTTCCCCCAACATCTTGATGGCTTAATATCTCTTATACTACTTCAGTCTCTAGGGAGGAAAAGGGAATTAGACCCAAGGTTAACTCAGTTCTTACATAGCATTAGTCCCATGAGATTCAAGTTCAACCCTTTCCTACCCCCTTGCATCCAATGCCCTGCTTCTCATAATTTCTTTCCTGTTGGACTGGCTGTGACGTCCAACCTGGAATCCTGGGCTTCAAAGTCTTGAACTCCCAGATTAGAGATCTCACTCCCTGCCCCTAGAACTGAAAAGAATAAATTAAACAGACCCAAATCCTAAGCCCATTTCTCAGGGCCATAATCCTTAAGGAAAGGGAAGGGTGGCCTTTCCTAGGTAACATTGACTCACTTTGAGTAAATGGATGGAGGGTCCCAGCCAGTCAGTTTTAAAGATGCAACCAGTTACAGACACAACCAATGGAAAGAGACTGCTCCCAATTACATGCCTGACCAATGCAGAGCGTCAACCCCTACACCATTCCTCTTATCTCCTAGAAGTAGGTCCCTGGAGTAGATGCCTCCATTTTAGGCATGTGCCTAACCCCAATTACAACTGTTTTCCATTCACATCATTGTAGTCATTATGTATGTTGTGTTCTTGGCTCTGCTCACTTCTGTCTGTATCAGACTGTGTAAATCTTCCCACGTGGGAGTAGAGTTTCTTAACACTTTTTGGCATCATAGACCACGTGGGCAATCTAGTGAAGCTTGTGGAGGACTTCTCAGAAAAGTGTTTGTTGCCAATATTAATAATTGTTGGAAATGCTAGATGTCAGAAGTTAGTAAAAAATAAAGATATATATTGTTTTTCCATCCAAGTTTCACAGACCCCCTGAAATCTATATAGGAACTCAGCTTAAGACCCCCTGGCCTAGAAGTTAGACCCACTGTGGGCATGAGTAGGAGAGAGGGTTTAGAATCTTAGCCACCTGATAGGTGGTGTGTCTGTGTGTGATGATGGTAGAAATGAGGGCAGAGAGAGGTAGAGTGAAGAACCATTAAATGTTGCTGAAACCATGGGAAATCTTGACTCCATCCCTAGGAATGTAGACAGAACTAGAAGGGACCACAGATGTCATTTGGTTTAACTCCCTTGTCAGTGCAACCTCAGGCAGTCAATTGATTTATGTCCGTGTTCTCTTCCAACCTCCTCCCCCACTTGCCAACCATGATCACTTTGGTGTGAAACTTGGAGCAACTGAATAGTGCGGTGCAGTGGGAAGAGCTCTAGATTTGGAATCAGAGAACTGGATGTCAAACCCTCATTCTTCTACTTACTCCCTGTGTAATCTTAACTTCCCTAGGCCTTGGTGTCCTCATCCAAAAAATGAATTTGTAATGGATGACCTCTCAGATTCCTTCTATGGTTCCATGACATCATGAGCAATGTTGCTGAACAACTTTATGATATGTAAAAAGTCCAAAAGCCTCCTCTACTTGGTGGGAACCATTCAGAATGAGATTCATGTGATAACAGGTGTTCTCAGTTATGGGAGACAAAAGGGACAATTGAATAATTGCTCACTCTGAGCTATACTTTCTTTTTTATTTTTAAAATTTTTTTTAATTTTTAAAAATTGATTTGTTTATTTACTTTTAGTTTCCAAGATTCAGTTCCACAATCCCTTGAGTTTCAAATTTTCTCCCCTTCCTTCCCCTCCTGCAATCAAATATAGGATCTGTAAATACTTTTACACTGGACATTAGTCTGGGTGTATAGAAGAGTTGTAACTGATGGAATGAACAATGGGAAAGAGGAAACAAAACCAAACATGGAAAAGAAAGAGAGCATGTAGTTTGCTTCAGTCTCCATTTGAACTCTTTTCTTTCTAGATCTGAGCTACACTTTCTGAGTTATCTCACATCATGGACTTTGAGGATTGGAAGTTAATTCCAGATGTTATGTCACCAAGTCCCATGTCCGTAGGTCATATTGTGCGCAAAATCGTTCAAGACAGAGAGTTTTATAAACTTTTTCATTGTTCTTTTCTCAGAATTTTCATTCTCATTTAACTGAACAGAGAAAAGGAGAACCTGAAGCTAAATGTTTTTTTTTTCAAGTGTTGTAACAATTGGAGATGAGTAAATGGAATTTATTGAGGACAAATATCTAGTGTTGTTTATTGTCAATATACTGGTTGAGGCAAAGAAACTTTTTTAGACATGGCATCTCTTGCAAAACTCCTGGCTAATATTCAAGAGAAATCAGGAGACTCTGAACATTTAAAGGAAGAAGACTCAGACCTCAAAGTCATAGAGAGAGTTCTGAACCTTTTTTATAGAGATGTGGGACCATCTTCTTGTTCTTTTTTCCCTTGCCCCTTTTTTTTTTCCTTTTTTGGAGGGCATTTGGTGTTAAGTGACTTGCCCAAGGTCACACAGCTAGGCTTTGTGTTAAGTGTCTGAGGTCGGATCTGAACTCAGGTCCTCCTGACTCCAGGGCCAGTGCTCTATTCACTGTGCCACCTAGCTACCCCATCTTCTTGTTCTTAAGGAGATTTGCCATTAGCAAGATTATAGGATTTAGTGCTAGAAGTACCTTTAGACATCACTTAATCCCATCCCCTTATTTTACAGCTCTCAGATCTATATAAAATAATAATAATAATGATAATAATAACTAGCATATATACATATATATATAAATATATAACTAACTTTTTTTTTTAGCACCTACTCAAGGGGTGGCTAGGTGGCACAGTGAACAGAGTACCGACCCTGGAGTCAGGAGGACATGAGTTCAAATCTGACCTCAGACACTTAACACAAAAACTAGCTGTGTGACTTTGGGCTAGTCACTTAACCCCAATTGCCCTCCAAAAAGAAAAAAAAATTACATAGCACCTACTCCGTGCCAGACACTATACTAAATAAGCCCTTTACACATACTATCTAATTTTTTTTTTCACAACAACTCCGAGATGTGGATGTTGTTGTTATCTACATTTTATAGTTGAAAAAACTGAGGAAAAAGATATTAAATGACTTGCTCGAGGTCATGAAACTTGTATCTGAGGTCACATTTGAACTCAGGACTTTCTGATTCTAGGCTGAACATTCTACTCATTTTGCTGCCTAGCTGCTTTTTAACTGCCCCATAGCCTTTTCTAATCCGTCTCCTGAGTTTTGGTCCCACATCGCCAGTGGCTTGTTAAACATTTTGAACTAAATAGTTACCTCAGACTCGGCAGGTCAAAATTGCAACTACACCAAACTTTCCTTTTCTGTTGAAGGTGCTACTATTCTTTTATCTAACTGAGTTTGCAATTTTGAAGTCAATCTTTTTGTTTGTTTGTTTGTTTTTGGAGGGGGGAAGGCAGGGCAATTGGGGTTAAGTGACTTGCCCAAGGTCACACAGCTAGTTTGAAGTCAATCTTAACTCTCCTGTCTCCAACCCATTTATCTAAGTTGATAGCAAAACAAAATCAGAAATAATATACATATGAGAATACGTAACAGACAATACATAGATGAGAACTCCATCTGGGAATGAAATAAGCCAGCTCAGACCAAGAGCATCCCAGATCTCACCCAAAGGGGAAATTCCTCGGAGTCTCTAGTATACCAAGGTGTGGATAGTGACATGACAGAGACTGCCAACTTCTCTAGATGTCAGCAATCTTCTAGGATTTTTCTCCCTTTCGGGGGACTGAAGAGAGGTCGACAAACATAGATCATCTCTCTTGAAGCTAGAAGCCAGAAGAACCCAAAGAGATGGGATCATTCTTTCCTTCTGTTCTTGTCAACTGCATCCCACCCCTCAAAAAGGAGCTGGGTGTTAAACTCCACCAATGAGGAGACAGTCCCTTACCAGGGGGCTTTAAGGCTTCAATTATATATGAAATCCTCTGTTTTGCACTCAAAACACTTCATTCCTTGGCTCTCCCTACCTTTCCAGTCTCCTTACACAATACACTTCTCGCTTGTTCCTATTTCGTAAAGTCTTACCTTCTACAAAGAACCCTTTTCAGTCTTCCTCAATTCCAGTGCCTTCCTTCTGTTGATTATATCCACTTTATCTTGTATATAGCTTGTTTGTACATACTTGTTTGCATGTTGTCTTTTCCAACTGTTCCTTCAGATTAGGGACTCTCTTTTGTTTTTATGTCACCAGTACTAAGGATAGTGTCTGGCACATAGTAGGCATTTACTAAATAACTGATTAATAAATGATTCATTCAGTTAAGGGGACTGAATGAATGAGCACCTTTACATGCATTACTATGCTCATTTGCAATGCAAAATAGAAAATGTTAAGTTTCTCAGTTTATCATAAAGATTTTCAGACATCTGGTCAGTTTCCCTTTTCATAGTATTATCTGAAAATGAAACCATTTGAAGTTGCTTTGCATATAATCCACCATGTTGATTCAGACATTAATAACTTCTAGTATTACTTATATTTTTCCTATTGAATAGTCTTTTTCTACTTAAGCAATCCTATACAACAAAATAATCCTTCTGAAGTGACAGATAAGATTTTGATAAAATTTATTTTGGTTTTTTTAAAGTATCAAGTTTTTTCTGGAAAAATTCTTACCTAGCTATGTAATTCTACATACACACCTTCAAAATATTTTAATAAGGTTTCATTCTAAATGAAACTAAAGCATTAGTATATAGCAATCACAGCTATCTTTCTCTTCCATTAATAATAGTACTTGTGAATCCCAATGATAAGGATGGAGGATACTGCTTTTTGAATTTGTGTTTTTGTATTTCTGCTATTTGTCTGTCTGTTTTCTTGTATGTGAGGATCACAAAATATGTGCAAGATTGCAAGTGGTAATGCTGAGACACAGGGAAGTGTGAGGCCCAGGAATTAGTTGGGTCACATGGAAATCAGAGCATATCGCACTGTCCCTGGCCAGGGGATATTGCATTGCTCAAGACTCTCTTACGTGGGATACCTGAGGTTCCTGACTAGTGTCTCCACACCCTGGGGTCTTCATGCCCTTGTAATTGTACTTCCCCTCTCACAATTTACCTCCCCTCTCACAATTCTGCTCAGCTGGCCTGTGTCACGTGTGGTGTATGGATCTGGGGTAGATAAAAGACCCAAACCTTGGAGGGAGAGTGAAGCCTGCCTTAAGATCCAGCTGTAAGGCTTCCCGAGGGAGACCTCAATAAACCTTTGCATATACCTTCAAGCCGTGACTTTTCTTTTCAGGGGAAGTCTTCTTCTTTGAGGTAAGTAACTGGCTGCCCCTTCAGGCAGGTGGGGCAAACCCTGACAAAGAACCCTGACACTTGTACTAGTTTCAGTTTTCCTAGTATGGTTTTTCTCTTTAAACTGGTTATTTATTTAACCATAACAAAGGTGTATTACTTCACTTTAAAATGAGAAAATAACAGTTTGATATTTTAATTTAAATTATCAAAATTCAAGTGATTTTCCATAATTGTTCTTAAGTTATTTTAATTTTTAAAAAGTTACAACTTTTTGGAAAATCAGCTTATTTTATTGTACATATCAAAATGAATATATAAGACACCATAATCTTTTAAGCTTTCATACAAAGATTGTTTCAGTTGGATTTTTCTACCCTTCTTGTACAAATACAGCTAACATGTTAGTGACATGACTGATGGTGGCAGAGTACACCTGGAACAACATTCAACATGTTTCAATTAAAATTTGGCCTTGTTTGAACATGTCCTGTATCACATAATTACTGTGCTACATTCACTGAAGTGAATTTGCTGTGAATCTCACTTGTGATGATTTTGAGTTGAATTTTATTTTCATGGAAAAAAGTTGATATCTATAGAAAATTATGAGTGTGATGAATCTAGAGATGCATAAGAAGATATAATAACTGATGCAGAGTAAAATAAGAAGAACCGTGATAACAATATACACAACAACTGCAACAATGCAAGTGGGAAAAACGAAATAAACTTTTTGTCTTGTGTAATTATACTGATCAAGTTTGGTTCTTGAGAATTGAGAAATGTTCTCTTTTCCCTTTATTGAGAAAGGGCAGAGCTATGTAATATTACATATAATGTCAGGGTCTCTATGTAGATTAATGAACTGACCTAAAAAAACTTCTTTTTAAATCTGTTACAAGAGATGTTTTGTTGGATAGGGAAGAGGGCAATGATATATTTTTAAGTGAATGTGATGCAAAAACAAAAACTGTAAGTAAATGTTAATTGTGGCACAAACACTGGGCTCATTCTCACAACCCCATTTCAACTAGCAGGTTGGGTTCCCAGAGGTCACTTACTACTTTTCCCTGTTGGGGCTCTAGAGGTAACCCTGAGGGATTGGATGCAGAAGTTCTCAACCTGTGGGTTATGTTCAATTTGTAACAATGAAAATACATCCTGCATATCAGATACTTACATTACGATTCATAACAGCAGCAAAATTACAGTTATGAAGTAGCAACAAAAATAACTTTATGGCTGGGGGTCACCACAACATGAGGAACTGTATTAAAGGGTCACGGCATTAGGAAGGTTGAGAAACACTGGATTAAAGATTGTTTTCTTCTCTCACAATGCCCTATTTCATGTATTTTCTTCATATAACAATCAGCTAGTTGACATTTCTCCAATATCAATTAGCTTTTACAAAAAGATGCTTATTGAGGAGGTATAGCAAGGATCATTGTACAGCAACCACCCAGAACAGGAGCTTACTCTCCTCTTTATGCACCCTGGACCCTGGGAAGAGTTTTATTCTTTCCTTTTCTCCACTTATGGAGTCCCACCAAGTTCACTTCTGGGTGTGGCATAGCTAATGAAGAATCAGTCTTGCCCACAGGACTTGGTATCTTGGATGTTGGGTTTTATTCACTGCTAGGTTGAATCAAGCAAGTTGCTTTTGAGGACTGCCTTCTCATCAGATGTGGCTGATGCTACCACCTTGAGTTACAGAGGAAACTTTTTATGGCTCTTTAAATCTTTCAAAGCTCTCAAGATCATAACTTGTTCTGTTCCATCTCTGATATTCATTCACTCAAGATCAGGAAATAAAAAAGCATAAGGAGCCCTTTTCCCCAGGATGGCATTGAAAGCAAAGAAGGAAACCAATGTTTCTCCCCCACTCCCCAAGAGAGAAGCCAAGTCCAAGGCCTTGAAGGCCAAGAAGGTGGTGTTGAAGGGTGTCCATAGGCACAAAAGGAAGAAGATTTGAATATTCCCTACCTTCTGGCAACCCAAGACACTAAGACTTTGGAAGCACCCCAGATACCTTGGAAAAGTGCTACCTAGAGAAATAAGCTTGATCACTATACCATCTTTAAGTTTCCCTTAACCACTGAGTCAACTATGAAGAAGATTGAAGACAACAACACCCTAGTATTCATTGGGAACATCAAGATCAACAAGCATCAGATCAAGTAAAGAAGCTGTATGACATTGACGTGGCCAAGGTCAAAACTGATCCAGTCTGATGGAGAGAAGAAGGCCTATGTCTGACTACTTTCAAGAAAAGCATGCTGTTTTACTGTTCAAAATGTGTTTTGATCTGTAATGCTTTAGATGTGACCAACACAATTGGAACCATCTAAACTGTGTCCAGCTATCCCACTCTACCTACAATAAAAAGTTTTCCAGTTTTTTTTTTTAAAGCACAAGTAGAGAAAAGCTGCAGCAATGCTATGTGTTTACTGCCATAATGGTGACTGATGGGGAGATAAGGCAACTTCATGGCAGACCATTCCCACTACTGTTGCCATTGCCTCTACATCTCTCTCCACCCAGAGGCCCACGACATTTCTTCTTCCTCACTTGAAAGCTACAAGGAAAAACAAAAAGAATCTGTTCATTCTAAATTTTTGTATGCATACTCAGATCTGTCCCAGAATCCATTTAAAAGGCTTTTCTTTATAAAGCAGTAAACCAAAAGGAAATAGTAAGAGAATACCTACCCTTCTCTGAAGCAGGGAAAGATCATAGATTTCTGGAAGCAGGCTGACTAAACCTACATATCATGTGTATATGGTATATGATTTAAGGACTGGGACCTCATCAGTCAATCCCTCCCATTACATAAGATCTTTAAAAAAAACTAATGAAATTAAACAATGGATCTATGTATATAAGACCTATTTATGTAGGAGGTGTTGTACTTGAAATATTAAATAATTTTGATTTTTTGCTTCATGTCTCCCCGACCTCCTAGGGATGCAAGTATTCCTGTAGATGGGACACACCTCACAGTTTGAAAAACTGCTCTATGAGCGCTTCTGTACATAATGGACATTGTTCAGCAACTCTTCCATCACTTAGCTGCTAAGGCAACTCTTTTAAACTCATTTCTTTCAAACCTGTTTTTAAATATACCAACAGATCAAAACACATTTTGAACAGTAAAACAGCATACTTTTCTCCACAGTGGGTCCATTAAGTCTTCTGAAGCCCATATATGCTAGCATTGACTGAAAGCATCCTTTTAAAAATATACTCTTGCACTGCTTGGAAGTAAGCCAAATAGTTATCAGTGAGGGAACATAAGCAACATTTCAGAGGGTATGATCATAGAACTCATGTGGCTTGACATTTTCACAGTATCATAGACAGTACTGTTGTAAGCAATGCCAGTTCGGGAATAATGCAGTATGTGATCGGAACCTGGGAAAATAATGCTATAATTTATATATATGTTTTAAAAGAACAACCCTCTGATTTCTTTGATATATGGAGCCCCTGGTGAGGAAACACTTTATACCAGTGTAGATGTCTGCAATTTAAAGTCTTAGCTGCCTGGGTGGGGGTGGGGTGTACATGTGAGGGATAGTAAGAGGTTAAGTGACATAAGCATTTATGTAGCACTTTGGGGCAGCTAGGTGGCACAGAGGATAGAATACTGGGCTTGGAGTCAGTAAAACTCATTTTCCCGAGTTTGACTCTGGCCACAAACACTATGTGACCCTGGGCAAGTCACTTAATGCAGTTTGCCTCAGTTTTCTTATCTATAAAATGAACTGGAGGAGGAAATGACAAACCTCTTCAATATATTTTCCAGTAAACCCAAAAATAATGTCATGAAGAGTTGGACAGAACTGAAAATGACTGAACAATAACACATAACACAAAATCACATAAGTGATTTTGTATGGTAGGTCATTTGATCTTCACAACAATCCTCTGAGATATGTGCCATTATTTGAACTTGGGTCTTATTGACTCCAAATCCAGTGCTCTCTCCACTGTGCTGTCAATCTGCCATTCACGTAAGTGTCAGAGGCTGGACTTGACCTGAGGTCATTTGGATGCCAAGACCAAGCTCTCTCTCCTGCTCTGCATTGCTGATAATTCACATTAGATTTGGTCAATTGGAGGAATGGGAAAGAATGAGTAAGATGTGAGATGATAGATTTGGATCTTTGACAGTCCTCAGAGATCAGCTAGAGCGCTAGACCAACCCTTTCATTTTATAGATGATGAAATGAAAGCCTAGAGAAGCTTAATTGCTCGAGGTCCCACATGTGGTAATTCATAGAATAGAGATTTGAACTCAGGTTCCCTGATTTCACATAGAATATTCAAAGAGCAGACTGGGATGCTTAAAACACCTGTTTAATAAAATAATAATTGCTGTGAGGGAGAAAAAAGTACATGATTTTTTAGATGTCCAATAAGAACATGGAATAATGCCATAGCAGAAAATTACTGGTCTGGGAGGTAGAATACCTAGGTTCTAACTCCATTTCTGCCACTAATGGTAGTGTAATTGGAAGCAAATGGTATAGCCTCAGTGTTTATATCTGTTCAATGAGAGAGGATAGATGATAATTATGTCCCTTCTGACTCTGACATTCCATGTTTCTAGAAGAACTGATCTGTTGAGATGACAAGGACTCAGCTTAAATTGGCAGGAGGGACATGAATCTTCCCTCTTTTAGTAGGGTTACCTTTCTCTCTCCTAAGCCATAGGTACATGTTCTGGGAGTAGCCAGTGGAAGCCACTGATATTGCCCTCCCTTTTTTAGTGATCTCTAAAGAATCTTTGGATAAGCTTCTGTGGAATGGAAAGATGTGAGGAGAGGGAACTGAGGAGCCCTTCAGAGCCCAGATCTCAGTGAGAAGTACAGTGTCCAAATGTTGGGGAGGAAAGGAGGTAATCAAGATGGATTACCTATGAGCTGACCTAAAGTGGAAAATGTACATATGTTGGGGTGGTTCAAGCAGAAGCAGGTCCCCACTGTTATCTGAGGAGACTCTTTGTGTGGAAAGCAGGACTATGGGGCCTGAGGAAATTAAATAGTCCAGATACATTCTGACTACTGGGTTAAGAAGAATGAGAAAGTTTAAAAGAGCCTGGAGGCATTCTGGCCTGTGGTATTTTATCCCCAAAATGTCTGAGACCATTTCCTCAAGAATGCTTGAAAGTCCTTCACCTCATTGAATGACCATATTTTCCCCTGAAACATTATACTCAATTTTGCTGGGTAGGTGATTCTTGATTTTAATCCTAGCTCCCTTGTTCTCTGGAATATCATATTCCAGGCCCTTCGACCCCTTAATGTAGAAGCTGCTAGATCTTGTGTTATCCTGATTGTTTCCACAGTATTCAAATTGTTTCTTCTTGGCAGCTTGTAATATTTTCTCCTTGATCTGGGAACTCCACAATCTGGCTATAACATTCCTAGGAGTTTTCTTTTGGGAATCTTTTTCAGGAGGTGATCAATGAATTCTTTCAAGTTCTATTTTGCCCTCTCGTTCTAAAATATCTGGGCAATTTTCCTTGGGAATTTCTTGAAGGATGCTTTCTAGGTTCTTTTTTTGATCATGGCTTTCAGGTAATTCAATAATTTTTAAATTGTCTCTCCTAGATCTATTTTCCAGGTTAGTGGTTTTTTCAACAAGATATCTCACATTGCTTTCTATTTTTTCATTTGTTTGGGTCTGTTTGATAGTATCTTGATTTCTCATAAAGTCATTTGCTTCCATTTGCTCCAATCTAATTCTGATGGAATTATTCTCTTCAGTGAGCTTTTGAGATTCTTTTTTCATCTGGCAAATTCAGCTTTTTAAGGTATTCTTCTCGTTGGCTTTTGGGGCCTCTTTTGCCTTTTGAGTTAATCTATTTTTTAAGGTGTTATTTTCTTCAGTCAGGTTGTTAACTCTTTTTTCATAATTTTCTTGCATCATTCTCATTTCTCTTCCCAATTTTTCCTCCACTTATCTTATTTGGTTTTCAAAATTCTTCTTAAGCTCCTCTATGGCCTGTAATCAGTTTATAGTTTTCTTGGAAGCTTTTGGTGTGGGAGTTCTGACCATATTGTCTTCCTCCTGTTTCATGCTTTGCTCCTTTTTGTCCCCCAAAAAAGAATCTAAAGTTGGATGGCTGTGCTTGCCTTGCTTCCTTTGCCTGCTCATGTTGCCAGTCAATTACTTGACTTTTAGGCTCTGTAGAACTCTACTTTCAGAGGGAAGAACTTTGTCCCAGATCACTGGTGTTTTTGCAGCTGCTGGAGCTATTAGGAGGCTGCCATCTCTGCAGCCCCTGCCAACTTTAGCTCGCTGGTCATACACCTCAGGACTGCCATCCAAGACCATGATCCCGATCCAGGCAGGTTAAGGCAAGAGCACTTAGCCTCTGAATGATTGCTTGGCCCCCCTGCAATCTGCAAACTGGGAGCTCTGAAGCAGCCACATGGAAGTGGCTGCAGGGCCACTGCTTCTGCTGCTTTCTTGCCCTGGGAGCAGATGGCTGGACCCACTCTTTTCCCCCAAATTTAGCAGAGTTCCACTGACCTTTCACTTTGTCCTTGGCTCTTGTGGGTTGATAATTCTGGAAACTGCCACAGCTGCAAATGATCCACTCTCCTGAGTGCTCCAGCTGCGGCTTGTCCTGGCTGCCATGGGGCTAACACCATGGTTTCATGCGGTGTTGGTCTGGGCTCCTAGCAGGCTGTTATGAACCCTTACCATCCTCCTGCTGGAATGCCTTCAGTAGGAGCTTTGTTTCTCTGTCATTTTGTACATTCTGGATCTCTACAGTTTGTTTAGAATCATATTTTATAGGTATTTGAGGCGGTTATGGCGGGGAGCTCAGGGAGTTCTCCTGCTTCTATGCCTCCATCTTCTATCTGAGACCATCTCAAGGAGAAGAGAAGCAAAGTATTATGCAGTTGTAGCAGTAGGGCTCAACAGAGGACGGTAGTTATAGGAAAAAAGACTTTATTACCAGCCAGGAGCCAAGTGATAATTGATGCCGTAGGAACCCAAAGTGCGTTATGGGAATGGAAGGCAGTGGTTGACAGGAAAGAGACTGGTGACAAAATAAGGCAAATTCAGGACATAGAGGCATAAAACTGCTTCCCTCATGAAGGGCTCCCAAACTAGGCTATACTATAAGTCAATGGCATTATGTAGATTCCTGGAGAGGAGGTGTCAGGCTCTTTATTGAATTTCAAGTTCTTTACTCTTGCTGGAAGTCCTACCCATGGTAATACCATAGGTTGTGATAACTACACATCCTCCCCTGTAGGGAAGCAGAAGTCTACTGAAAAGGGGAATGGGCAAGCTCTTGATTTTCTGTGCACTTGGTTACAAATCCTTTATGTCTCTTTTACTGTGTAAATAAAATTTAGTCCTTGGTTTGATGCTTTGTGAGGTTGAACATTTATAAGGGGGAACTGATGGCTGCTCTCTTGGGAGTGTTATACACAGATATTCCAAACTAACACCTGGGTGGGGGCAAATGAATCAAATTGGTTACATTAGAGTTGATGGCGATACTTAGGGAAGTGCAAACATTATTTCTATGTGCTACTTGGGTGGGGTTAAATAAACCAGAGATTCAAGAAATCCCTTCTTAAGTGTACCAAGCCCCTTTGTATCAAGTAATGCATGGGAAGAGAGAATTTGGTTAAATATTGACAAGAACTATAATGATAATGAGATATAACTATATAATATAGTAACTATAATAATAGTTGTGTGACTATGAAATATATTTCCAGATTTTAGGGAAGATTTCTATTTGGGAGAAGAGTTTAGTTCAAAGGCAAGGTCATACATTAGATAATATCCTGCAGTTCCTTCTAGTCTTGTGGTTCTCATTTAGTGGTTCTCAGGCCCCTTAGGGGTTCTTCCTGCTGGTCCAAGGTATTCATGCTAAAATTTCCTTAATGGTGCTTTAAGCAGTAAATAATTGCAAAATATTGGAAGTAGTATATCAATTACCTTGGGGATTCACAATATATTTTGTTGTTATTGAAAGGGGTTTGCAGGTGAATAAGAAATGTTGGGAACCACTGTTCTTGACCTATGATTATATGAGGTACCTAATTTAAATTAGCTAAAAAGAAGAGATTTCTTACATAATTATTGACATTGGAAAAAAATTGGACAATTGAGGCTGTATTATCTTCTCTGGAGAGCTTTTAAAGCAGCATAGTCTTCTCTCATTTATCTGGGAATTTGTAGGCATAACCTTCCCTGAAGGTGGGAAGAAGAGACTCTCAGAATCCTTTCAAGTGCTCTGGTCCATGAATCCTGGCTCTGGAAATCAGTGGTTTCTTTGTCAAGATACCACATGGACAGCTCATTAGAAGAAATGGTTTCAATTAATCCAAACAGTTCCTCCCTTAATAATTGAGTTCATCCCATTTTCCATTGTGAGCAGAAAAAATCTGAAAGGAGAATTAAAATTACATAAGCATGGTTTTCCAATCTATAGAAAGAGTCCCAGACTACAGTCTGGCCTCTCTAGAAAAAGGAGGTAATTTTCAGTTCCTTCAGTTCTTTAGCATGTCATCTAGCTCATTCTCATAGCTATTCCCTTCACTGGTACAGATTGCAACCCATCTATGTCTTCTCATCCTATGTAACTCTTGCCGAGTTCTTCCCGTGGATCCTCCATTCATTATGCTGGAAATTTTTCAGTTGCTTGTGAATTTTCTTCAGAAATCTGGAACCCTTTCTTGAGCTCATGTAACTAGGTTCGGGTTCTTTCTTGGCAAAGATACTGCAGTGGTTTGCCATTTCCTTCGCTAGCTCATTTTACAGATTAAGAAACCAAGGGAAACAGAGTTAAGTGACTTGCCCGGGGTCACACAGCTAGCAGGTATCTAAGGTCAGATTTGAACTTAGAGCTTCCTCACTCCAGGCCCAGTGTTCTATCCACTCAGTCACCTAGCTGCCTCCTACTAAAAGTTACTGTTGTTATATTGTCCCTGCAATTGCTTTCTCTAGTACTTTTTCCTCCTGCTTTACCATCTGGAAAACTCCTTGTCCAGAGGCTGCTCATTATGGGGCCCCAAATGTATCACTGATCTCAATCTTTAGAGCCTAAAGCATTGTAGAGCCTGCTCTACAATGGAGGATTCACTTTTATCATGGATGCTGAGCCTTAGGGGCCTACATGCTTTCAGGGATCTGTGTTTCAGATTGAGACCAGAATCCACCAAAATGGAATAATTTGGGGGGATAGTTACTCTGGGAGTAAGGTTCTCTTACCACCTTGGGATGAGGTTAGTCAACAAGCATTTACTATGCACCTATGTGCCAAGTGCCATAGCAAGTGCGGGTGGTACAAAGAAAAAGCAGAAACAAATCCCACCCTGAGAAGCTTTCATTGTAATGGGAGAATAAAACATGTATCACTAGCTATGTCTAAGACACGTAGAAGGTAATAGGAAGGTAAACTTAGGAGGAGAAGGCACCAGCATGGGGGTGGGGGGAGGAAGACTGGAGAACAGTAAAGGCCTCTTGCAGAAGGTGTCATTTGAGCTGAGTTCTTTAAGGAGACTGAGGCAGTCATTCTTTTTTTTAAAGTTTATTTGTTTTTAGTTTTCTTTTTTAAGTTTATTTATTTTCGTTTTCAACATTTACTTCCATAAGTTTTAAATTTTCTCCCCTTCCCCTCCCACCCCTCTCCCCAAGATGTCATGGAATTTGATATAGGCTCTACACATACATTCCCATTAAACATACTTTCATGTTAGTCATGTTGTATGGAAAGAAGAACCAAAATTAATAGGAGGAACCACGAGAAAGAAAAAAACAAAACAAAAAAAGAGAAAATAGTCTACTTTATTCTGCATCCAGACTCCATAGTTCTTTCTCTGGATGTGGCTGGCATTTTCCATCATGAGTCCTTTAGAATTGCTGAGAAGGGCTAAGTCTATCAAAGTCAGTCATCACTCACTGTGGCTGTTACTGTGTACTGGTTTTCTGGTTCTACTCACTTTACTCAGCATCATTTCATATAAGTCTTTCCAGGTTTTTCTGGAATCTGCCTGTTCATCATTTCTTATAGCAAAATAGTATTCCATTACATGCATATACCGCAACTTGTTTAGTCATTCCCTATGGGCATCCCCTCGATTTCCAGTTCTTGGCTACTGCACAAAGAGCTGCTATAAATATTTTTGTACATGTGGGTCCTTTTCCCATTTTTAGGATCTCTTTAGGATACAGCCCTAGAAGTGGTATTGATGGGTCAAAGGGGGTATGCGCATGTTTATAGCTCTTTGGGCATAGTTACAAATTTGATGCATTCATTCTTTGTTGACCATGATACTCAGGTGGATCTTTTGGACACCTCTACTCACCACTTACATTTGAATCATTCTTGTGTTTCGAGTGACCCAATCAGGGAAGTCGTTGCCTTCATTGGGCACTGACTCCATATTCAGTAACAGTGACACTGGAAGGTAAGGGTCTTAACTGATTCTTCTCTGTTTGCTATAGGCAAACTCCCATATTCTTAACCCTCAACAGTGCCTGTTGAGGCAAAAATACTTTTCGCCCTTCCTACTTCTTCCTAAACATTTATGCTTTTCAACTTGCCCCTATAGTTCCATGTGTTCCTTTTTTGTTCTGCTTCATTGTACTCTATGAAACTACCATTCAGCTGTTAAAAAGCCCTTCTCCCACTTTAATGCAATCATTGCTTTGACTAATAGGGCTTTGAGGAAAGATTTGTTGAGCCAGTCAATGTTGAAAGCACCTTTTATTTGTCATATTTGAGGAAAGGCTCCAAAGGGATGGCTACATGACTCAACCCAAAAGATACCTAAAAGCCTGGGAGTCAGAGACAACTAAGGGAAACTAAGGAAGTGCAATAAGTTTCTCATACTGGGGTTAGGGCCAACACTACTGAGTTAGGGCAATTCTTTAATTACCTCATGTTTGGTGCTGGACTAATACCTCCAAAGTGTGACTAGAAAGGTGAAGGATATGGCGAGTCCTGTTGTCAGAGAGCTTTCAGGACCTGAAGGAAGACAGAGTCCATGATGGTCTAAGGCAGTGGTATCAAACTCAGATTGAAATGGGGCCACTTATCCATACATAAGGATCTATCCCGGCTGTTTTCAAATATAATAATATCTGTGTTTTATCATGTTTTTATTTACTTCGTTACGTGTTTCCCAATTATGTTTTAATCTTGCTCAGGTGGCCCTGAGGAGTGATGTGGGCTGCATGTGTATCACACCAGTGGTCTAGTGCTCCTGGGTCCATGCTTTAGAGCAGTTCCTGCAATTTAGGAATCAAGGCAGCTCTTAGATTAGAGCTACTTAAATATTTTTAAATGGAGTGTGGTATCAATTTCTTGGTCACAGGGTATCATCAATCAACCAAGAATGGAATTTTCTAACCTGGAATTTTGCCAATGTGACAGTTTCAGATTTTCGAGATTCTAGAGGTGATTATTAAAGACAAGAGATGTGATGTGACCAGGGAATAGACAGCTTGTGGAACCCAGAAAGCTTAGACCAGAGAAAAACAAACCCCGCTCTGTGGCTCCCCACTCCTCCCCCAATGCCAACACGGAATCTCTTCGCATTATTTTCATCTTTTTGTGCTAACAGAAACCTGGATCTCTGCAGAGAACACTGTATCCTTGGCCACATTTTCTAAGTCCTGGATGTACCCAGACACGTTGGGCCAGGAGGAAGAGTAAGCGTATTCCTGCCTCTTTCTAGCCACCTCCAGACCATTTCTTTGCTACCATCATTTGAGATTTACTCTATCGATCCATATTACCCAGTCCAGATCCTTCTCATGGTGACCTACCACACACTAAGGGATTGTTCTTCCTGTTTTAAGGAATTCTGTTTTTGCCTTGATGGTCTTCCTTTCCCCCTTTAATCCATACTCTCATACTTCCCAATACATGTCATTTTCCACTTGAACATCTAGCCTTCCCAATTCCTACCTCAGCTGCCTAGAGCAATGGTTATAACCTTGATTTCACTAGTGCCCATTACTATGCTATCTCCATGATCCAGAACATGGAAATACACATGTATAGGAGTTTGTCTTGGCAGCAAGGAGGGCAACTTCTTCATGTGAGACAGTGGTGAAGAAGGAAAGTGATAGACTTTACTATAGTTAATGGTAATACAAAGACAAAACTCAAATGGTCCCTAAACACAGTGACCCTAAACTCTATTGGAAGAAACAATGTATATGTATATAATCACATACTACATATATAGAGAGTAAACATATGTATGTATATATGTGTGCAATTTTTAACAACTAATAATTGGAGGAATCAGGGAAGGCCTCACATAGGAGTAGGTACTTGAAATGAACTTTGACCAAAGCTAGGGATTCTGGGAGGTAGACGCGAAGGTGAGGCAGAGTTCCAATCCTGGGAGACAGATTTAGTGAACATCTGATGCTATAAAATAGATTTGAAACTCTTACCTAACTGGAGAGAATTGGACCATCTGAATATGGAGCCGCTCTAAAGGAGTGATGCTATGGAACTATCGATGCTTTCAGGTGAGAGATATTTGAGTAAAGGGAAGAAGAAAAATATAAGTAGTCATAGTTGGCACCTCCATGATAAGAGAGTACTGAGAGAGCTATTTGTTCATCTGATCCTAATTATAGAGACCTGCTGTCTTCCTAGGGTATGTATCCAGGACATGATGGAGAACCTACTAACACCTGTCAACTTTGATTAGTTCTACCCACTTGTGATATCATTCATGTGGGCCCCAAAGATAAGACGGGAAGCAATGGCAAAAAACATCATAAGGATTTTGAAATATTGGGCAAGAAATTAACAACCTTAAGGGCACAAATGTTATTCTCATTAACGCTTCCAATGAAGGTGAGGACTTCGGAGGAGAATTCAGGAAATGAAGAACTAGCTAAAAGATGGCATCTGACCTTTAGTTTTGGGTTTCTGGACCATACTCACAAATGATAGGTTCTTATCTGGAGTTTCAAAAATCTAATAAAAATGTTTTGTTTTTTTTTTACATTGGTAAATGTTTACTTTCCAAAATGCCTATTTGCAGAATCACAGATCATATACTGCCACCAACTTGCCTGGTGTGGTTGTCCTAATGGCAAAGTATAGAGAGAACTGGAGGCTGGGGAAAGCAGGATGACTTCTATACTCTGATTTTTAACCTTTGGAAGGAGATGTCTGTTTTAAGAAATATACATTTCCAGGGGACAACAGGGTATACTTTCATCCTGTCATAAAGAACGAAGCCACCCAACGTCACCACTGACTGGTGAAGGTTGCTGTTCTTCCTTGCCTGAGTGGTGAGGTGGGGGAGTATACTTCCCTTCTTTCATTAGCTTCTCCTTCTGCTTCATGACCATTCCCAAGTGTCCTCTCATTTTCTGCCTATGCAGACATTCAACGAAATCCTCATATTCCAATTTGCATTCTTTCTTGGCTCGGGTCATACCATTTCCATGGGCACACTCAATGAATTCCTTTTCAAAAGCATGGCATCTGGCCGGCATTTTGTTAGGTTGTTCAGCACTCAAAATTGTCATCCATTTGTCAATATTGAGGCCCAGCCGGTTTTGAATATCAAAGAATAGCATGACTGCGGCCTAGTCCAAACTCTATGTCCCTTTCCTTTACCACAAATCTCTGTAGTCCTACAACTTTTTTTATAAAAATGTTTTAAACTGAAAAAGAAGGGAGAGGAAAAAAAACCTGCCCATATATACTTACCAAAAGAATAGCAACACAGAAGTTGTTTTTGAAGTTTATTTAGAAAATTCTAAGCTACTGAAAGTCACTATAGTAGGAGCAGGTTTAACCAGTTTAATAACTGGAAATTTATATCAATGAATTTTGTCTTGCTGCCGCTGTTACATTTACAATAACAATAATATATATGCTCATAATGTAATCTAAAGACACTGTGAAGTTCTAAAATGTCTTCTAGACCATCAAAGAAAGACTAGAGTTTGTTTAGTTTTAGTGTTAAGCATATTTTATTATGTTCAAACCACTGAAAAATAAAAAAAATATGTATTTATGATACTGTACTACAACACTACAGAGAAGAGCAACAAAGAACAGTAAAGATGTCCTGATATTGACAGGAGACAAAATCCAAGAAAGGAACTCCCAGTAAATAGTCTTGGATATCTATATACAGATGCACGAAGAATAGATAATAAAGAAGGTGAACTGCTCATCTTACTATTCAAGGAGGCAAATTTAACCTAGATATTTCTTAGGAGAAGAGAGTTGTGACTGGAATGTGACTTTGGAAGGGTATAACAAAAGGAACAACATTGGTAAAGGGAAAAAGCAGAGTAGTATATTAAGAAGATGTGCTGGGATGGCGAGGTGGGGCAGTGAATAGAGCACCAGCCCTGGAGTCAGGAGGACCTGAGTTCAATTCTGGCCTCAGACACTTCACACACACACACACACACACACACACACACACACACACATACACACACACACACACACACACACACACACAAACTAGCCATGTGACCTTGGGCAAGTCACTTAAACCCAATTGCCCTCCAAAAAGCAAAAAAAAAAAAAAGTAGAAGAAGATGTGCTCATGTGAGGAAATCTAGGAACCAAAGGGAGGAAGCATGGTGGAGAACGTTGGGGTGAGGACCAAGAGAGGCAGAAACAGAAACAAGATTGTCAGCAGAGTATTCTACAGACCACCCAGACAGAAAGAGAAAGTGGATGAGGTTGTCACAAAAAACAGATCAGAAGGCTGCCATGGAGTCACTGGTGACGTAGTAATAATGGGCTCTAATTATCCAATCATCTACTGGATTTCCCTCTGTCTCTTTCTCTCTCTTTTTCTCTCTAAGTCTCTCTCTCACCCTCTTTTTCTTCCTCTTTTTTCTTCTCTCTATTTCTCCTTCCCTTTCTTTCCTTTTCCCTTTCTCCTTTCCCTCCTCTTTTCCTTTTTTCAAGAATTTACTTATTTTATTTTTTTAATAAGTTTTTATTGTTGTTTTATGGATTTTTACATAATTGTAATTTCCCCCAATAATTCTCTCCTTTCCCCTCCTAGACAGTGGGCCCATATGACATATAACAAATAGTGTGAGAGAGAGAATCAGCATAACTGACTAATGCATCAAAAAAGTCTGAAAATATGTGCACTTCCTACCTCTACCAAGGGACAAGAAGGTATTTCTTCTTACATCACTTTGTCTTAACCATTTTCTTGTTCTTTAGAGTTGTGACATTGACTTTTTTTAATGGTCCTTCTCATTCACATTGTCGTCATTGTATATACGGTCATCTTGGCTCTGTTTACTTCACTCTACTTTTATTCATATGTATCTTTCTGTTCGTCTCTGCATTTATCACATTCATCTTTTCTTACAGCACAGTAATATTGTATTATATTCACGTACCACAATGTGTTTAGCCATTTCTTGATTGGCTTCTACTTTGTTTCCAGTTTTTGGTTACCACAAAAAGTACTGCTATAAATAAGAACTTTCTTCTTCTTCTTTTTTTTTTTTAAGAACCTCCTTCTTTTCAATGGCCTTCTTTTAGTATAAACCACTAGGTAATAGGGCCTCTAGATAACTGGACATTTTAGTCACTTTATTTGTATAATTCCAAATTGCTTTCCAAAATAATTGGACTAATTCACAGCTCCACCAACAATGCACTAGTATATATATTTCTGGAACCCTTTTTCTGCCAATAGAGAGCAGTTACTAATTTCTTTGCTTGCCTTAATGATAATTTTGTCCTCCAAAAGTTGTATCAAGAAACAAGAATTTTGTTTTTGACACATCAGAAGTCCAAGCAAATTCCATGTGTGTATGTATATGTGTGTATGTGTATACACACACACACATATACATACAACAGAAAAGTAACAGAAAGGAGACATGTGTCCTTTAACTCTGGCTCTTCGGTAGTGATATTTAACAAGAGGTTTTTTTTTTTTCCAACTTCAGTTTCACTTAGTTTAAATTGTTGCAGCAATTATATATTTTCTTTTTATTTTAATTGTACCCTCATTCTACCTTACTTGATACAAGTCTTTTCATGTTCCTATAAATTGTTACAGGGGATTAGTATTTTATTACATTTACACACCATGATTTGTTCAACTATTCCCCTACAACTGGGCACATATTTTGTTTTCAACTTTTTAGAGATTAATTATTTTGGACCTGATTTTTACCAACAAGGAGAAACTGGTTGCTGAAGTAAAAAGGAGGGGAACTTTGGAGCGAAGTGACCACTTCAATTTAGACTTTATAATAGAGGAAAGGAGAGCTAAGAATAGTCCAACAACTTGACCTAGAATATTGAGAAGTACATTTCTGAGGCAGATAAGTTGGGTGAAATGATTTCTAAGGCCCCTGTATTTACAAAGTTCTCTGTTTCTTGAGCGATCATAGTTCTAATAACAGCATTTTCACTATACATGCACAATACTTCATTTTGCCTTTTGGTCTAGCCTTTTAAAATTTATACAGGATCCTCCCCTTTTCAGCATAATTGGGGAATGGAGCATCCCAGTTCATTAAATAGTTTGGTTTGTGGAATATTATTGTCAAGATAACAATGTGAGCTTCCCAAGAGCAGAGACTTTGTATCCCCAATGCTTAGCATGGTAACTGGAATATAATAGATACTTAATAAATATTTATTTATTCATTGGTGTGGAATCTCCTTCAATTAACCTATATGGCAAGTCATTTATAATGAAATAAATGAGTCTTAGGGAATTGCCTGAGTTTTGGAGAGTTTAAGTGACTGATCCATGGTCACACAACTCCTGTCAGAAATAAGACTTGAATCTAGGGCTACAGGCTTAGTACTCCATTGCCTATGTTATGCCTTACTCAAGCATTATAGTGCCAGATATATATACATATATATATACACACACACACACATACATACATATATATGTATAATATGTGTGTGTGTGGTATGTGTATGTATATATGTGCATATATATTTCATTTTGCAATGATTTAAGCCATAATAAAATATGCTTAAGACTAAAACTGAGAAACTGTAATTCTTCTTTGATAATCCAGAAGGTACTTCAGAAAATCACAATGCCTTAAGATCATCATCATAAGACTATTTTATCATTTTAGTGTTTGTAACAGCTGCAACCTCAGACACTTACTAGCTGTATGATCCCTCACAAGTCACTTAGCCTTGTTTGCCTCAGTTTTCTCATCTGTAAAATGAGCTGGAGAAGGAAATGGCAAAACCACTCCAGTATCTTTGTCAAGAAAACCCCAAAGTGAGTCATGAAGAGTCAGACATGACTGAAAAAACTGAACAACAACAACTCTAGTTGTAATAAGGCAAGATTCATTAATAGAGATTTCTAGTTATTAGACTGGCTAAACCAGCTCTTAACTCTAGTTATAACTTCCAGTTGCTTGGTAGTTCCACTTAATAAATCTCTAGGAACAATTCCTGGTGAGCATCAGTCTCTTCCTCTGACTGGTCTGATTACACCTCATTGTTTTAGATGGCATGCCAATCTAAGGGAAGGGTCTATATTGCTGTTCCTTTATTTTCACTATACCATCAAAGACTTCAGAGGTCTTGCCAGGAGCAAAATTCAGCAGCTCTCTTTTGAGCATGAGAAATGAGATGATTATGCAAATACATTTCTGGGGCTATATCAGAAGAAATGGATCTGATTTTTAGAAGGGATGTTTTATCCAGAATGACTTTTTTTTAGAGCTACTTTCCTTCTGTGAGAATTGTGGTATTGTGAGATTGTCGGTTTTTTGTTTTTCTTTAATTCAGGCAAGACTTCAAAGGAGAAGTTTATGCATAAGATGTCAAATATTTTGGTTCATCTTATAGTTTTCCGGTTTTGGAGGAACTAATCTGTCATCAGACCTTTTCCTATCACTCTGGGCAATCAGTCATCTAAATACTCCAGACTAGGCAAATCACATAAGCTTTGCTTCCAAAGTCTGGTATAAATGAATGGACTGGAATGGTAACATTAAAGGACAGGACCATTTACTTTAAACATTTCTGAACTGTAGTTCATGTAGTACCATTAATGACTATTCTGATTTTTTGTCTTTGCATCCCAACATCTATCATAATAACATGACAATCACATAATAGCACTTTAAGTTTTCTAGAACTGTTTAAAATATCATGTCATTTGATTCTCACAACAACTCTTGGAAGTGGATGTTATTATTATCCCATTTTAAAATATGAGAAACCTGGGGCTTAGAGATGGTAAGTGACTTGTCCAGGGTAATTCAGCTAGTAAGCATCTGAGGCAGAATTTGAACTTGGATCTTCTGATCTCCAAGTCCTGTCCTTTATCCCCTGCAACACCTAGAAGGCACTTAATGCTTTTTAATTGTTTCAGTTACCTGACTTTTACTCCTTATCATAGACTTGCTTCTAAGTGACGGGATAACTATGATTAATAGTCTGGGCATAGTAGAAAAAGCAGCCACAATTGAATTTAGATCTTGCCTCAGACCCTTTACTAGCTGTGTAAACTGGGGCCCAGCACTTGAGCTCTCTGACTCTTTCTCATCTGTACAATGAGGATAATAATAGTCCTGCTGAGTTAGCAAGTGTTTATTAAGTATTTACTTATGTGCCAGGCATTGTACTAAGCTCTGTGTATACAAAGAAAGGTGAAAACAAAACAAAAATGCAAAAAAAAAATACTTCTCAAGGAGTTCATAGTCTAATGGAAGAGGGAACATGTAAACACAACTATCTACAAATAAGATATATATGGGGTAAATTGGAGATAATCTCAGAGAGAAGATACCCTGATCAAAAGGGGCTAGGAAAGACATATTGCAGGAGGGTCATTAGTTGAGATTTGAAAGAAGCCAGGGAAGTCAAGAGGTGGATAAGAGGAAGGAGAGAATTTCAGACAAGGGGGACAAGTAATGGATATGGTGTTGTCTTGAATGAGGAATAACAAGGAGAACAGGGTCACTGGATCTCAGGGTAAGTTACAGGGAGTAAGGTCTAAGAAATCTGGAAGGGGAGGAAGGGGACAGGTTGTGAAGGTCTTTAAAGCCAAGCATAGGATTTTATATTCCATCTTGGTGGTAATAGGGAGTTTATTGAATGGGAGGGGAGGAAAGACATGGTCAAGTCTTTACTTTAGCACCTAATTCACTGGCTTGTTTTGAGGATCAAATAAGATAATGTATATAAAGCGCTTTGCAAATCCTATTGTGCTGTATAAGTGTCACTTATTTCCTAATCCTTAAGTGTATTTTCATAATGTTCATTTACTTCTCATAGCCAAGAGGGTCCACAGAGAAATGATGTCACTGTCTTTTGACTCTCTTGTTTTAAGGGTTCACAAATGCGGGTCCACAATACTGAACTTGGGCTGTGGGTTTCTTTTTATTTTTAAAATTGATTTGTTTATTTACTTTTAATTTACAAGATTTAGTTCCACAATCCCTTGAGTTTCAAATTTTCTCCCCCGCACCCCTCATGGCAGCTTGCAATCAAGTATAGGATCTGCAAATACTTTCACATTGGACATTAGTCTGGTTGTATAGAAGGGTTGTAACCCATGGAATGAACGATAGGAAAGAGGAAACAAAACCAAACATGGAAAAGAAAGAGAGCATGTAGTTTGCTTCAGTCTCCATTTAACCTCTGTTCTTTCTAGATCTTTCTCTGAATATAGACATCTCCTTCTATCCTGAGACTTGTAGAGTTGTCTTATAATCTTGTGTTGCTGAGAAGAGTCTGGTTTATCAAAGTTGGTCGTCACACATACATTGTGTCTGTCGTTGTGTACAAATTTCTCCTGGTTCTGCTCTTCTCACTTAGCATCAGTTTGTATAAGCCTCTCCAGGTAAATAATGAAGTCCATCTGCTCCTAATTTCTTATAGCACAATAGTATTCCATTACATTCATATACCACAACTTGTTTAGCCATTCCCCAATTGATGGGCATTCCCTTAATTTCCAGTTTTTTCCACCACAAAGAAAGCTGCAATAAATATTTTTGTACGTATGGGTCTTCCTCCCACTTCTATGATCTCTTTGGGATACAACCCTAGAAGTAGTGTTACTGGGTCAAAGGATATGCAATTATTTATAGCTCTTTAGGCATGGTTCCAGATTGCTCTCCAGAATAGTTGAATCAGTTTACAACTCCACCAACAATGCATTAGTGTTCCAATTTTTCCACGTCCTCTTCAGCATTTGTCATTTTCCTGTTTTGTCATCTTAGCCAATCTGACTGGTGAGTACCTCAGAGTCATTTTGATTTGCATCTCTCAAATCAATAGTGATTTAGAGCATTTTTTCCATATGTTTATAGTTATCTTTAATTTCTGTCTCTGAAAATTGCCTGTTCATACCCTTTGACCATTTATCACTTGGGGAATGACTTGTATTCTTATAGATTTGGCTCAATTCCCTGTGTATTTTAGAAATGAGGCCTTTATCAGAGATACTGGTTGTAACAATTCTTTCCCAATTTCCCACTTCCCTCTTAATCTTGGTTACATTGGCTTTGTTTGTACAGAAACTTTTCAATTTAATGTAATCAACATTACCCATTTTGCATTTTATAATGCTCTCTAACTCTTGTTTGGTCATAAAATCTTCCCTACTCCATAAATCTGACAGGTAAACTATTCCTTGCTTCCCCAGATTGCTGTGGGTTTCTTATTTCCATTTGTGATTAGCCTGAGGTAGAGTGGGCTATCCTAAAAACGTAGTGGGTTCCTCCTTACTGGTGGTCTTCGTTTTTGGTTGTTTTGCCAGTTTTACAATTTTATTTTTAAAATTTAATTATTATTTTCAGTTCCAAATTCTCTCACTCCTTCCATCCCTCACCCTTCCACTGAGAAGGCAAGAATTACAATATCTATTATATGAAAGAATTCATGCAAAAAACATATTTCAATATTAGTCATATTCTGAAAAAAAAGAAAAAGAAAGAGATAAAAATATGCTTCAGTCTGTACTCTGAGTCCATCAGTTCTTCACCTGGAGGCAGATAGCATTTTTGATCACAAATCCTTTGGAGTTGTGGTGGGTCATTGTATTCATTAGTATTACTAAGTCTTTCACATGATTATTTTTACAATATTACTGTTACTATGTAAATTGTTCTCCTGGTTCTGTTCACCTTACTCTGCATCAGTTCATATAGGTATTGGAGATCACTGAGTGAGGGCTGGAAGACCATTTGTTGAAGACATTGTAACGGGGGTGCCATTCAGGTACATACACGTTAAGCTAGTTGCTCTCTGGGGTCCTTTTCAAATTGGAAATTTTGTGGTTCCGTAAAAGTCACAGAAGTGTTTTGAACAAAATGCGGTAGTGATCCAAGGAACAGGTGACTAGATTCCAACTAAGAAGCTGACACAAAGCTAGCCTTAGAGTCAATATCCGTGTTGCCCCCCTGCATCTGTGGGGGGAACTTTCAGACTGAGAGTTTCCTTTTTTGATAACATCACATGTCTGGACTATTTTCCCTGCTCTCCCCAATACCCAAGACAGTATTTATTTATACTGAACTGTAGTTTCCTGCAAGGATCAGAGTTTTTCAAACATGGCAGTTTTTATCTTTATTTATTTATTTATTTAGCTTTTCGGAGGGGGTAAGGTAGGGCAATTGGGGTTAAGTGACTTGCCCAAGGTCACACAGCTAGCAAATGTTAAGTGTCTGAGGTCAGATTTGAGCTCAGGTCCTCCTGACTCCAGGGCTGGTGCTGTATTCAGTGGGCCACCTAGCCGCCCCCATCATCATTTATAGATGACAAAATTTCGAAGTCAATGGAATAAATCCCTCACCTCCTCAATTTGAATACTACTTTTTAATCAGCCAGCTCCTTCTGTCAGTGACAAAGCATTGGCATTTGGGGAATCAAAGAAACTTGAGTTTAGCGACATGTCTCTGAGCTCATCTCTTGCTGCTCTTACTAGAAAGAAAAATGACCCCATCGTCTTCAGTGAAATATGTTTGCATTTCTTTGGAGAGTAGCTGGGAATAGTGATACTAGGAAATCATTGGAGTGCTTTGACACCAGGTATGTACCTAAAACAGCAAGTACTGAGAGCTGGACGAAAAGCCAGTCTTTGTACATTTTTTAGGGAAAATCTCATGGGGGCCTGTATTTTAAACAGGAAACTAGTTTGTTATGTGGGTACCGATGTCAACCCTCATTACCTGCTCTATTTGAGTTCACTAGAATTTCTAAGTCTTTTATTATGTTCAATTGCTATTTCTTCATATATACCTAGAAATTCCAATGCCGTCTTATGCCAATTCTAATCTTCTGGTCCCGTTTCAGGGTTGAATTCCATTTGCCAAAATAGCTCTTATTTAAAAGAACTGTTTTCCCAATAGCATAGCTACATTCTTCTAACATTAAGTGCCTAGTCAAAGTTAACTCCATTCCTCTGAATTTTTTTGATTCAAGTTTTCTTCTACAAAATGACTAATATGGAAATATGTTTTACATGACTCCACATGTATAGCCTATATCACATTGCTTACCATCTCAGGCAGAAGGGAGGGGAGAAAAGAGAGGGAGAGAATTTGGGACTCAAAATTTTAAAAAATGAATGTTGAAGATTGCTTTTGCATGTAATTGGGGGAAAAATAAAGTGCTATTAAAAATGAAATAAAATCAAAGCACAAAAAGTTACATGTAATCATTTAGGGAACTGTTGTACATTTCCCCCAATAGAATGTAAGCTCCTCAAGGGCAGGAATTAAATTCTTTTTTTTTTTTTATCCCCAACATATCTAGCGCAATGCCTAGTACATAGTAGGCATTTAATGAATTACTATTGATGGATAGATTGCCTCTCCACTTACCTAAGCAATCCCTTTAGGAGCATAGAATTGGAGCTAAAAGGTGACCTGATTCACACCTCTCATTTCATAGATGAGGAATCTGAGGTTCAGGGTTGAATGACTTATCCAAGGTTATTCATTAAGGCTCCTGACTTCCAGTCTTATGGTTTTTTACACTATATCGTTTTGTCATTATGGTTGAAAAATGTAAATTTAACAGGGTAACTGCTCTGGAAGACATAAGTGGCTTATAACGTAAGCTTTAGGATTTTTTGGCAGTTTCGGAGAGGAAGGAAGCTATGGAAACGTGAACTGGCTAGTTGTTTTGAATGGAACTTGCCCTGCCCAGGTGTGGTGCTGCATGCTTATAATCTCTGCACCTTGGAGAGGCTGTGGCTGATGGATCACCTGAGTTGGGGAGTTTTGAGCTGCAATAATGTTAAAACCTATAAGGTTTCTGAATTAAGCCCAGCATCAATATGGTGATACTATAGTATCCCCCGGTAGTGGGAGCCCGTCAGGTTACCTGAGGAGGGAGCAAATGTGCTCATTTGGAAATGGAGTGGATTGAAGCTTTTGTGCCAAAAAGCTGTGGGATTGGACCTGTAAGCTGATGCCACACTTCTCGCCTAGAGAGAGAATCAGTTTCAAAGAACGGAAAAAACTCAAAACTTCAGAAGTTGCTCAAATTTGGTAAAACTTGTTCTAAGTAAAATGGAATTTTAGAATTGTACTTTTGTACTTTATAATCATTCTTTCTGAAGCAAGAGGCAAAATGGTAGCAAAAACAAGCTTATATCAGATATTTATCTTTTGGGGGGAAAAGGCAGCTATTTATAGACTGTGCCGTGGGATCCATATAGGCTCAGTCCAATCTCCTATCACCACTTATAGCTTTTATGTACCATAAAGATCATTGATATTTAAGACAGTCCTTTGTGTTGTGATAACCAAATTGAAACCAATGAAATGACCGTCAAGTTGAACTCAAGTCATTAGTGGATTCTGGGATGTAACCATAAATGCTAGTAAAATCATAATGTGCAACATTAAGTGAAACATCTCTAAAACTTAAAAAAAAATTTTTTTTTGCTTTATACAGAGCTTCACTATACAAGCCTTTTGTAGAGCCATATATGTATTTTGAGATAAGGTTCTTCCTATATAGCAACATGTGTGTGAAAATATAAAGCTACGTACTATTGATATAGTAGTTATTCATGAATTAAACTGTCTATATTAGAAAATATAAAGCTACCTACTACTGATATAGTAGTTATTCATGAATTAAACTGTCTTATTAGAGCCATGACCTATTTAAATAAGTTGTTGATGTTGGAATATGAATGGAGGAAAGAACATTGATGTTGATTATGTTAATTTAATACAGAAGTTTAACCAATGCAAATCAATTGTGATAACAAGGAAAATAAAAGAGCTTAAAATACTTCTGTCAGAAAACACTTGATACACTTGCTAACCAGAGAAATAGGGCAGCCATGGATAATGCTGTTTTAAAATATACACTCACTGGTAAAATATTATGGAGAACAATGGTAGATTCTCAGCAGTGTTGTCTGATAAGAGAGAAGTAGAAGATGAAACCAGTTTAAAGAAAAGTTAGTGAAATATCTCAGACAAGTTACCCTGGAGAGTATTCATTTATTTATTTATTTTTTGATTTTTTAAAAAATTTACTTATTTACTTTTAATTTACAAGATTCGGTTCCACAATCACTTGAGTTTCAGATTTTCTCCCCTCCC
>CM053582.1:411145331-411174057 GCA_028627135.1 Pseudochirops cupreus
AAATAAATGTCTCTTTTCACCAGTAAAGACACTGCCTTCTGGATATTCTTATAAAAGAGGTAAAAAGGGATTGAAGAGAATAATGATAATGTAGAAGACTAACCTAGTTAAACCCAAAGAGGCTCATCATTAATTGGCCAGTCCCTAGATATGAGCTCTTTGACCTCACAGATTTATGAAACCAAGAAAAATGTCCTATTTTGTATCTCATGCAATGAATAGAGCACTGACTCTGGAGTCAGGAGAATCTGAGTCCAAATCCAGCCTCAGACACTTGCTAGCTATGTGACCTTGAGCAAGTAACTTAACCCCTATTGCCTCCAAAAAAATTTTTTTTGGTATCCCCTAACACAGGACCAGGGGTGTGTGTGTGTGTGTGTGTGTGTGTGTGTGTGTGTGTGTGTGTGTGTGTGTGTGTGTGTATGTATGTAGTAGAATAATAGGTAACATAGTAGATAGAGGGCTGGACTTGGAGATGGGAAGACTTGAGTTCAACTATTACTTTGGACTTTTCCTAGTTATGGACTTGGACAAGTCACTTAACCTCTTCTCACCTCAGTTTCCTTATCTATAAAGTGGAGATAATGATAGTACCAACCTTGAAGGGTTGTTGTGAAGATCAAATGAGGTATTATATATAAAGCACTTTTCAAGACTTAATTTACTATATTAATGCTTGCTAGTATGATTTAATTCTTAATTGATTCATTTTTGTAGACCTATTCCTTTTGTATAATGATGATTATAAAGGTCAGAAAAGGGCCCAAAGGGTACCAAGAATCACATAGCTTTTAGATTCTCCACCAGCCGCGTTTTAACTTTTGGCACTCTAAATGTGAGGACTTTGCTCAATGACAAGTGAATTGACATGCTATTTGAGAAACTGAATCGTGTCCATACAAACATTATTGCCATAAACAAAACCAGAAGAGAAGGAAATTGTAGCTAAAGTGAAGGATGATTTCCCAGTTCTCCTCAAAGGGGCAAATGAAGGAGCTGGCAGTCTTGATTTCATCATGTGCTGAAAGGTGGCAAGAAACATCATTTCATAGAAAACTCGGCTGTTTTGCTTATGATGAGTGTAACCAAAAAGACCACCATGAAGATAATTGTAGCTTGTATGCCAACATCTGTTGCAGAGGATAAAGAAGTTGACAAATTCTATAATGAACTCAACAAAATCCTGCAAAGCATTTCAACATGCACCTTGATGCATAGTGACTTCAATGCCAAGGTGGACACAGTAGAAGATGGTAAAATTTTGTTGGAAAATGTGGTTTAGGATTGAAAAATGAAAGAAGGCAAACACTTATAATAACTATTCAGAAATCTTAGGACCATTCATCATGATTACTTTCTGTATGAAGAGAAGCAAAAGGCAAATGGCAAATACAAAACAAAATCACAGAAACAGGATTTTCAGAGGGCATTTCTTCATCCATTTGGCTTTTCCTGTATGCATTGCTAGGTCACTGTCCTTAGAAAAATGTGGACTTCATTGAGAAGACCATGTAACATTTTGGGACTTGATGCAGCAAGCACAATGTCGTCCAGAAAAAAGAATGTCTGGAGAACACTAAGGCAACCTTTTTCCATTTGGATTCTGTTGGACATCCTCTATGATGGAGGCGAATATCTTTCACAAATATACATCCCCTTTATGTGATACTGATAATCAAGAGATTGCTAAGAAAAGTTAACTTTGTGGTTTCAGCTATCAAAGGGTAGTTTATAATATCAGCATGGTGACATCTTGCTAGAGAAATAACTTTAAGTTTACTTTTTGTTCTACTGAGTCTTGTGTTAAAATAATGACATGATAATACCATACATTTATATAGCACTTTTAAGTTTTACAGGGAATTTTCCTTAAAAGATCTAAGTAAAAAAGGTAGTACTAGTATCCTCGTTTCCATTTTGCAAATACGGAAAAAGAATTTTTGGGAGGGTATGGGCAAGAATCATTCAAGGCAAAACAGCATAGATGAGTTGTGATCTACATAGTCGAGGTACTAATTTGAAATTATGCATTAATTCAAGCATAAATGTGTATATATGTGCATATATGTATGGACAGAGAGAAAGACTCCCTTATGCATACATATGTATGCACATATGACAATGCCAATCAATGATAAATCAGTTCTGCCTATGCTGATTTTTATTTTTTCTAACCTATATAACTGATGACTATGGCATTCTTAATTAGGGATATGCCAATATTCAATAAAAAAAAGTTGACCCTAAGGTCATGAAAAATTGTCCTTTTGTTTATTCCTTTTGTTCCCCAAAGTAATTATTTTTTATCCTTTTGATTTTGTAAGAACCCCAGGGACAATTAAAGAATCCATTAAATTGAGAACTGAAGTGTCAAAATAGACCCTACTAATCAGGAGAGACAATTCTGGACTCAGAATTAGAAGAACTAGGAAGGGCGATGAATGTACGTTGTCTTTAATGCAGTAGAGGGTCACTGAAAACTTTTCAGGGGAAGATTGACACAGTCAGACTTGAGCTTTGAGAAGATCATTTTTGGGAAGCTTATATTTGTGGGAAGGATGAATCAGAGAGACTGGAGGCTGGGAGATCAATTAGGAGGCAATTATAATCATAGAAGTGAAAAGTGATAAAGCCTGACAAACCCGGTGGCTTGTCGGTAGGAAAGCAGAAAAGGAGACAGACATAAGAGATGTCACAGAGCTAGAAATGACAAAACTTGGCAGTTGATTGGATGTTGGTGGGGAAGGGCAAGGGAATAAGCATTTTTATGTCTCTTACTATGAGCCAGGCATTATGTTAAGTACTCTACAAAAGTTATCTCATTTCATACTCAAAACAACCCTGTGAGGCAGGTGCTGTTATTCCTACTTTCCAGTTGAGGAAACTGAGGCAGATAAATGTTCAAATGACTTGCCTAGGGCCACACAGCTAGTAAGCGTCTGAGGCTAGACTTGAAATCCCTTGAAGTTGGGTCGTCCTGACTCCAGGTCCAACACTCGATGCACAGCAACATTCAGCTGCTTGTTGATAATGAGCTGGGTAGAGAATAGTCAAAAATATCTCCAGGCTTTTAAAAATGGATGCCTGAGAGGGTGGATGGTGATCCCTTTGACAGATAGAAAAGTTTGGAGGAAGAGGTAGTGTAGAGGGCAAGTTAGATAATGAGCACTGTTTGGTACCTGTTGAGTTTGTCAGATGCCTATGGGAATCTTGTCGGAGTTATAGCAGGAATTTGAAGACAGAGAATTGTAGTTTAGAGGAGGCAACCTCAGGGTCCCAATTTATCCCCTGTTGAGTCAGACTGTCCAGATCCTACCTTATATATTACTCTCAAACATTGAGGTAGCCCCTAAAATCACTTGGTTTCCCTAGGGACCCCTCAAACGGGGGACTGCCCATTGGTTTATTGTGATCCCTAGGACTATGGGAGAGCAATATGGGCTAGACTAAATACACCAGACCAGAATGATTGGAATGGAGCTGTAACCAAGGTATCAATCATCTGGATGTGGAAGAAGAGAGCACTTATCATTCCTTCCCTGTCTTATTGTGGGAATTTATTTGTGGAACCTGTGGGTCTATTATGTGAAAACAGTCTCTCTTTTGGTAAAAAGGCTAATTATGAAAACAACAGAAAAATGTATTATGCACAAAAATCTGTTTTGATTTTTAAAATAAATAGCTTTTGGTCGGACACTAAAATGAACAGATTTCACTGCCAACCAAAGTCAATTTGAGAATTTCACTCCCACTTACTACCGAAAATATTATTCTGGGTCCATAGCATATGTGTTTATTAAGCTCTACAATTGCATATGATATCCATTTCTTCCCCAATCATCTTCTCACTGAGGAAGATACCAAAGGTTGTCAAATTCCTCTAATTCATTAGTACCCCTAGGCAATGGATGTTGTTAGGTCTTTGGAAGAGACATCAATCAGGTCAGATTAACACTGGAATGATGCTATAGATAATCCTGAAACCACAAAGAAAATAAGCATTTTCTCCAAAATGCTTTTTGTTCTTATAATGTTAGGAAATGGGAGTCTAGAATCCTTCAAGGGGGCAGAAGTTGGTACAGTAGAAGACTCCAAACCAAGTACTGAGGAAAAAACTAGTAACCATGTTTATAAAGTCAACAAAAGGATCCTTCACAGTTCCTACCTATTTTAAGTGGCAAGAACCCAGAACCATGTTTAGGATGGAAGAATGAGGGCCTTGGCCCAGGAGTCATAATTTGGGGCTCCCCTTCTTCCAATTGTGGTATAAAAGATAGATACACCTTAGGATTCTCAAAAATCTTTTGCTTCTGTCATAGCCCCAGAAGAGGGAGAAGGAGTTGGTGTCGCTGTCAACGAAAGTTAGGGGCCAAGATCACGGGAAAAGTCACACGTTGTCTCACAGTGACTGTACTTTAAGCCTGATTGTCTCTGGACTGTTCTGTCTTACCCCTTGCCTCCAAAGCTTCTTTCTCCTGCTACTTCTACCCATATTATTCCCTATCCACCTCTTTCCTAACCCACCTTAGTCCATATTCCTCTGCCTTCCCCTCTCATTATGCCCTCTAGAAGCTTCTGTTGTTTAAAAAAAAAAAACTCTCCTTCATCCTAGATCTCTTTCTTGCAGATTTTTTCCATCTTCTGGTACTCACTGAAACCTAGTTTCTTCCTGAAGATACTCTATTTCTTGGTACCCTGTCTGCGGCTGGCTACTTCTTCTATCATGCTTCCTGACATTCAGGACCAGGAAGAGGAGTTGGCATACTCTGTTCCTCACTGTCATTTTCAGATCCCCCCTCTTTCTTTATCACTCAGCCACTTCCTTCCCTCCTTTAAAATTTGCTCTTTCCTGTTTAGGTCTTTATTGTTGCTATCTGTGAACTTCTAGGTCAACTTTCCCTCCTGAATAAATTCTGTACCTGGCTTACGGTTTTCTTCTGTACCAGTCTCTGTCAGTTATTCAACATCTTGGAATCCTGTTGCCTCTACCTCATTCATGCATTGATGATCTTTCCATATCCCTGCTTAATTAAATTTATCTCAGGTATCAAGATGACTAGTTATGGATCTACAATAATATGATTTGTAGAATGTCATTTTTGTGACATTGGTAGATTCGGGAAACAGGGAATTTTAGGTAGAAAAAGGTCTGTCAAAAATAAAGTTTCTATTTCTATGTCTCAAAAAAAAAGCAAAGGACCACAGAATCAGAATGTTGTATGTCAGAAGAGTTCTATATATTAGAACTACGCATTGTACTTAGTTGGTCTTTATTGGGGAAGGTGGCGGTGGCAAAGATTGAAGGGGAGGTGGTATATTTCCAGAAATAACTATGCTTCATCCTCTATCCCCCAGGATCAAGACTGACAGCCGATCTCATAGAAATTGTGATTTGTGACCCTGTCAGTTCAGATTGGATGTTAAGATGAGATAAAATACTCATAGGTCTTTGAACAGTTAATAAAAGGAAGTTCCTTAGCTATATCACACACACACACACACATACACACAGAGAAAGATATCACTAAAGATTATAGATGCCCCTAGTTTCAGCTTTGGTAGATGCAGCCTCTCTCTCCTCCTTATGGGAATGCTTTTGGTCAGCCTGGCAGTGTATGGTAACTTGTCATGTTCTAAGGCCAAATTTGAAGGCCCTGGACTGCATGTGGGTGGGATGTTTTAGGCCTTTTAGGTGACCAGGAAGCTATATCAAGGGAAGCAAGGACCAATCATGTCCCAGGGACAGCTTTATTGGATTTTAGGGGAAACTAATCTCTGGGAAGAGGAAAGAGAGAAGAATGTATGGAATTAATTCATGTAGAGAAATGTTGGTAGATGTAAGGACTAATACACATGATGTAGAAGGAAAAGTTATTGATTTGGAATTCAACTTGATATGAACTTTGTGATCTTGGGCGTAATAGTTGACTTCTATAAGCTTCAGTTTCCTTATCTGTAAAATGGGATAATACCTTCCCTGCCTATCTCATAGAAATTCAAATGAGAATATATAAAGTATATTTTAACTGAAAAGTGCTATAGAAATGTAAAATATTACTGTAAACTTTTTTTTCCAGGAAAATTTCAGGAAAAGGCACATGGAAAATATATTTTTATAATCGGGATTCTTGCCTCCTAATAGTCTTACTGGACAAATTCAGTTGATGTAGTAAGAGAATAAATTCACAAATACTTAATTAACTTGATTCATCTTTGACCAGTTCTAAAAATTTATACATTTAAAAATGGATAGAAATATTTAAAAGACACAGGAGAAGATATCAAGAATAAGAAGTAGGTGAGGCTATGACTGGGCAGTATTTGATAACAGAGTCTGGTAAGATGACTCTGAGATTGTAGACTTGGTTGTAGATCCCTCACCAGAAATAGGGAAATTTAGAAGAGAGATGAGTTTCAGGGGAAGACAATGGATTTATTTTTATACATGCTAAATTTGAGTATAAATGTCAAGGAGACAGTTGGAGGAGTGAACTTCAGAACAAATTAGTGTTGGATATATGGATTTGAGAGTCATTTTTCTAAAGAAAATAACTGAACCCAGGGTCACGATGAAGTCACTGACACACACACAGAGAAGTTCCTTAAGGGGTGAAATGTAAAAACTGCAAGTAGTTTAAAAGATGAGGTTGAGAATTTAAATCATGATGGAGAAGAAAATTTTTCATTGACTTGTGCTATGCAATGTTAATGTTTCTGCCTCATCAAAGTGATTATGTCTCATGTCAACTGTTTCTTCTTGTAGAAGAGAACGAGGAAAGACTCAAGAATTTCCTTTCCACATTCCAGGTAATAGGAGGCAATTAAATATGCCTTAAAAAAGGGGATCATAAGGACTCATTATGTGAAAAAAGTGCTGGGAAAACAGGAAAGCCGTCTGAAAGAAATTAGGGTTAGAACAATATTCACGCCATATATGACAATAAGCTCCAAATGGCTACATCTAGATATGAAAACTCACATCATAAACACATTAGAGGATTAAGGAATGAAATAACTTTGCAACTATGAGTAAGGGGAAAGTTGATAACTAAAGGATAGAGGAGATCATAGAAGATAAAACAAGCAATTTTTTTTTTTTGCTTTTTGGAGGGGGGGGAGGCAGGGCAGTTGGGGTTAAGTGACTTGCCCAAGGTCACATAGCTAGTTTGTGTGTATGTGTGTGTGTGTGTGTGTGTGTGTGTGTGTGTTAAGTGTCTGAGGCCGGATTTGAACTCAGGTCCTCCTGACTCCAGGGCCAGTGCTCTATTCATTGTGCCACCTAGCTGTCCCATAAAACAGGTAATTTTGATAACACAAAATTGAAAAGGGGCATCTAGGGGGCACAGTAGATAGAGTGTCAGACCTGGAGTCTGGAAGATTCATCTTCCCAAGTTCAAATCTGGCTTCAGATACTTTCTAGCTGTGTGACCCTGGGCAAGTTGCTGTTTGCCTCAGTTTCCTCATCTGTAAAATGAGCTAGAAAAGGAAATGACAAACCACTCTAATATCTTTGCCAAGAAAATCTCAAATGGGGTCACAAAAAGTTGGATGTGAAAACGACAGAATAACAACAACAATTCATTTACCCACTTCTGGTGTTTTCATGCGCACACAAATGATACTGGCAGAAGGAGTTTAGAAAGAATAGAAAAATACTGCAGAACTTTGGGCAAGAAACTGAAGACTGCAAAGATGAAGGGGATGTTTTTATTCCTCATTGATGCCTGTTGAAGACAAGAAACGTAGAAGAGAAAATTTGATTTGGAATGTAGTCAGCTGGCAAATCTAGTCAAAATAATTTTACAATAAAAATGATGGGAGAGGGAAAAAGCTATCTTACATGTATCCACAGAGTTAGGTTACCATAAATAGCAGCTATAATGAAGGAAGACAAGCAGCTGAAACACAAGAAATAATAATCCACGAAGGAGGTATTGATAAAGCCCATGGCCCCAGATGTTTATGCATAAATCCTTAAAGTTTAAGAAACAAGCAAAAAGAGTTATATGTCCCAATAGAAGAAAATAAATAATAACAACAAATAGTATTTGTATAAAGCTTGAAGGTTTACCATAGTTGATGAGTGTTTCTGTCACGTCTGATTCTTTGTGACCCCCTCTGGGGTTTTCTTGGCACAAATGCAGGAATGGTTTGCTATTTCCTTTTCCAACTCATTTTACAGATGAGGAAACTAAGGCAAATAGGGTTAAATGACTTGCCCAGGGTCACACAGCTAGAAAGTGTCTGAGGTTGGATTTGAACTCAGGGAGAGGAGTCTTCCTGACTCCAGGTCCAGCGCTCTTCCCACTGTGCCACTTAGCTGCTCTTTTGCAAAGTGCTTTACAAATATTTCATTTTATCAGTAATTAATTTTATAGTCAACAATAATTTATTATCTAGATTATCTCATTTGATCCTTAAAATAATCCTAGAAAATAGTACTGCTATTATTCCTGTTTTTGTGGATGAGGAAACTGAGGACTGCACAGCTAAGTGTCTGAGGTAATATTTGAACTGAGGTCTTCTTGAATTGGGGTCCAGCTCTCCATCCATTATACTGCCCTGTTTGTTTTACTGAGACTTGGTGGGATGAAACCTGTAACTCTGTAGGTTTGCTGTCTTCAAAAGAAATAGGATAACTAAAAGGAAACTGAGTTACATTATATAGTAAGAAGGTGATCAGAGAGAAATTGCAATTGAGTATTGGTGTCAGAAGCCATATTATAAGGGTTTGAGAAATTAGTGGGAGGTGAGCAAGAAGTAATGAATAAAAAATGACAGATTAAGGGGGTAGCAAAGTTAAGTAAATGCTCCTAAAAGTATAGCAACATCAGAGAGAAACCAGGCTATATATTGTAATGGGGAGTGGGGTTGGGTGGAATGAGATGAGAGTATTTTCACTTTTCTCAAATCTGCTCAGCCTTCATGATTTGCAAAAAACACAGGACTATGAAGGTGAAGACAATTTCCTTTATAATTTCACTTTTGTCTCCTTCTTCCCTTGAAAAGGTAGAGTCCTGGGATTATTTGTTATAGTCAATGGGTATCATGTGAAGAAAAGACAAAAGCTAAATTGGATTTCTGATCATTTTAGATGATAGTTAAAATGAAGAAGTCAGAAGAGATGGGAAAGGAAAGGTGACTTCAAAAAGTAGAATTGATCCTAGTTTGTGGCCTGGAATTTTGGTGCATTCTGACTAAAAGAAAGTTCATAGCTGCTGGCTGAAAGAGCTTCCCATTTTCCCCATTTAGGACAGGCTTATTAACCACAGCAGCATCTTGTGGGTGGCAAATATAGAGGCAGGTGGCCTTGATGGTAGCACCTGATATGAAGACTATAGCTGAGGTCCAATAGTAGAGTAAAACAGCTGATGACCAGATAGAAAACCCACCCTACCAGAGAGAGAGGCTTGCTAACCACAGCATCCTCCAATGATTTATGGAGGTTGCTGAAAGTGCTGGCTGACATAGCCAAGGACCAGTTCTGTAAGAGAGTTACTAATCAAAGCATCTTCACCTGATGAAGCCTGAAAATAGCTGATAGTTGAGGAGGTGAAGTGGAAAAGTAGCATCTACTAGAAACAGCAGAAACATGATATTTAGTCCAACAGAAAGTGTCGTGAGCCATGATTACATCATCAAAGGAAACTGGCAGCTTCCTGACAGTGAAGAAATGAGCAGTCTCTGTATACCTACACCTAGTGCACTGATTCATTTTGGTGCTCCATCTTTTCATGCTTATTCTCTCCACAGAGGGGATGCTTGGAGAAGAGTGAGTTCCTTGTTACTCTTATAATTATGTTCTTTTAAAAATGCTTTCAATTTGAACGAAATACGATCTTTGTCTGACTAGTAAAGATAAATATATTGTTGGGGGCTTGTGAATTAGTTTGAAGAAGTTTTGACCCACAGAGTACCCTAGTTCATTCTTCATGGCAGTCTCTAAAAAGAGGCTAGTTGACTAGTGGTGTTGGTGGTATTGAAGAAATGTTCTTATTTAGGTATAAGTTGAAACAGATTTTTGTGAGCCTATAAAAAGTAGTAGACTAAATATTTGATTTTGGTTTGTTCCTGGGCCTGGGGTCAGGAAGACTCATCTTCCTGAGTTCAAATCTGGCCTCAGACACTTACTGGCTGTGTGACTTTGGGCAAGTCACTTAACCCTGTTTACCTCAGTTTCCGCATCTGTAAAATGAGCTGAAGAAGGAAATGGTAAAGTACTTCAGTATCTTTGCCCTGAAGAACCCAAAATGGGATGACAAAACTTGACCATGGCAGAACAAGACTGAACAACAACCGCCACCACAACCACAAACTAGATTTATGGTGCAACTTCACTTCTATATTTTTGGTGTAGATTTAGGTGTTAATAATTTGTGGCTTCTAACATGAAATTTGATTCCCAGGTGAAAAGTAGAGTTCTCTTTATGATTCTTTCAATCCTAAGACTGGAGGAGATTTTGGGAAGTCCCTTAGCCTTTGGGACAAAGCCACACCTTTGATAGCTCACATGTGAAACTTTTTCTTAAAGACCTTAAAGAATGAGGTTCTATTGTACTTCCAGTGAATTACCTAACAATCTTTAGATATCAGGAAATCCTTTCTTCAATCTAACCTAAATGTCTTACTCAAATTTATATTTCCAATCCTACTTTTCTAGAGCACTAATCAGCATTGCCAAGACCAAGCACCTATATCTTCTTTTCCAGAACTGAACTCAAAATTTTTTTTTACCCCCAGACCAGTCCTTTCTTCTAATATAAATATTTTTGTTGATGATACTGTCAATTCTCCCCTTCACCCATTTTTGAAAGCTTGAAGTTAGTTCTTCCTCTTTCTCTTTCATCCCATTCCCCCACATTCTGTCAGTTGTCAAATCTTGTAGATTTTACTTCTGCACAAATGAGATTTGAAGAGATTTGTCTCCACTGAGAATAGAATAGAAAGAAACTGGATATAGTGTAAGAGACTTAAGTTAGATTGAATCAAATCACTCCAGTATCTTTGTCATGAAAAAACCCTAAATGGGGTCATGTTATCTTATTTACAGCCTACTAGATTGCAGTTTCTTTAGGGCAGGCACCATGTTTTACACAACTCTATTTTGCTCAGTACCTAGCATAGTGAATAGAGCACTGGACCAGGAGTCAGGAGGAGTTGAGTTCAAATTTGGACTTAGATATCTGGCAATGGTGTGACTCTGGACGGGTCATTTTACTTCTGTTTGCTTGAAATTCCTCATCTGTCAAACAGGAACTAGCTCCTAGGGTTGTTCTGAGATCAGATGAGATAATATTGGTAAAGCATTTTATAAACCTCAAAGCACTATAGAAATGCTAGTTATATCTTGACAAATATTTGTCATGGGAATAAGTGATTAATTAGTAAAAACTTCTTGGAGCAGGTGGTCCTTTAGCTGTGCTTTGAAGTGGTCATAAGTAATTGAGTGAGGGATTTCAGCTTGACAAAAGGCCCACTGATTAATGTTGGGGTCTCCTGAAGTAGATGTCAAGGGAAAAAAGAAAGCCCTTTTTCACAGAGAACTGAGATCTGACCCACATAACCACTTGAGAAGTGGATCCTTGCAGCAACACCCACTAGTTAACCTGTTTTGTGATTGGTTTAGGATGATAGATTTAGACCTAGAAAGGACTTTATTCATTCCTGTAGTTAATGATTTATTCAGGGGGGGCTAAGGTGGCCCAGCGCATAGAGCACTGGCTCTGGAGTCAGGAGGACCTGAATTCAAATCCGGCCTCAGACACTTAACGCTTACTAGCCGTGTGACCTTAGGCAAGTCATTTAACCCCAACTGCCCTGCCAAAAAAGCAAAAAAAAAAAAAGCCCAATGACTTGATTAAGTTACTTCTACATGCCAGGATCTATGGTAGGCACTGGGTATAAAAAGACAAAAAAAAGAAACAATATTCTTCAATGAATTTACATCCCTTTGACGTTAGAGGTAATTTAGTTCTATGTCTTATTTCACAGATGAGGAAACTCAGTCTGAGAGAAGTTAAGTGACTTGTCCAAGGTTATGCAGGTAGCAAGAGGCGAAGACAGAATTCAAACTCAGGACTTGTGAGTCTATTGACAGCCTTCTTTCTACCCCCTCATTTTGGCACAGCAACGCCCTGATAGAGAGTTGTAATACTATAAAAAGGAGACCTTGAAACAGTAGTAAACACTCAAAGTGTCATTCTCTCTTAAATAGAAGAAGGAAATTCTCTCAATAGAAAATTGCTTCTATTCCCCTTTCCCTTCATCTCCTAGGGTGTAATCATAGCCTCCTAATCCCTCCAAAACACAGACAAGAGGAGTTTGTTTTACAGGGTAGAGAATGTCCTGCCAACGATGAACTCAGTGTGGCTCTTTCGAATGGTGCCTTTTCCCCCTTCTTTGAAAAGTACACTATCAAGACTTTTCTATGAGGGGCAAAAATAGTAGCAAGGATGTGAAACCTCCATTCTTTCTTGCCTCCTCCAGTGAATCTTTTATCCTGTATTTGGCACATCACAATTATGATTATGAATTAATGCGTATAAAAATCAAATATTGAAACCCACATAAACAACATCCTTCACGCCCTATTTCACAAAACTTCCATTTGGAAATGGAAAAAAAAAAAGGCAAGAGAACAATGCAAGTGGAGAGGGACGGACCTTGATGCCAAGTTCCATACAGATTCAAGCCTTAATTTTAAAAAATGTACAAGATCCATTATTATCATAGTATTCCCTCCAAATCGTAAGTCAAAGACCAAAATGGCGTTGGTGAAGCGATGGAGGGCAAGGGGAGAGAGAGGACAATTCATTCCAGAAATGAGCGGAAGAAAAGTAGAGTTTCTTGGGCAGATAGAGTTTCTGTTGCAACTTGGAAGAGGAAGTGGTGCAAGAGAAGATGCTTTTCACCCTCCTCGGATCTGTTTTACAGTTGGAGATGTTGGCTTCCCTTTGCTCTGGGTGTGCCGGTTGATTATTTTTGCAGGCATCATTTGTGTCTGTACTTATTTTTTTTCCTTATATATATCACCAGGACAGTATACTTGAGGCATTTTTAACAGGGCCAAATAACATTCTTTAACAGCATCTTAAAGAACTACTGTAACTTTTCTAAGATCACATGAACACTTTCTTCATAATTACAGTTGCCTATTTTCTATGCCATTTATACTTCATTAATTGTAATATTTCTGTTTTAAAAATTAATTTCTATTTTTTTATTTATCTTTTATTTTTTCTTTTCTCTTCCCACTATGTCTGAAAAAAATAAAATCCTTCAAACAAGAACAATTGTTAGCATTTATATAGTACTTCAAGATTTGCAAAGCTCTTTACCAATAGTGTTCAATTTTATCCTCGCAACAAGATTTCCTACCTTGGAGGTAGGTGTTATTATTTATTTCCTTTTTACAGTTGAAGAAACTAAAGCAGGCAGAGGCCAAGTGACTTGCCCAGGGTCACATAGTAAGTGTATTTGAACTTCCTGACTCCAGGTCCAGTATATTTCCCATTTCCCATAGCCATGTCCCAAAATGAACATCTCCTTCTTCATCTTAGTTCTCCACTTTTCTATCAAGAGTTGAGTAGCATTCTTCCTTGTTGATCTTTTGGAATCATGACTGCTGGTAGAATGCTCCTCATGATCTTTCTCTTACTTTCTTTGGTCTGCCATTGGATCGCAGCTTTGTAAACTTGGAGCTAGGAGGAAGATGACTTAGGGGAGCATCTTGTTCAGGTCTCTCCTTTTACAGATGTGAAAATGGAAGCTCAGAGAGGCTAATTGACTTGTCCAAAGTTGCATAAGTAGCAAGTTTCAGAGCTCTAAGTTCAGTTTAATAATTTAATAAACATTTGTTAATTGCATGTTGAGTGGTGGTGGGGGGAGGGGAATAAGAAAAAGAAAGATAGGCTTTGTCCCCAAGGAGTTTGCACTCTAATGGGAGAAAATGATACACCAAAGGAGTCTGAAAAAGAGGGAGAAACAGTATGGTGTTCACAGAGTCAAAACATAACAGAGCCCTGATGGGAAATGGGGCCTTTCAGAAGGTCATTTAGGTAGCAAATAGTAGAAATGGAATTACGACCCTTCTGACTCTAAATTTGGTACCCTTTGTGCTAAGTCACACCAGGCTGCCTTTTAAAGATATGTGATTTTTGTCAGGGGGAACTGTTTACCCTGTGACAGATACAGATGGTCTTAGAAGGTCAGAGAAATGAAATAGTTTGTCTGTGAGCATCCTGCTGCTGTCAGAATTAAAATATGAATCCAGGTTGTCTTGACTCCAAAATACCTTACAGAATATGATCTCTCCTTTCCTTAATAAAGACTTTGCAAGAAATGAGGAAGGAAGAGTTTTCAGAAGACAATCTCCCTAGGCCCATTTTCCCCATCTGCAAAATGAGGGGATTGGACTTTAAGAGACTTTGATCCTCCTGGCTCTAAATATTATCATCTCATGGAACAGAAAGAATTACAGATTCAGTGCTAGAAGGGGACTTTGAGATCATCTAGTTCAATTCTCACATTTTACAGATGAATAAATTGGTGTCAGAGAAGGTGAGTAATTTGCCTAAGTTCACACAGGTAGTAAGCAGAGCAAAGATTTAAATTCAGTTGCCCTGACTCCAAATCCAGGGTTCCTTCTGCTGTTCCATAATGTCCCCTAATTAAAGACTTAAATGTCTGTTTCCCAATTAGATACTTCTTTTACTACTAAAAATTATCTTGTGATTTTTAAAAATATGTTTAATTAGTCTCAGAGGGACCTGCTTGTCATCCTAAGGTTTTATGTAGCTACTTTTCTGCATTTTTCTGACCCTTTGCAAGGATAGGGAAGAAGTAGGCAAAATTTGGACATATACAACAATCCCAGAACAATTGGTTGGGATCCAAAAAGGCAAGTTTAGAGAAATCCTGAACAAAGTTGGGTTAGATCATGCTCACACTGTAAGCCCCCACAAGGGTTTAGCAATAGTAGTTCTGTGCTGAGATCTCACATGAACAAAAGGCCATTTTAACTTCTCAATATAGTATTTGTTGAGTATTTTTATATGTTGGGCCTTAACCTTAGATGGAGTTTATCACTTGTTTTGAAGAGTAGCCTTCCAAGAAACAAGGAACCTGCCTACAAAGGAGCCAGGAGCTGAACCATTTGGTAAGAATGAGTAAGGATTTAACTAGGAAATACTAAATCCTATCAAGGAGACTGAATCAGATCATGATCTCGGTATTAACTCCAAATGAAGAGCTGACTTTGTTGTTGTTGTTGTTGTTTAAAAGCAGGTTTAACTTTGTTCTAATATCATTATATGCTTACTAAAGATGTAAGAGTTATACATAGTATGGTGTAGTAGAAAGATTTCGGATCAGAGGACATAGGTTCAAATCCTTTTACTTAAGCTTATTGCCTTTGTGACCTTGGGTGAGTCCCTCGACCTTTTTGGTCTTTAGTTTCTTCACAATTCAACCCACTGTGCTTTAGAAGTTATGAAGAAGGGGCATTTGGGTGGTGCAGTGAATAGAGCACCGGCCCTGGAGTCAGGAGGACCTCACTTCAAATCTGGCCTCAGGCACTTGACACACTTATTAGCTGTGTGACCTTGGGCAAGTCACTTAACCCTAATTGCCCTGTCTCCCCTCCAAAAAAGCAAAAAAAAAGTTATGAAGAAGACAACCATTGACCTACCTTTGAAAAATGGATTTAGTTCCTATCTTCTCTCTATTTTCTTCAAAAGACTTCCTATGATGACTCAGAAAAACAAAGATAAAACAAATCAAATCCTTCATCTTAAAGAAGCTTTCCAAAATTATCTAATCCATTTTTTCTACCTCTAGGAATACTTTACTCAAGAGATTTGGTTGTCTATTTTACTCTTAAAGATAGAGCTAATTCGTAAAGCTCTCTTTTCCCTTCTATCTCTTAGCATGGTTCTTTCCTAATTATCATTCTTACATTTGATTATTCTTCCTTTGCTGGTTTCTTTCCTTCCACAAACCGTTTAACAATAATGCCCACAGAGGATCATTTCATTGACTTTCTAGTCCTGTCCCTCTGTGTTCACTTTCTTAGAATGTTTACCTATTTTCCATTCTTCAACTGCTAATTTGATCAGTCTCAAATTGCATCACCATCACTAACCTGTCACCTTCCTCCTTGTCCTAGAGCTTTAGCTATATCACCTTTAAAATGCTGACAATAATATTTATACTACCTGTGTTATGGGCTTGTTGTGATAAAAGTGCTTTGTAAACATTAAGGTGCTATATCATTGTGAGTCACTATCATCATCATCAGTTTTTTCTTCTATCCTGTTGTTGATGTGGGTTTGGATAGAAAAAGTCTAAGAATAAATTGAAATTCCTTTATATTTAATCTGTGGGCTATTTCATGAGTAAATAAAATGATTGCTTTTTGTAATTGAATAAGAATTTTTGAGTGGAAGATCATCTGTAGATTCATTGATATTAAAATCTTGTTCTTGTCTTTTTTTGACGGCACTCAGATAGAAATGGTTCTGAGACAAGTCACACTTATACTGTTGTTATTTTTATAGTTAGTGTTCTGTGAACTATTGTACATATGGATTAAAAAGCCTGCTTCTTATAAATAAATAAAAATATTGTGTTGTAAGCTCATCTTCTTTAGGTTCACTGAAGGCATCTTTGAGATAACTCCAGGATAATGGGGATGACACATTTCATCCTGTTCTCAAATGACTTTGAATTCTTCTGCTCCATCTCTATATTTTGAGAGCTTTTCATTCCACGTAACTTAGAGACTAAGTACTCAGTACACCAATAGACATCTCTTAAAAACATCACTCTTATGTTTTTATAGATTATTCTTAGCGTCTGGGTGATTACAGGAAACAGCCCTGTCTTTTATGATGATTTCATATTAGTGTAATTTATTTGTTGAAATCTCACTTGTATTTTTAGGCATGAATTTGTTTTGTGAATATTTGTCATCTGTTGGCTTATAAAGGATATGAGATTCTGGCATATAATACTAGTTGCCTAATTGTGCTTTTGAAAGTATCTAGTAGATACTAAATTTTTTAAAATCACTGTGATATGTTGTAGTTTTCACCATTTCATTGCACAGTAGGTATCGATGTAAGGACTCTTTAAAGATAACTTGTTTGTAACTTCTAGTGACAACCTAGAATGGTTATCCTGAATCATGATCATAAATCCTTCCATTTCTCGATACAAATCCATTTGATTCAGTCATTTTGTGGCTTTGTTTAGTTTTTTCTTGTTGTTAACACATGGCTAATTATATATATATAACACATGGCTGTCACCCCTGGAGTGCATTTTGATTCTACTAGTTGATCTTATCCATTTCATGAGTTCTGTCCAAGGATGATCATCTTTTGATCCATATTATTGTTGTTATTGGGGTAGCTGGGTGGTGCAGTGGGTGGAGTGCCAGACCTGAAGTCAGAAAGATTCCTTTCTGGCTTGAAATTTGGCCTCAGATACTTACTAGCTGTGTGACCCTGGGTAAGTCATTTAACCTTGTTTGTCTCAGTTTCCTCATCTGTAAAAAGTGAGCTGGAGAAGGAAATGACAAAACATTCCAGTATCTTTGCCCAGAAAACCCCAAATGATGTTATGAAGAGTTGGACATGACTGAAGTGAGTGAACAACTAAAGTTATTGTTATTATTGCAAGGCAGAAGAGTGTAGTAGATAAAGAGCTGGCCTGGAGTCAGGAAGGTCTCTGTTCAAGTCTTGCCTCTATTGCAAACCCTAGGCAAGTCACTGAGTCTCTCACTGCATCTCAGGCCTATCTCTAAGAGTTTAAGTTGCAGAGCAGGTTCTGATCTGTTTCATAAAGATAGTTTTCTCACCAGGAATTCCTTGCCCCAATAATTCTCAAATCTTGTCCAAAAAATTGGCTATTACAGCATGTTTCTACTTACATGTTATCACCTGAAGTTCAACTTACTATAAACTGAACTCAACATCTTCCTTCAAACCAATCAGTCAATGAACATTTACTAAGTGCCTGCTGTGTGCCAGATATTCTGCTAAGTCCTAAAACGCTTGCTTTCAACTTTTCCATGCTGTTCGGTCTCCAGGTTCAGTCAAATCTTTGGAGTTAATTTTTAACTTCCTTCTCTCCTTTTGCCCCCACATTCCATTGGTGATCTATTTTTTTATGATTTTTCATTGGCCAGAGGATAAACACAAATTATTAGAAGAATGGAAAACTGGCCCTCTGAGGCAAAATTTTAAAAACAACACTAACACCAATGGGGAGTTGGCTTATGAATCCTGAGCAGGCTGATGGGTGACTAAATAACAGTATCTCAGGATGTGAAGAGTTATCATAAAGAAAGCACTTAACACATGAACAACCATTTTCCATCTTCACTGGGAAGAGGCATAGCAGTTCAACTGCATTATGTCAACTCATTAAATGCCTACTGTTTTTGAGGAACTAGATGCTGGGGATATGAAGATAAAATGAGATCTAGCTGCTGACTGTAATTTTGTCATGTTAGCATTGCTGATAATTTTTCAGTGACATCTCACTGACTCAATCCCTCAGCAATTTTGACTAGAGTTTGGTTTACTGCCCCACCCGTGCTCACAGGCTGCTCGTCATTATTCCTTGGTTGCTACATGTCCGATCAATTCATGAGTACTTCTAAAACGCTTACTGTGTGACCAGATCTACCCTACCTAGCAACCTCCCATTGCCTGGCCGAGGGGGTAATGACAACTGACATTTATACAGAGCTTTAATGTTTGCCAAGCACTTTGCTTTTTCGCTTTTGGTCCTCACAATAGCACTGGGTGGAGGGGGCCATCAAGCCCATTTTACAAATAAGGAAACCAAGGTTTAATTAGGTGAGATAACTTGCCTATGTTCACACTATAGTAAACGTTAAAAGTGAGGTTCAAAATAATTTCTTCCTAACTCTAACACTTGACCCAGCATGCCATGCTCTCTATGTACTTGAAGCATTTAGACAGCAATACAAAACAGTAAATGATCAAGTGCAAGATTGTATAATATACTCAGTAAGAGTCAGCAAACGGTAGTAGCAGTCTATTTTTGTACAGTCTACAAGCTAAGAATGGTTTTTACATTTTGAAATGAGTTTTTATTGTACTCACAAGAACATAAATACAAAAGCAGGTCAAGTCTAACCCACTTGTCACTTTACTATAGAGTGAGAGTGCAGAGGCTTAGTGATGGGGGCTCTGATGTTCCTGGCTATGTTATAAGCTTCTCAAAGAAAGACTGTCTGCCTGTTCTAATGTAGTCCCTACAACAACTCGTTCAGGTTCAGACATTCAAAGACTACTTGTAGAATTTGTTTCATATCTTTATAAAAAATGGACTCATCTTCAGAAAGCATTTACTAAGTCAAATAAATTCAGCAAATTTTTAGTGCCTAATTTTTCTTGGTACTTTTAGGGTTATAAAACAAAAGGACAAAAAAAATCCTTGCATTCTAAAAGTATACATTAGAAGAACTTTACTACAACCTATCACAACAATTCTATTCTTGGCTACAATTTTAGCCCATTTTCATATTGTGAATTCTTTGAGGTCAAGAACTAGATCTCATTTTATCCTCATATCTCCACAATCCAATTCCTCAAAAACAGTATTCATTTAATGAATATTGGTTTAATTGAACTACTCTGTCTCCTTCCAGTGAAAATGGAAAATGGCTTGGTCATGTGTTAAAGCTTTCCTCTATGATAACTTTTTCCGTACTTAGAAATTGTAATTTAGTTACCCTTCAGCCTGCTCAGGATTCATAAGCCTACTCTCAGTCATTGTTGTTGTTTTTAAAATCTTGCCTCATGGGTCCAGTTTTCCATTCTTCTAATAATTTGTGTTGTTGTCCTCTGGACCATCTTCAAATTCTCATTAAGGTTGTGTAGTCAAAAACCATGGAAAAACCATGGGACTCTTAAAATGGCATGGCCAAAGCCAAGCCTACTAGGAGGAAGCCCTCATAGGTTCCATATGTGCGGCATTGTTTCTTGTCTGGGATTGTTTTTGTTTTTACCAACAGAACTTTATTGCTGTTTAGTCAGTTCTTGGACCATGGAGAACCTTAGTCAATCTCTCTGGATATCTTTATCTTCATGTATAAAATGGGAAGATTGGATTTAGTGATCACTCAGGTCCCTTCTAACTGTAATATTCTTCTCTCTCTTCCTCCTGAACTTAAATCAATTCAATCATGTGCCTAAGTGCATGGCCTTCCTTTTATTCCCCTTGAACTGAACCATGCTTTTGTTTCTTTGAACAGTTTGCCAGTACTTTGATGTTTCTTTGAATTCTCAGACTCAACATGTGGATGTCATGAGGCATCCCATACCTTAAGCATTAAATATCATCTAGGCCTTAATTTTTGTGTTGTTTTTTTTTATATTTTCTATCTCTTGGTTCATCAGAAGTGAGAAACTAGTCAGGGGTGGGGAATCTGCAGCTTCGAGACCACATATGGCCCTCTAGGTCCTCAAGTGAAGCCCTTGGACTGAATCCAAACTTCATAGAACAAATCTCCTTAATAAAAGGATTCGTTATGTAAGTCTTGGACTCAGGGAAAAGGCCACGCCCAAGGACCACAGGTTCCCCATCCCTGGCCTATAACAACTGTCACTTCTTTACTGGTTGTTCAACCACAATGAAACACCAATAGGGAAAGTTCAGATTTGCTGTCTTTGATTTCATGGGGTATGCCTGTTCTCTAAAGTACTGAGTTTCCTGAGCTTTATTTCCCTTCTCCTCTTTTGTGGTCTCATAAAAAAATCCTTAGGCTGAAAATCAGGAGATCTGAATTCCAGGCCCAGCCCTATTTTAGCTCATGGAGGAATTATGGGATGGTGACATAAAAAGAAAATTCTATAGAACAGATGTGCTAACAGTCCTTGAGCCACATTGATTCATATTGAATGCAAATTCTGTTGTTTTGGTTCACTGTTTACTTTTAGAGGTGCCTGTCTCTGTATGCTGGGGTTTCAGTGGGGTGCAGAATATTACAGATATATGGGACAGCTGAGTGGTACAGTGGAAAGAGGACTAAAGTGAGGAAGATTCATCTTCCCAAGTTCAAATCTGGCCTGAGGTACTTCCTAGCTGTGTGACCCTGGGCAAGTCACTTAACCTTCTTTGCCTCAGTTTCCTTATCTGTCAAATGAGCTAGAGAAGGAAATGGAAAAAATGTTCTGGTATCTTTGCCAAGAAAATCTCAAATGGGGTCATGAAGAGTTGAACACAACTGAAAAATGACATGAGAAGTGAAGTATTTAGCCTATCCTAATGGGTCATTTAGGGGTGAAGGAAGTCCCCTTTTTCCTTTGGGAAGAGGTTTCAAATCAGGAGGCAAATATACAAATACACAAACATACAGCACCCTCCTGGGTGCTACTTTCACTTCTTATTCTCCAAAGAAACCTGCAAGCCTTGCCCACCAGACCCTCCCCACCCCCTGCAATGTGCCATTTCTTATGCAAGAAACTATTAACATGAACTTAATATTACACTATAGTAATTTTATTTTGTGGCTACCTATCCCAGTGGATTTGCATCGCAAAAGTATTTCTCTAATCTTTGTAGAATGGTTCCATTTCAAAACTTCTCTGTTGATAACCTTGTCTTGTACTTTTATATCCAGTGACACTGTTGACATGGCTATGGAAGTCAGATGTGGTCTCAATAATAGCTCTAACAGCCCCCAAGCTGTACAGAAAAGACTGGAAGGCACCAACAGTTGGTAAATGTGGCATTTGATCTGGGGCTTGGCACTGCACTCTTTTGACCTTTGAAATGACATGGCGGCCTTCATTCATTTTTCTACTTCTCGGAAAACAGTACATTATCAGACAATGTTCTACCAGAACAGAATTCGGTGATGTTTTTCAGTGCTTTATTTTCCTCCACCTTTAAATTCCTTGCTTTCTTGTCCTTAAAACCTGTTTGCACTCATCATTCCATTTGTTCACTTCTACTTGCCAGTAGCCAAATGCCCTTGGAGGAAGTCATACCACTATACTGACTGGGTTCACTACAGATTCATATTATCTCATTTTATTTGGGCCCTCGTTGCTATATGCCAATGCTTTTATTTTTTTTCCTGCTCAGTCTTTCTAGTATGCTCACCTCATCAGCTCTTCCAAAACTTTTCCTCTCTCCTTGAATCCCTTAATACATCCTCCACTTCCTTTATGCAGATCACCTTGACTGATAAAATAGGGAGCATGAGTTTCCTCATGTCCATTGTATTGTTCCTCAAAAAACCTCTACATCCTTACCTAACACCTCCTCTTTTGCATCAGTCTCTGGGGAAGAGGTAGTCCTTTTCCTGGCCCAAGTCACCTCCTTTACTTCTGCCCTTGATCCCATGCCCTCTTGTCTCTTTCAGAAGCTTCCCCTGTCTATCATTTCCTCCCTCTTTCCTTTTCCATATTTCACCATCTACTTACTGTTGCTCTGCTGGTTACAAACATCTCCAGGCTGATTCCATTCTATAATGAACAAACAAAACCATTCTTTAAATCACACTATCTCATTAAGCTGTTGCTTTATATCTTTTCTCCTTTCCAAAATTTAACTTCTAGGTAGTCTCCTTTTTTTTCCCCTTTCCTCACCTCCTACTTGCTTCTGATCCTACTATGCATCAACCTCATGTGAGTCATAAAACAGGGAGATATATGCCCTCCAGAGGTGTAGGCTGCTATGGCAAAGCAGATCCAACCAAGAGTCCAAGTTGGAGAGAGATTCCCTGTGGATGGTGACGTCTTCCAACATGGCATCTTCTATTTGCTGATGACACCAAATCCTGGACTCCAGTTATAGAGGGTTCTTTTGATGGAGATGGAGATTCACTCAGAAGGGTTTAGCCTGACTTGCACATAGGAAAGGCCAAGTAAATGATGCATATCTATGGCCCAAATAGAGGGATAATATATGGAATCTGAGAATCTGATTATTTGCTCTGGGATTGAGATGGATCGTGATAATTACACAGCTTTCATCTTTTTAAATGATTCTCTTGGTTTGCATTACTTTAATTGTTTTGTATATTTTTTTTTGTCTATTACTTGCCTCACTCTGCATCAGTTCACAAAATCTGTTGATTGTTTCTTATGCTGTAATGATATTTCTTTACATTCCTGGATTATTGATTGTTTTAACCGTTCCCCGATTGATGGACACTCTTTAATTCCATTTCTTTGATTCCACAAAAAAAAAGTGCTTCTGTGAATATTTTGGTATATATGGGACATGTCTCTCCTTTCTCTTGAACCTCCTTGGGATATGTACCTGGCAGTGGGATCTCTGGGTCAAATAATTTAGTGATTTTTCGAAATTGTTTTCCAGAATGACTGGACCAATTGACAACTCTCCCCCCGCCCCCAATGATATTAGTGTGCTTCCTGTGATCTCTTAACATCCTACTTGACTTCTTTGAAGCTCATATCACCGACAGCCATCTCTGTTCCTGTTTTTCGGCATGCTCTTTCTCTTTTATGACACTGATTTCTACTGATTTTCCTCCTGTCTGGTTTCTTCTCAGTCTTATTTGCTAAGGTTTGTTATCCTACTTCTTAGCATGGGTGTTTGTTACAAGGGCATTCTCTGGGGTTTCTACCTCACTTCTCATTCCTCTCTTTATCTCCCTCTTTCCTTCCTTTCCTTCTGTCCTTCTATCCCTTTCCCTCTTTTCCCCACCCTTCTTGTCTACTCTTTTCTCTTCTCTTCTATTTTCTCTTCTACTTCTCCCCTCCCTTCTCCTCTCCTCTTTTATCTTCTTTCTTTCCTACTTCTCTCCTCCCTTCTCCTTTGCTCTTTTGCCTTCTCGCCTCCTTCCTCCTCCCTTCTCCTCTACTTTCTTTTCTACTTCTCTCTTCCCTTTTCCTCTCCTCTTTTCTCCTCCCCTCCCTTCTCCTCTCCTTCTTTCTCTTCTCTGCTCTTCTTTTTTTCTTCTCTCCCCTCCTTGTTTATCAATCAGCTCTTGAGATTGAATTATCATTTCTACTAAAATGACAATTACATATGCCTGTATATATATGCTGTATATATGCATATTCATATATTTATACGCCATGTATATCAAATCCTCCTTTTTCTCCTGAACACAAGGACTGCATTTCCAACTGCCTGTTTGACATCGTCACCTGACTATTTCATTAGCATCTCAAACTCAACATGCCTATAATCAATAAGATTTTTTTTAAGTGCTAACATGTGCCAGGCACTGTCCTAAGCCCTGGGGACACAAACATGAGGAATCAAACGATCCCTCCTCTCAAGGAGTTTATGTTCCTATTGTCTTGACCCCTTTAAGCCTTCACTCATCCATACTTCCCTTTCTCTGTGGAGCGCCCCACCTCTCAGGCATCAGAGTTTTTAAACTTCGGAGTCATCCTTGCTCTCTCCCTCTTCCTTACTGACCCAGTGCACTCACTTCCCATATCTAATCAATAATTCTACTTCCATAACAGCTTTCTCTATTTCTCTACACCCGCATAGCCACCAACCTAGTTCAGGGTCCCATTATATCTTGCCTGGACGGTTGTAACGGCCTCATAATTGGTCTCTCTGCTCCCCACCTCTTGTTTCTCCAGTTCATCCTACACACAGCTGTTGAAATAATCTTACTAAGTCACAGGGCTGACCATTCCTTGCTCAAAAAACTTCAGTGGCTCACTATTGCTTATAGGATAAAATACAAACTCATTAACCTGGCATTTAAGGCCCTCTCAAATCTGACTCCTATGGACCTTTCCAACCTATTTTCATATTATTCCTCTTCGTATGTTCTATGTTCCAGTCAAATGGATGTACTTAGTGTTCTCTGAACTCAACTTGTTGTTTCTTTCCTTCATGAGCTTGTGTACAACATACCTCATGTACTCTCTTCTCATCCATGCGACTTCAGCCACTTTTGTTCTTTGTTTTTTTTCGTTGTGTCTAACTCTTTGTGATCCCATTAGAGGTTTCCTTGGCACAGACACTGGAACATTTTGCCTTTTCCTTTTCTAGCTCATTCTACAGACGAGGAAACTGAGGTAAACCTCGTTAAGTGACTTGCCCAGGGTCACATGCAACTAAGAAGTATCTGAGGTTGGATTTAAACTCAAGTCTTCCTGACTACAGCCCCAGCACTCTATCCAGTGCACCACCTCATTGCCTCACTTAAAGCATTTAGCTTTCCTCAAAGTTTAATTCGTATACAACATCCCATGTGAAACCTTTCCTGATGCTGCTAGTACTGTCTTCTTTATATAAATTTTTTCTTATTTTCTTATCTGTATTTTATTCCTACCTCCCCATCATAGAGTTCATAAAATAGTTTAATTTTTTATTTTTCTAATAACAAGCTTTAAAAAAAAATTAATCTGTCCCTTCCACTACTTCCCCCAACTTAGCAAATTAAAAACAAATAAAGAAAACCCCAAAGTCCTCAAAAAATAGCTGCAGAGTCTGGCAAAACAAATTCCGAGTTTAGCTATGTCTGAAAATGTATGGTTCTTTCTGTATTTTAAGTTCATCACTTCTTGGTCAACTGCATGGCTGGTTTCATCCTTGTCTTTGATCTCCATTCTTAGCACTTTGGTACACAGTAGGCACTTACTTAATGTTTGTTGGCCAACTGACAGATGACCCCTCTGTCAATTTCATCACCTCTTTCATCCTCGTCCTTGTATCCCCATCTCTACCATTGTGTGTGCCTGGCCCCATATTTAATAAATTCTGGTTGTGTTGAACAGTTTCTTTGAGACTTTTGGTGATGTTTTTAGCTGGCTTATTCTCTTATCTAGAAATGTCCTTTTATCCTACCTTCTCATTACTTGTTATAACCTTAATTATGCCTGTGATATTTTATTCCATGGAGACAGGATCATAAACCATTATAAAGTTGACTTAGGATGGTGAGAAATGATCCCAAATAACCAAAAATATTTAATATTTTCAAAAACCTATATTTGTTTATAAGAGCTTGATATTATCTGTTAAATTTCCTTTCTACTGTAATTGGAGTGGTAATGTCAAGGGACCAGGAAGTTTGGTATCACGGCCCCTACTTCTCCAGTGGTGAGAGAAATTGCTATTATAGGGACAAAAGAGGAGAATTTCTGTCTTGGACAATACATTGTCCCTAGGAATAAAGGAAATCTTTCAGCATGTCGTATAAAGCCTTTGTGAAGAAATTATGGAAAGCTATGGACAACAGTCGCCCAGGATGAATCAATTTATAAGAACTTAAATGTATAATAGGGACAAGTAGGAAGACAAGAGGGCATGTTTAATATGCAATCAGCATTTCTGGAGAAAGGAACCACAGTGATAAGACCACTGATCCATTGAGAAAGATTTGGGATGAATCCTAACCAGACTCTTAAAAAAATCCCAACATATATCCTCAGGAGACTTCACCAGACAATCTAGAACTTAGAATGTACAACTGAATTGCTTTTCACTTAAGTCCATGTGAACAGCACAAGCCCTTTGTTGTTTGAATATGGATGAGACGAATCACGGAAATTTCCTTATTTATCCATTATTAATTTTCAGAAGTAATTTAAAAGAGCTATGAGACACACAGTGGGAAGCCCAGGTGACCTGAAAGTAATCATATGCCATTGTTGTTGTTCAAGTCATTTTTCAGTCAACATACCTGCAAAGCTTTTGTAGTCAGCAGAAGCATCCTGGATTGCATTACTCACATCCCTCCACCCTTTCTCTGGTTTCTCTTTTGAAGTGGCTGGGCGGGTTGCCTATACCTGGAAGCTGATAAGACACACAAGCTGGGCACTCTCATGGGTTTCCAAGAAAAGCAGCAAAGAATGCAGTATGTGCTGAAATGCAAGAGCTTCTGGCCGGCTGGCAGAGTTTCTGAAGGGCTAACATGCTCTCATTTCTAGTCGCTGATCATCCTCTCTTTTCCCTCCCCCCCCAAGCTGATTCTCAGCTCAGGATTTGCAAAAATGGACACATTTTTGAGAAAAGCCCAGGATTTCCTTAAAAACTGAGGTGCCAATTTAGAAACACTCCATTTAGCATAGAAAATGACCCATTTGGTAGAGTATGTAGGAAGGTTGGTCATATGAAAGGATAAACAAAAAGTTTTAGATGTATTAAAGGAAAGACCTTGTTCATCTTTTATATTGCGTTCTATTTGAAAAAGCCCACACCCCTGATAGGACTTTGAAAATAACAATTTCAGTATATAAATTTCACTTCTGGAAAGGTATCATTTTTGCCACTTGATCAGAAAAGAAAGCAGAGAATACGAGCAGATCTAACCTTCTGAGAAACTGTTTTTAAATTTTATTTATTACAGACTTAGTAACCTTCAGCCATCAAATAAACTGAACAAGACAAAAAAAAAGCCCAAACAAACCCAAAACAAAAATATTTGTGCATGGAACCAGACTTGTATGCTTAAATGGATCTGTGATTTCATTAATACAAGAGTTCCCTCCACCAATGGAGAGGGCAATACATTCATGCCTGCCCGTCTTGTGCACCTCTGGTCCCCTCCCACGTGTGCTGGAGGCCTTTCTTTCTCTTGATGTCTCAGGGACACCACTACAACACTGGCTGATTGCCCATCGTCACTCACTGACACTGATCGTTCCATGTTCTCTTCCTACTGTGTATTTTCTTGATGAAATCTATTATTCCTGTTTTCCTTCTGAGGTCCTCATTGGTTATGTGGTAGCTTACACCTGCCACATATCTCTCCTTCTGTGTGATTCTTGAGGTTTTTCAGAGACTTTTGTATTCCATGAAGCCATAAACACTTAAACTTGAGGGTTTTTTTTTTTTTGGTAAAGCACAGATTAACTTTGATTTTTTTTGAGAGGAGGTTAGTAAATTTGTAATTTCATCAATGGAGAGAGCTATTACTGTTGATGAAGCTCCATCTGCCAAAACAGATGGGCAATTGTACAACTTTATTGTCTTAGAAAGTTACCTGGAGTCAGGGAGATGACAAATGATTTTGCCCAAGGTCACATACCAGTACATGTCAGAAGTGGCACCTGAATACAGGTTTTCCTTTCTCTAAAGCCTGCTGTCTAGGCTAGGCTGACCAATTATTACAATATACTTATTAAGTAATGCATTTTGGTTCCATGTCTCCTTATGGGAATTTTTTTTCTTTTTTGCATTTTTCTGGATGTTGTTGTTGTCGTCCTTGTACGGCCAGTAAGGTGTGGTGGGTGCAATGCTGGACTTTAAGTCAGGAAGTTGTTGCTTAGTTGTGTCCAACTCATGACCCCATTTGGGGTTTTCTTGGCAAAGATACCGAAGTGGTTTGCCATTTTCTTCTACAGCGCATTTTACAGATGAGGAGCAAACAAGGTTAAGTGACTTGCTCAGGGTCACACATCTAGTAAGTGTCTGAGGTCAAATTTGAACTCAGGAAGATGAATCTTCTTGATTCCTGGCCCAGCGCTCTATCCCCTGGGCCAGCTAGACTTTAGTCCTCCTTTGACACTCAGGCTAGGTGACCCTAAGCAAGACTTTTAATCCCTCTGTGCACCAGCCATCTGCCTAGAATTTAGCTAACAAGTGAAAGACATATCCATTGGTGGAAAGATTTCTCTATGTTGAAGGAATCACCCAGTCTCAAACGAATAAATGAATAAAAGAGTTTGTTAAGATCTTACTATGTACCTTGTGAATGATAGTTGGAGGCTGTATATGTGTGTGTGTGTGTGTGTGTGTGTGT
>CM053582.1:411174557-411204952 GCA_028627135.1 Pseudochirops cupreus
GGAATTATTCTCCTCAGTGAGCTTTTGAGATTCTTTTTCCATCTGGCAAATTTGACTTTTTAAGGCATTCTTCTCCTCATTGGCTTTTTGGGCCTCTTTTGTCATTTGAGTTCATCTATTTTTTAAGGCATTATCTTCTTCAGTCAGGTTGTTGAATCTCTTATCATGATTTTCTTGCATCATTCTCATTTCTCTCCCCAATTTTTCCTCCACTTCTCTCATTTGGTTTTCAAAATCTTATTAAGCTCCTCTATGGCTTGTAACCAAACTACATTTTTCTTGGAAGCTTTTGGTGACGGAGTTCTGACTGTGTTGTCTTCCTCCTGTTCCATGCTTTGATCCTTTTTGTCCCCAAAAAAGGAATCTAAAGTTGGATTGCTGAGCTTTCTTTGCCTGCTCATGTTGCCAGTCACTTACTTGACTTTTGGGCTCAGTAGAACTCTGCTTTCAGAGGGGAGATCTCTGTCCCAAATCACTGGGGTTTTTGCAGCTGCTGGAGCTATTAGGAGGCCACCATTTCTGCAGCTCCCACCAGCTTTGGCTCACTGGTCACACACCTCAGCACTACCACCCAAGATTGCAATCCTGATCCAGACAGTTCAAGGCAAGAGCACTTAGCCTCTGAATGATTGCTTGGCCTCCCTGTAGTCTGCAGGCCAGGAACTTCTGAAGCAGCCACGTGGAGGCAGCTGCAGGGCCGCCACTTCAGATTGCTTGTAGCTCTGGAGGCAGTTGGCTGGAACCTCTCCCCGAAATTTAGCCAAGTTCCACTGACCTTTTCCCTTTGTCCTTTGCTCTTATGGGTTGGTAATTCTGGAAACCACCACAGCTGCAAATGATCTGCTCTCCTGAAAGCTCCAACCATGGCTTCTCCTGGCTGGCCTGGGGCTAAAATAGCATGGGGCTGGGCTCTGCTCCCAGTGCACTGCAATGAGCCATTCCATCAGTCTGCTGGGCTGCCTTCAGCAGGAGCCTTGTTTCTCTGTCATTTTATGAGTTCTGGAGCTCTAAAATTTGTTTAGTCATATTTTCTAGGTATTTGAGGTGGTTTTGGGGGGAGCTGCAGAGTTTTCCTGCTTATACGCCACTCATCGCCTCAATTTCCAATTTTTTTGTCACCACAAAAAAAGCTGCTATAAATGCTTTTTATATGCATAATTTTATAGCTTTTTGAGTGCAGTTCTAAATTGTTCTCCAGAATGATTGGAACAGTTTTCAATTCTACCAACAATGCATTGGTGTCCCAATTTTTCCTCACCCCATCCAAAGTTTATAGTTTTTCTTTTCTGTCATGTTAGTCAATCTGATAAGTGTGAGATGGTACCTTAAAGTAGTTTTAATTCGTATTTAACTAAATCAATAGTGATTTAGAACATTTTTTCATATGATTATAGTTAGCTTTAAGTTCATCATCTGAAATCTGCCTGTTCATATCCTTTTCCCATATATCAATTGGGAAATTACTTGCATTTTTATAAATTTGACTAAGTTCCCTATGAATTTGAGAAATGAGCCCTTTATTAGAGAAACTTGCTGTAAAAATCTCTCCCCTCAGGGAAGCTAGGTGGTGCAGTGAATACAGCACTGACCCTGCAGTCAGGAGGACTTGAGTTCAAATCCAGCCTCAGACACTTAACACTTACTAGTCATGTGACCTTGGGCAAGTCATTTAACCACAATTGCCCTGCATTCCCCCTCCCCCCCCAAAAAAAGCAAAAAAAAAAATCTCTCTCCTCCCTGGTTTCCTACTTTCCTTCTAATCTTGGCTGCATTGGTTTTGTATGTGCAAAACCTTTCAAATTTAATGTAATCAGTATTATCAATTTTCTGATATTTTCTGTCTGATATTATGAATCTCTTGTTTTGTCATACATTCTTACTTTATTCACAGATCTAACAGGTAAAAATTCCCATGCAGTCCTAATTGACTTGTATCAATTTTTATGTCCAAATCGCATACCTATTTTGACCTTATCTTGGTATATTGTATGAGATATTGGTCTATACTTTCTGCCAAGCTGCTTTCCAATTTTCCCAGCAATTTTTATCAAATAATTCATTATCGTCCCCAAAGCTTGGATCTTTGGATTAATCAAACACTAGATTACTATGGTCATCACGATTATGTTTTGTGTATCTAATCTACTCCTCTGGTCCCATATTCTATTTCTTAGCAGTACTAGATTGTTTTCATGATTATCACCTTGTAATACAGTTTGAAATCTGGTACTGCTAGGCTGCCTTTCTTTACTTTTTTTCATTAATTCCTTTGATATTCTTGACTTACTATTTTTAATCTAGATGAATATTTTCAAGTCTATAAAACAATATTTTGGTAGTTTGATTGGTATGGTACTGAATAAGTAAATTAATTTTGGTAGAATTGTTATGCTTATTATATTGAATTGGCCTACCCATGAACAATTAATATTTCTCCATTTGCTTAGATCTGTCTTTATTTGTGTGAAAAATGTTTTATAATTGTGCTGATATAGTTCTTAGATTTGTCTTGGCAGGTAAACCCCCAAGTATTTTATATTGTCTGCAACTATCTTAAATGGAATTTCTCTATCTCTTTCTGCTGGACTTTGATGCTAATATATAGAAATGCTGATGGTTTGTATGGGTTTATTTTGTATCCTGCAACTTTGCTAAAGTTATTGTTTTCATTAACTTTTTAGTTGAACATTTAGGATTTTCTAAGTATATCATCATATTGTCTTCAAAAATAAATAGTTGTATTACCTTATTGCTCATTCTGAGTCCTTCAATTTTTTCTTGCCTTATTTCTATAGCTAGCATTTCTAGTATAATATTGAATAATAGTGGTGATAATGGACATCCTCGCTTCACCCCTGATCTTATTGGAAAGGCTTTTGGCTTATCTCCATTACAGACAATGCTTGCTGATGATTTTAGATAGATACAGCTTATCATTTTAAGGAAAACTCCATTTATTCCTATGCTTTCAAGTGTTTTAATAGGAATGAGCATTGTATTTTCTCAAATGCTTTTCCTGTATCTATTATGAAAATCATATAATTTCTCTTGTTTTTGTTGTTGACATGGTCAATTATGCTGATAGTTTTCCTGATATTGAACAAGTCCTGGTATAAATTGCACCTGGTCATAGTGCATAATCTTTGTGAAATATTGCTGTAGTCACCTTGCTAGTATTTTATTAAAAAATTTTGCTCCAATATTCATCAGGGAAATTGGTCTGTAGTTTTTTCTTTCTCTGTCTTTTTACTTTCTGGTTTAAGTATCAGAACCATGTTTGTGTCATAAAAGGAATTTGATAGGAATTTACCCATTTTTCTAGATAGCTTATATAGTATTAAAATGAATTGTTCTTTAAATATTTGGTAGAATTTACTTGTGAATCCATCTCATCCTGGAGATTTTTTCTAAGGGAGCTCATTGATGGCTTATTTAATTTCTTTTTCTAAGATAGGGTTATTTAAGTATTCTCTTTCCTCTTTTGTTAACCTGGTCAATTTATGTTTTTGTAAATATTCATATATTTCACTTAGATTGTCAAATTTATTGGCATATAATTGGGCAAAATATCTTCTAATAATTGCTTCAGTTTCATTTTCATTGGTGGCACATTCACCCTTTTTATTTTTGATACTGGTAATTTGGTTTTCTTTTTAAAAATCAAATTAGACAATGATTTATCTATTTTATTTTTTTCACAAAACCAGCTCTTAGATTTATTTATTAGTTCAATTTTTTTCTTTACTTTCAAATTTTATTAATACGTCCTTTGATTTTCAGGATTTCCATTTTGTTGTTGAATTGGGGATTTTAAAATTTTTTCTCTTTCCATTTTTTTATTGCATGCCCAATTCATTCCCCTACTCTTTCTCTATTTTATTGATGTAAGCATTTAGAAATGTACATTTTCCCATAAGTGATGATTTGCATCCCACAAAGTTCGAAATATTATCTCTTTGTTGTCATTCTCTTTGATGAAATTATTATTTGTTTCTGTGATTTGTTATTTTGTCTACTCATTCTTTAGGTCCAATTAATTAATTTATCTATGTTTTCATGGCCCTTTGTTGAATATTTTTATTGCATTATGGTCTGAAGATGTGTTTAATATTTCTGCTTTTCCGAATTAGCTTATTAGGTTTTTATGCCCTAATACATGGTCAATTTTTGTGACTGCCATGCACAGCTGAGAAAAAGATATACTTCTTCCTGTTTCCTTTAAGGCTTCTCCAGAGGTCTATGATATCTAAGTTTTTTAAAATTTTATTCATCTGCTTAATGTCTTTCTTATTTATCTTATGGTTAGATTTATCTAGTTGTGAGCAGGGTAAGTTGAGGTCCTCCTCTAGTATAGTTTTACTATTTCTTTCTTTAACTCATTTAATGTTTCTTTTAGGAACTTAGATGATCTTCCATTTTTTGTATTTATGTTTAATATTGATACTTCTTCATTTTCTTTGGCACACTTTAGCAAAATGATGTTTCCCAACTTATTTCTTTCAATTAGGTCTATTTTTTGCTTTTTCTTTGTCTGAAATCATGATTGCTACCCCTGCCTTTTTCTGGTTACTTCAGCTGAAACATACTAAATTCTGCTCCATTCCTTTATTTTTACTGTGTGTGTCCTTCTATTTCAAGAGTGTTTCTTGTAAACAACATAGCGTTGAATTCTGATTTCTAATCCATTGTGCTACCTGCTTTCATTTTATATGTGAGTTCATCCCATCCATGTTCACAATTACAATTACTATGTTTTCCCCTCCATTCTCTTTTTCCCTGTTTATCCTCTCTTTTTTACCCTATCCCTTCTCAAATGTCTTTTGCTTTTGACCACTGCCTTCCTTAATCAGCCCTCCCTTCTATCACCCCCTCTTTTTTTTATTCCCTTCCCCTTCTATTTCCTTGTTGGGGAAGCTAGATATACTCAACTGACTATGTATGTTATTTCCTCTATGAACTAATTCTGATGAGTGTAAGGTTCAACCATTGCCTGCGTCCCTCTCCATTTCTCCCTCTACTGTAAAAGCTCTTCTGTGCACTCTTCTTTTATGTGATGTAATTTCCCCCATTCTTCTTCTCCCTTTGTCCTTCTCCCAGTGTATCCCTTTTATTTACCCATTAATTTTTTTAAAAGATTTTTCCATCATAGTCAATTCACACCTGTGTTATCTGTCCATGTATACTCCTTCTAACTACCCTATTAATAATAAAATTCTTAGGAGTTATCAGTATCATCTTTCCATATAGGCATGTAAACAGTTTAACCAAATTAAGTCCTTTATAATTTCTCTTTCACCCTAGAGTACCTTTAAAACTCAGGACATCATGGAATGAGTTAAGTAACATCTCTTAGAGGGGTGACTTCTTATTTTTTTGGGTGTAGGGTTGGGAGAGTCATCATATTTTTTGCTATTATGTAAAACATTTCCATATTAGTCTTTTAAAACAAGAAGACTCAAATTTAAAAAAATATTAAAGAAAGAAAGTAAAAAGTAGCATGCTTCAGTTGGCATTCATTCAATATCAGTTTTTTCTCTGGACGTAAATAGCATGCTTCATCTAATGATGAAGCTTTTGGGATTGTCTTGGATTATTGCATTCCTAAGAATAGCTAAGTCATTCACAGTTCTTCATTAAACAATATTGCTGTTACTGTGTACAATGTTCTCCTGGTTCTGTTTACTTCACTATGCATCAATTCATGTAAGTCTTTCCTGGTTTTTCTGTAATCGTACTGTTTTGTCATTTCTTATAGTACAATGATATTTCGTTACAGTCATGAAGGGAGCCTAAACATCTAATCTGGGAATCAGGCTGTTCCTTGACAGTTAGCTCTGGGTTTTCCCAGTGATGCAGCCATTCCATATGGTCAGCTCTAGGCTTTCCTGTTGATGTGGCTGAAAATCAGAGCTTTCCCGATATCTGAGGTCCAGGGCTCTGCCCTGTTCTGGGATTCTAGCCAGAAGGTGTGAGCCGCTTTTAAAATTATTAATACATTTTAGATACTATTCATGTATTGGAAACATCAAGGGCATGATTACCGTCAAGGCCTACTTGACATCACTGTCTGGCATCTCGAAACTGAATAAAGCAGTTACGGAAAGCTTAGTGAGCTATAGTTACCTTCTTTGTCTTTTTATTCTATAAAAACCTTGCTCATGGTATCAATAAATAGATTTCCTTCATAATCTCACCTGGCCCACGTTATTCCACACTTCTCCATTGTAGTGTATCATTTAGTGCTGGTCACACAATCATATACCACAGCTTATTTAGCCATTCCCCAATTGATGAACATCCCTTTGGTTTCCAGTTCTTAGCCACCACAAAAAGAACTGCTATAAATATTTTTGTACAAATAGGTACTTTTCCTCTTTTTTTAGATGTCTTTGCGATACAGACCTAGCAGTGGTATTGCTGGATCAAAGGATATGCAGAGTTCTATAGCCCTTTTGGCATAGTTCTAAATTGCTCTCCAGAATGGTTGGATCAGTTTATACACCAACAGTGCATTAGTGTCCAAATTTTCCCATATCTAGAGCAGTGACTTCTAAGTGAAGTTAGCAGACCCCATAACTTTGCTATACTAGTTATGAATACAACGAGAAATGTAACTGCTCCAGAATATTTGTGCCTTAATTCATTCTCTTTCCATTAGGAATATCTACCTAGAAAACCCAAATCTATGTCAGAATGCTGTCGAGGGCATGCAGATGCAGAGTAAAGGATATTGGATGGTCTTGAGGCATGAGGTTATTGAGTTGTGATAGTACCCTGATGTACTGACTTCCAGTGTAAAAATGTACCTGATAAGAGAAATTGTGTTGGCTAATGTGAGCACACTCTTCTCTGATGATTGAAGAGTATCCAAGGGAAAAATTCTTATTCCTTTGTCTATTCTTGCCATATAAACTACTATCACAGAATTCCAGAAACCTAGAGGTCACCAAATTCAACCCATAATTGAGTAGGAATCCTTGTTACACCATCCTTGTCATATAGTTATCTGGTTTTCACTTGAAAACTTCCAAATGAAGGAACTCCATTTTATCTGGAAGCAAGCTATTTTGCTTTGGTACAACCCTAGGTGTTGCTTGTATTAAACCAGAATTTTCTATTTTAATTTCTACCCATTACCCCTGAGTTGTGCCATTTCTAGCTAGAGAGAACAAGTATAACACCTTATTTCCTTAACAGCCTTCCAAATTCTTGAAGATGGCTATTATATTTGCCCCAAATCTTTTCATCTCTAGACTTAAGTATCCCTCCATTTGTTCTATGTATAACATACTCTCTAGTCCCATCACCTCTGGGTTCCTTTTTCTGGTCATGTGCCAGTTTGTTGATGCTCTTCCTAAAATTTGGCACCAAGAACTGAATGAGGTCTTGCAGATATAGTCTGACCAGTGCAGATTATAGTGACTATTGTGCCATGACACTCTTGTACAATAATGTTACTTGAGATACTTAATAATGGGGAGGAAAGGGGCTGAAAAGGCAATTTTCTGATTAATTGAGGGTAATTAAATTTAATTCAATACAATGATCAATTCAACATTAAATAATCACCCACTGTGTAGCACACCATGTCAGCTGCTAGGAAGAATATAAAGGTTAGATAAGACACGATATGGCCCTTGTTATCATGGAGATTACAGTCCCATAGGGAAAATGTATTGGGTCACATTTATCTAATGATTTAAAGATTGCAGCTTCCTCTTAGTAACCCTATAATGTAGGCTGGATAAATGTATCACCCCCATTTTATAGAGCAGACCTGTACAACTTGGCAGTAGGTAGGGGCCAAAATTAAAATAGGCTAAATTTCCTCAGGCCAGATACGTTTTTAGCATATCACTTTCCAAGTAAAGGTATACGTAATGATTAAACTATTTCTCAAAACCACTTTTTTTTAAAAATTGGGACATAATCCAGAAACTGTAATCAGAAGATACTTCTTTATGAAGTTACTTTCAGTAAAAGAATTCCCAGAAGCACCAATTTCTTTTTTTAATTTCTTTTTACTTTTCAACATTCACTTCCCAAAGATTTTGAATTACAGATTTTCTTCCCATCTCTCCCTTACCCCCTACCCCAAGACAGCAAGTGTACTGAATACCCCTTCCCCCAATCTGCCCTCTCTTATATCCCCCCCAATCTACTTCTTTACTTTCTTATAAGGGCAAGATGTATTTCTCTACCCCATTGCCTGTATATCTTATTTCCCAGTTGAATGTAAAAAACAATTTTTTAAACAATTTTTAAAAAAACTTTGAGTTACAGATTCTCTCCTTTCTCCCCCTCCTCACCCATCCCCACTGACAAGACAAACAATTCAATATAGGTTATACATGTGTAGTAATGCAAAACATTTCCATAGTAATCATGTTGTGAAAGACTGACTATATTTGCCTCCATCCTATCCTGCCCCCCCCTTTTATTCTATTTTTTCCTCTGACTCTGTCCCTTTTCAAAAATGTTTGCTTCTAACTACCCTCTCCCCCAATTTGCCCTCCCTTCTATCATCCACCCTCTCATACCCTCCCCGCCTACTTTCCTGTAGGTTAAGATACCCAATTGAGTTTGTATATTATTCCCTCCTTAGGTCAAATCCAATGTGAGTAAGATTGACTCTTTCCCTTTCACCTTCCTGCTCTTCCCCTTCATTGTAACAGCCTTCTCCTGCCTCCTTTATTTGAGATAATCCACCACATTCTATCTCTCCCCCTTTCCTTCTCCCAATATATTTCTCTGTCACCTCTTAATTTTATTTTTTGATATCATCCCTTCATATTCAATTCACCCTGTGTCCTCTGTCTATGTATACATGTACACACATATACATACAAACACATTTACATACATACATATACATATGTATATGCATATATACATATATAATCCCTTCAACTATCCTCATACCGAGAAAAGTCTCATGAGTTACAAATATTATATTTCCATGTAGGAATGTAGTCTGATTGTGCTTCCTCTGTTTGCTCATCTTGCCAGCCAATTACTTGACTTTTGAGGTCTTTGCCATGGTAGAACTCTGCTTCCAGAGTGAAGAGTGCTGTCTCCCAAATTTCTGGGGTTTTGCACAGCTGCTGTGAGAGCTTCTTCTAGGCACTTGCCTCAACTGTGAGGCTGACTGCCTCTTCACAGTCTCAACAAGCTCTGCCACGCTAATGCTTCTCATCCCAGGACCACCACCCAAGACTGCGACCCAGATCCAAGCAGGGCAAAGCAAGAGAATCCTGACTCAGCTCCAGCAAAGAGATTCCTGAAAATTCCCTCTGGTTAGCCACTTGGTCTCCCTAAAATCTATAGGCCTGGAGCTGGAAGCAGCAGCCACAGCAGCAGTTGCAACTGCTGCCACCTCTGCCACCCCAAGATCAAGGGCTGGACCACGCTCTTCTCTCACCCAGGTCCAACAAAGTTCCCCCACTGACCTTTTACTTTCTCTTTGGTGTTTATGGGTTAAGAAGTCTGGAAAGCTCCTCAGTTTCCAGTGATTCACTCTCCTGAAATCTGCTCTGGCCGGCCTCTGCCTTGGGTCTAGGGCTATGTGGCTCACACGAACTGTGCTCTGCTCTGCTCCCAGCTCAGTGCGATGGACTCTTCTTGTTGGCCTTCCAGGCTTCCTTCAGTGGGAGATTTGTTTCTCTCTGTCACTTTGTGGGTTCTGTAGCACTAAAATTTGTTTAGAGTAATTTTTTACAAGTATTGGAGGTAGTTGGAGTGGGAGCTCAAGCAAATTCCTGCTTTTATTCTGCCATTTTGGCTCTGCCCAGAAGCACCAATTTCTTTAGAAATCTGGAAACTAACTTTAGTAGGTGCCTCATTTTCTGAATTTACTTTCTTGAAAAACCATTGTCCCCCCACGGAGATGTTGCAACAATTTTGATGCTTTAATTTGTTTTTCTTTGGTGTCCAATTTGCTTCAGTCAGGATGTTTTGATTCAAAATGGCGATGAAGATTGTATTCCTTCAGAATGGCTGTTACTTCTCAGCAAACAAGGCACAATATTTTGTCTCTTGCATGAGTAAGCAAGTATTTATTTGTCCACTCCAGATTAAACACTTGATGTTTGGATTCAATCTTATGTTTCTTTTTTTCACCCATTTTACAAAGTCACCCTAACACTTTAATGTTAGAAACCAGAAAATCTCCCCAGCAATTGCTCACATACAAAGAAATACTGAACTGAGTATCTGACCTTGAAGAGAGCTCCAAACACTCATGTAGCTTGCAGGTTGGCCATGCAACAAGGGAGGGGAAGAAGTGCTTGCCTTGTTGCCGCTCATCATATAGCAGGCATCAGCTGTGTTGGCATGGTGGTTGCATTCACTTTGTCCCATTTCAATGCCAGTAACAACCAGAAGCAAAAAAATACAACTCTCACTCCTCTCAGAGTAGAGACAGACTGATGATAGTTGATTACCACACATCAGTTGACAAACAGGAGAGAGCTCACATGGCCACCCACCTGCCAAGTTACACGATGGGCAAAATAGTGACTAGTGAAAGGCAGGTTAAGTGGGCATGGACAAAGCTCTTGTTAACATCTTTATTTTACATCTTCTACATTTTTCTCAGGTCACCTAAAATTCTTTGGCAGACTGCATGTTGTGCAGGCTTGTTAGAAGAAACTGAGTCTCTGAGAGATTAAAAGTGACTCAGCTACTAGTGTTGCATGACTAGTAACCATTTGACCTAGAATTTAAAAACCCCGTTCCTTTGACTCTAAGGATGGTACTTTTTTTTTTTTGCTACATTACTATCTCTCTTATATTAGCTTCATTTTGTTTTCTTAATAGATTTGGGAAAGGCTCTCATCTAGTCAGCAAAACATTTGTATGAATTACTTTTGAAGATCAGACCCCCTATAACAACATATAGAAAACCATATAATGAGAGCCCATAAGGGCAATACTGACCATATTGTTCAGAACTGCTATAAAAAGACCATGACTAAGATGGAGAGCAGGAAAATGGCAGGATTGCTGGTGTAGTAAAATTTTTTTCCACTGTGCTCTTTGAAGATGATGATCATAGTGGTGTGGGAACTATTTTTTATATAAAGAAGTCTTTTCACTGCTCCAAACTTTAATTACCCTTGAATTGAAAAGAATTTTAACACCAGGAAGCCATTTGCTATTTCACTATGATTTACCGTGATATAAACCAGTTAGAGTCACCATGTACAGGCGCAGAGCCACTGGGCTTGGAGATATAAGACCTAGGTGTGGGTTCTGAGAAGGATAAACCATAAAAATAACAAACAAATACCCTTAAGCCCATCTCTAGGAGTTGAGGTGTAAGGGAGAGAGCAGGAGAAGGAAATCATTCCCCCCTCACTGGTGCAGTTCATGGTATCTTTGCTCTGGATGAACTGTGACCCTTTTGAGTCAGAAAGAGAGCAGCCGAAAAGAGATCAACCATCTCAGTCTTACCAGGGTTAAAGATGCAGGCAGACAATCAAAGGAAGCTGTACTTGCCTCCATGTTGAGCAATCTGGACGTGCTTCAGTGACCCCTCAGGCTGCCTGTGTGTTAGGTTAACTGGGCATTCCTAGACGAGCCCAGGTTGGTCATTTCCTCAGGCCCCAAATCTCTGCATGGAAGTTTGGAAAACTCAATGTAGACCATGTTACTGTTTGGGACAGGAACCAGTTCTTTCTTTTGCTTGTAGAGTTGAAAAAAGCCCTTTCAAACTAAGGTCAAGCAAGAAGAAATACTTGGTGAACTCCTTATTTTGTGAAGCTACAAAACTCTGTATTTGGAGAGAATTGTCATTTTCATCTGTACATGTGGGATTGTATGTGGTATTTGAAACTTTACCGTATAGCATCAGGGATGCAAGTGAAAGGACATTGCTTACGCCTCCCCAGAGATGACGGAGAACCAAAATGAATTTGAGAAGAGGCATTTAAAAAATGCACCTCTGAATTGAATTTGGGATAAGGACTATATTTTTTTAAAGGCACCTCTGTCTATCTGCCAAAGATGACAAGTATAAAAATTATTAAAGAAAAAAGAGTTCATGGATCCTCTGTTGAAAACTCCTGGCCTAAATAATCTCTAGGGTTCTTTTCAAACTTTATTCATCTGATTTTAGATAAGTTTTTATCTATTTATCAATCAATAAGCAGTCATTAAGTTCTTGTGTCAGGTACTGTACTAGGGTGTTAGAGATATAAAAACATAATTAAAAGAACCCCTGCCTTCAAGGAACTTACATTCTATCAAGGGAAGATAACATGTACACATATAAGTAATTTCAGTGGGGGCCGTTACTAGTGCTTGTGGGGATCAGGATCAGAGATTTAGAGTAGTAAGGAACCTTAAAGACTGAGTCTAAACCCCAACCCCCCCTTTAATTTTACATATGAGGAAAGTGAGAAAAGAGATCATGCCTTACTTGGGGGCTTATAGACAAAAGTATTTGAGGTAAGTCCAATTTCAGTGTCTGTTCAGTACATCAAACACTAGGATAAAAAAGCAAAAATGAAACCTATCTTACCCTCAGGAACTTATGTTGTACTGGGGCAAACCCCAGTACCAACTTCATAGGATGTTCCTGATCAGAAATACAACCAGTCATAGGAGACATTGGTGGTCTAGGGCCAATCGTGGCACCACCTAAAGGACATCCTAGCAGAAATTTAACCCTGGGACCCTGGGTTGCTATGATAGTATTCTTGGTAAAAGCAAACTCCTGTTTGGGAATGTAGTTTTGGAGCTGAACCTGAGTGAAATCATTCAGTCTATGAGGAAATGCAGTGCATTCAGCACCTGAGCCCCAGTGGAAGACATAGATGATGCTCTTGTTCTTTCTTAAAATAAAGCATATTAGGTTGGTGGGGAAATAACTTCTTCCCACCTTCTCCACCCTCCAGCCCCTCAGGAGTTTTAGCCAAACAATTTAGCATTTTATATTTAGTTTAAAAATAATTCCTGTACTTATTATAACCAGAGTAGCTCTGTTCTAGTACATCTCTCAGCAGGAGGCCTCAAACAGAACACTCAGTAAGACCACACTGCCTACCATGACATCCCTCAACATTGGCTGGAAAACAGAAGAAGAAGGGCCCCATTGTTCCACTTCCCAATTGGCTGAGATGCAGTCCTGCTTGGTCCACATTAAGTGGAATGGGGGGAGGGAGAGTAGGGGAGGTCCTCTTCTAGTGTTTGGCTCTTTGGATTTCATACAGTTTTTCAAATATCACACAATTTATTTCATCCCTATATCTAGTAGGATGCAAGCTCCTTGGGGGCAAGGGCCATTTTTCACCCCACTTATATCCCTAATGCCCAACCTAGTACCTCGAATACAGTAAGTACTTATTAAACGATTGCTGGATTTAACTAAAAGCTAGGAGCAGTGGACAGAGCAATGGGCCTCCAGTCAGGAAGACCTGAGTTCAAATCCCAACTCAGACACTTATTAGCTGGGTGACCCTGGGCAAGTCTCTTAGCCTCTGTTTGCCTCAGCTTCTCTAGTTGTAAAATGGGGATAATAATAGCATCTGCTCCCCAGGGTTATTGTATCAAATGAGAGAATATTTGTAAAGCTCCTGACACATTGTAGGTGCTATATAAATACTATCATCATCATCATCATCATCACTGCTACCACCACTACTACTACTACTACCACCACCACTACTACTACTACCACTTCTACTGCTGCTGCTACTACTACTACTACTACTACTACTACTACCACCACTACTACTACCACCACCACTACTACTACCATCACTACCATTACTACTACTACTACTACTACCACCACTACTACCATTACTACTACTACCACCACTACCATTACTACTATTACTACTACTACTACCACCACCACTACTACTACTACCATTACTACTGCTACTACTACTACCACCACTACTACTACCACCACTACTATTACCATCACTACCACCACTACTACCACTACTACCACTACTACTACCACCACCACCACTACCATTACTACTACTACTACCACCACTACTACTACTACCATTACTACTGCTACTACTACTGCTACCACCACTACTACTACCATCACTACCACCACTACTACCACTACTACCGCTACTACTACTACCACCACCACTACTACTACTACTACCATTACTACTGCTACTACTACCACTACTACTACTACCATTACTACTGCTCCTACTACTGCTACCACCACTACTACTACCATCACTACCACCACTACTACCACTACTACCACTACTACTACCACCACCACCACTACCATTACTACTACTACTACCACCACTACTACTACTACCATTACTACTGCTACTACTACTGCTACCACCACTACTACTACCATCACTACCACCACCACTACTACCACCACCACCACCACTACTACTACTACTACTACTACTACTACTACTACTACAACTACAGTAACATTGTCTTAAGAGTAGACTACAGGGGCAGCTAGGTGGCACAGTGGATAGAGCACCAGCCCTGGAGTCCAGGAGGACCTGAGTTCAAATCTAGCCTCAGACATTTAGTAGCTTTGTGACCCTGGGCAAGTCACTTAATCTAGATTGCTAAAAAAAACAAAAAATACAACCAAACAAACCCTGACAAGTAGACTGTAGCATTAGGGAAGTGCTAAGGGCAGCCTTTATGAGTAAGTTACAGTAGCAGTTACTGCTTCTGTCCTGGGAGTTGAGATGACCACGTTATAATGGGGGACAGAAATGGATATGTATCATGTATAAGGTCTTGTTATACAATTATCTGTGCTGTAGTTATGATAATAGATATGGCTAGTATTTGAGGCAGTGTTGTTCAGTAAAAGTTGACTTAGGGTCTTAAGATCCAGGTTCCTAGTCCTGCTCCTAACTACCCGTGTGATCTTTGCCAAAGGTCACCTTTGCAGATTTTTCCTCTTTCAGTGTGGGGTTAATTAGGTGAGCTCTAAGCTACCTTCCAGCTCCCAATCCCACATGAGATGGTTAAGTCCCAAGAACAATGTAAGAGCATGTGATAGTTTTTGCTTCCAAAAGAAAATGTTTGATTTCAGGATTTCATATAATTTCATGAGCTCTATACTAACTAGCACCCTACTGTAGAGACCATGCCTAAGGCTTTTCTCAAGTCAGAGCCATTTAAAGTCTCTCTGTCCAAGAGACAGAAGCAGAACACCTCAGCAGGGGAAAACCAGAGTCAAGGTTTGTTGATATTCAGGTGTAGTGAAAAGTAGGGTTAAAAATCTTTGACTTGCATAGTGTGTCCTGTAGTGTCTATAAGGGAGACCAGGCCACTGTGGCCTTTGTTTGGTGTTTTGTTTGTTCAGTGGCCCAGGGAAACAGACACCTGCCAGCAAAGAAATAGAAATGTTGTCAAGAAAGAGGAAGCCAAATTAAAAAGCTCTTGCTACTGTGGTAGGTTATGATATCACCTATTACGGCAAAGTTCCTGTGCATGGCAGGGTCTCATCTCAGTAAAATCCTAGGGGTGAATATAAATTTTAAAGCTCGTGAGGCCAAAGAGAGATGCTAATAGGATCCAGGAAGGGGGTTAGGAAGAGGAAGAGGAATAAATGCATGGGAAAGGTAACCAGGAGTTACTTGTCTGCTGCAGCTTGTGTTTGCATCCTTCTTTTTCACTGTGATTTATAATTTGATTTTTTAAAAGGTCTGGGTGCTGTGTAATTGACGTTGAAATTGATAATCCCTAAATTTGCCCTTTGAACGAAACTGAACCCAAAAGAATATTAGGATGAGGACTTCTTCGGTCAATTGATAAGCATTTATTAAGCACCTACATTGTGCTAAGTGCTGGGCATACAAAAAGAGCCAGAAGACAGCCCCTACCTTCAAGGAGCTTACAATCTAAGGCGGGGAACATGTATATACAAAGTAGTCTGTGTACAGGATAAATAGGAAATAATTAAGAAAGGAAAGGAAGGAGCTGGAATTAAGAGGGGTTGGGGAAGACTTCCTATAGAAGGTGGGATTTTAGTTGGAATTTAAAGGAAGGCAGAGAAGACAGTAGCTGGAGTGGAAGAGGGAAAGGATTCTAAGCATGGGGGATAGCCAGAGAGAATGCCTGGAGCTGAAAGATGGGGTGTCTTGTTTATGGAAAGTACTAGTCTTTAATTGACCAAGGTTCTTTTCTTTACCCTAAAGGACATAAGGGGCCATTATATTGCCCTAAGATTTGAAATGAACTAATTATTTTAACAGTGTGTTATTTGGAATGCAACTCCATCGAATGACTGGAAAGAGAAATGACATTAACAGGAGTCAAAGGGGACTTTCTAATTCTAAGTCAGATAGAACCTGGGAACAGATACTTCCATCTCTTAGTAGGAAGAAGGGAGTTCAAAAAACAGATGAAATGCTTGAGGACCCTAATTAGCTGTCTGCTCTATTCTTCAAAAGAACTTAGACTCTGAGTCGAGGACTCTTGGGGGTGATGTACCTCTCACCTTATGGAGAAAAAGTAGCTTTTCCCTACTCTGACAACTGAGTATTTGAAGGCCTGCTTTTCTCACTAAAAGAGCTAGAGTTTAACAAATGGGAAAAAGGTACTACTTCCTCTGCGGACCTCAGATGTGTCCTAGTAGATGATCCCATTGAAAATAGTACAGCGGCAGACACATACCTCTTGCCTCACAGGATGATTCTTCATCAGGACTCTCAATCTGTTTGTGGGGAAGTCAGGTGGCTTTATTCAGGATGATCTGAATTCAAATATGATCTTGGACACTTGCTAGTCGTGTGATCCTGAGCAAATCACTTAACTTCTGTCTTCCTCAATTTCTTTAACTATAAAATGGGGATAATAATAGCACCTAACTCACAGGGTAGTTGTGCTGAGGATGGAATGAGGGAATATTTGTAAAGTGCTTGACACAGTGCCTGGCACATAGTGGCTTAATGACTTAATAGTTGTTTGTTCCCTTTTCCCTCTTCCTCTTACAGCTCTTCCCCTTGCCAGAAAGCTATAGGGATCATCATCTCTGCTTTGTTTATCCAGGAACTTGATAGAGGTACACCATCCATTTCCTCCATTTCCCATGTCCCCATTTATGCCCCCAACCAGCACACAACACCTTTACATAAAAGACATCGATTCCTCTGTAAGGGGCAGAGGATTTAAGCCATGGTACTTCAGTTTATTTCTTCTACTTTTATCTCCTGATTAAATCTTTCTCCCCTTATGTCTTTTTTTTAATCCCTTAGTTCACTTTTGTTTTTTTTACCCCAAAGATCAATATCTTTTCCCCAATTAAAGAATTCTAAATTTTAGAAGAATAGATAAAATGAACATTTTGATATATACAGTGGGACAGAAAGGGAGGGCCATTCACAAAGCCCATGAATCACTTCTGTATAACTTGCTTTTTTTAAAAGTCTGTAATAAATTCAATGTTTCTTTCAAAGACATTAATATTATGTCTTGTTTATGATTATTTCTGGCCTATCTTCTCTTCTCTTATATGCATTTCAGAAACATTTCAAAGACATTTTTCTTTTTTTGTTAGAACCTTATCTCATATTCCCTTTTCCCACCCCACTCTATACTGCCCTCCATTTAGAAGAAGGAAAAGCAAAAGTTTCATAATAAATATGTATAGAGGAACAAAGCAAATTCCAAAACTGGCTGTATCCAAAAATTGGCTCCCTCTGAACCCTTGAACCCATCACCTTTCTGTTAGCTGATGGGTAGCATGCTTATTTCATCATTGTTTTCATCATTGGAATCATGGTTGGTGGTTTCACTGATCAGAGTTTTTAAGTCTTTCAAATCTATCTTTATGTTGTTGTCTCCAACATTTTTTTTCTGTTTGACAAAAAAAAAATCGCCCTTTCCACAAGTGAGAAAGATATATTATGTCTCTTACTGCTAGTGACCATGATTTAGTTAAAGGCTTTTGTGGAGTCTGATGACTCATTCTTGGAGGATCTCATAAATGCAGTGTGTGAGGCATATAATGAATGCCGCATAATTGCCAACTAAAGTTAGCAGAATGACTTCAGAAGGTAGGGGCTTTCCAGATATTTTCATTCACATTAAATATTGCATCATGTCCCTTTAAATATGAAAAGAAAGAATTAGAAGGATTCTTAATACCTAGAAATAGGCAGCCACTATTCATGTAGCACCTGAGAAAACATAAGGCAGGCAAAAAGATATGCTATAACAGGAAACCTTTGAGGATCAGAAAAGCTCTGAGTTGGAGAGGACCTCAGAAGCTATGAAATCCAAAATTCAAGAGTCCTTGAACAGTAATCTTCTAATAATAACTGACATTATAGAGTTCTAAAGTTTGCAAAGCACTTTGTATGTGTTATCTCGATTGATCCCTATTTTATAGATGGATGAATGAATGGAAAGACATTTTCATTAAACCTTTATTATGTGCAGAGCATAATGATAAGCAATGGAAATCCAAATAGAAAACCAAGAAAGTCCTTGTTCTAGAGGAGCTCATATTTTTTAGGAGGAATAGGAAGTTCCAGCTACAAGACAGATGGGAAGGACCCAGAAGGAGTGTCCAAAGTTATGTATCAAAGGCCCAATTTCCTTCCCACCAAATGCAAGTTGTACAAAGATCCCACATAAATCCATTTATGTGAGCCTTAAAGTAAATAGAAATTGGAGAAATATAGGTGAGAATATACCAGATAGAACACAAAGTCAATGAGTTTCACACAGGGACATATTGATATCTCAGTTCAAACAAGAAATAGAATCCCAGAACTCACCTAAAAGTAAATTCTTCAAAGTCTTTCATGCAGTGAGTTGGGGATAAAGATATGATCAAGTTTTTGGGTCCTCTTCAGGTTGGATTCTTCCCAGAACCTTTCTGGTTTTTTTTAAGGAACGTCTTCAAATCTGGAATTGTGTGTCTTCTCTCTTGAAGCCAGTAGTCCAAGACTTTTCTTCTCTCAAGCTCTTACCAGTTCCTCTTCTCATCCAGGTATAGAGCATTGAGTAATCAGTCCATTAATGAGGGCAGCCTAATGCAAATGGACATCAAGACCCTGGTTACATCTGAAAAAAGATTTATTTTAGTATATAAGCACAATGAGCCAGTGCTGCCAATAAGGTAGTCAAGAATGCTAATATGACTTTAGTCTTCATCAAAAGATTGCATTCTGTGCCATCGCCAGTGCTCTTGACCTTTGTCTTGCCTCTGGAGGAGAGAGTGGGGCTGAGGACTTTTCGCAGCTCTTCCCCACTCATAGCCAATTCATGTGCAAGCAAAAAAATCATGCTCATGACATCATTTGTCCTCTTCCAGATGAAGGACTAACAACAAAAACAATATCCAGGAGTTACGGTGAGAATCCCTCTGTACTGCTCATACCATCCAGAGAGTAGAGGTCCATTCTTGAATACACATTTTAGGAGGAACATTTAGGAGGAATAATAAGGCATCTGGAGGAAGGGAACTAGGAAGGCTAAAGGACTCAAGTTTATGAGAACTGGTTGGATATTAGGGATGCTTACCCTGGAAGAGATTTAGAGAGCACATGATAACTGTTGTCTAGCATTTGGATTGCTACCATGTTGAAAGAGCATTAGAATTGTTCTGATTGCCCCTAGAGGCTGGAGGAAGGAGTAACAGATGAAAGTTGCAAAGATGCAAATTTAGGCTTGATGCAAGGAAAGCTTCCAAAGTGGAAAGGACTGCTTATATCAGGAGTGGATTCCCCTTTATTGTTGTTGTTGTTTGTCCTTCATTCTCCAGGAGGACCAATGACATCAGGAAGGTGCTGCTATTACTTGCTAGTGAATTAGATTTAAATAAAGCATCCATCTGGGTCCAGTGACAAGATTATGGATCAGGCTACTGGAGATGGCCCTGATGCAGTAGGAGATGTTGGCCTTTTTAAGCTAAGGTCTTTCCCAGGTCTCAGTATGTCTGAAGCGACACCCATTCAGAGAGTAAGGCTGAGTAAGTGAGTAAGAAGTGAGTAAGAAGAAATGAGGCAAAGAACTACCTCTTTTACCTAGTCCAAAAAAAAAAATCAATCTAGTTGGGGAAGATCCTCAGGGTTTCTGGCCAAATCAGAAACAATTGCTATTTACACTTTGAGCCATCAGAGCCCAAACAATGACCCAAATGAGGCTTGGACTAGGACTCATTGTTGGTCAATCAAAAGGGAGTGAGGGCCAGAGTGACTTGGGTTTGAGGAATGGTCCTTAAAAAAGAAATCTCGGCTGAAAAATCCCAAAATTTTTTGTAAGTTTTCAGTGATCAAAATGTACATTCCCTTGGGCAAAGCATCCACAAGTAAGGTATAATACCCTAAGTGGACAGAGGGAAAGAAGGGAGAAAGAGGAGAAAGGAAGAGAAAGAGGGAGGAAAAGAAGGAGGAAGGAATGGAAAAAAGGAAGGAAGGAAGAGGTTTCCCCTTTAAGCAAAGACTGGATGACCACTTGTAAAGTACATTCTAGATAGGGCCTTTATCAGGTACAGTTTAGACTCAATAGCCACTAAAATGATAATACCTATCATTTATATAATATCTTAAAGATTTCAAAGTACTTTACATAGGTTATAATATCATTCGATCTTCGCAACAATCTTGGGAGGTGGAACCTATTATTACCATTTTATAGATGAAGAAACTGAGACAGAGAGGGGTTAAGTGTCTTGTTAGTGTCTGAGCTTCAATTTGAACTAGGTCTTCCTAACTTCAGGTCCAGTGCTGTATACTCTGTGCCAAATGGCTGCCCATCAACCCCAAAGCGGCATCATTATTATTCTCTACTAATTTTGCCCATTTGCTGGGACTCTTATTTACAGGACTGAATTTGGGGTGCACATGTAAACATTATGAGGAGTTTCCAGTGTATCTGATGTCCACAAAGGACCACGTTGGAGAGTAGAGAGTAGGATTGCAGGGGAGAAGAAGAGTGGGGTGCTGCCTAAGCTGGACAACAGACAAAGGTCCCTTTGCTATCTATAGAAGGTTATTTTTACTCTTTGAAAACATCACCCTTATTTTTCTTGCTTTAGATCAAAGGTGATCTGCTTCACTCTTTCCTTTGAGTTATTTTCCCTCTAAACACAGGGAATTTATTAGAAACAGAAGGATTGTCTCCGGGGCTGGATCCATTCTGAAGTTTGGCATTTTGGTTTCAGGAATTCTGGGCATCAGATATTTCTCTGAGCTCAGGAAGCCTATGAATGCTAGGGCTTGTAAGGATGAATCTTGATCTTTGTGGAGACCAGGGAGCAGGTTCTTGATGTCATGACAGGAGTTCGAGTCCATGCCAGTGTAGATAAATGGGTTGCAGAAACTGGCAGCTTTGGCAAAGGGACTGGCCTGGGTAGAAGCAATAGTTGGCACCTGCTACCTACGTACAGACCACAAGGGGATGATTGAATCAAGAAACTCTGCCAGGAGGGAAGCAGAACAAATCACAGATGACACCTGAGAAACAGAAAATATGTTTATACTTTCTTCCAGTTCTTCCTGTTGCCATGGTTTGGCAACAGCACTTAGCATTTGGCTGCACTCAGATCCCTTTGGAGGGCAAGATGTGCCACAAGGAAGAGAGTACTCAGTGAACCTTAAAGAACTACATAAATGAGAATTAAGATTCTGTGAGCCTGAAGGAGCCTGGAAACAGTACTGGACTGGGAACCAGGAGACCAGTGTCAGATTGCATGCAGGCTTTGAAACTTTTTGGCTGTGTGACCTGGGAAGTATATGCCTTTATTTTTTCTTGGTTTGTTTTTTTTTAATATTTTGATTTTGCTTTAAAAAAATAATTATTGATATCTTTTGATGTTTTTTTGGTAACATCACAAGTTTTCCCACAGCATCCTTCCCCTTCCTCTTTCACAGAGCAACACATTATAGCAAATAAGATTTTAAAACAAAAAAGAGATAAAATCAGCATGACCAGTATGTCACAAAAGTCTGTAAATATATGGCATGTACCACTCTCATGGACCTCCTGCCTCTGTAAAGGGTTATATGTGGGGTGGTCTTCTCCTATGTCTTCCTTGGAGGCATACCTGTTCTTTTCAATTTTGCAATATTCACTTTTGGTTGTGTGTGTGTGTGGTCACCCATTCCACTTATATCACTGTAGTCACTGTGCATGTTGTTTTTTTTGGCTCTATTTACTTTACTCTGTATCAATTCTCTGTTTCCCTGTATTCATCATTTCTTACAGCAACAGTACTATTCTTTTTTAGCCATTCTCCAGTTGATGGAAATCTACTTTATTTCCAGTTCTTGTCTATTATGAAAATTGCTGCTACAAGCATTTTTTAGACTATCATGATTTTCTCCTTATCAGTGGCTGCCTCGGGGTATAAGCCTCATAATGGAATCTCTGGGTGCAAAGATTGTGTATTTTAGTCACTTAATTTGTATAATTTCAAAACACTTCCCAAAGTGGTTGTAAGTGATGTACCAGCCACAAACAGTCTACTAGTGTGTGTATCTTCCCAGCACCCCACCAACAATGACTATCTCTGACTTTAATAATTTTTGCCAGATCAGAGGTTAGAAAGCAAAATGTTAGCATTGTTTTATTTGCATTTCTGTTATTGTTAGTGACTCAGAAATCCTTTCATATGGTTTTTAATAGTTTGCAATTTTTTTTTGACATCTGTTCATATCCTTTGAGAATTTTGCTATTGAGGAAATACATTTAGTTTGTGAGTATGTGTCTATATACACAATACACATATTATAATTTATACAATATTCTAATAATATAATTTATTTGTCTTAATAAAGTATATAAATGTTATATAGAAATAAATATGTAATATGAATTGCTATAGTTTAATAATTATTACATGAATGAATATAGGATAAGAAGAGAAGTGATCAAACAGGGGAATCTTTGTATTCTCTGAAAAAAAATTGTTGTTCAATTGTGTTTGACTCTTTGTGTCCCCATTTGGGGTTTTCTTGGCAAAGATACTGGAGTTGTTTGCCATTTCCTTCTCCAGTCCATTTTACAGATGAGAAAACTCAGGCCAACAGGGTCAAATCACTTGTCCAGGGTCACACAGCCAGTGTCAGGCCAGATTTGAACTCAGGAAGTCTTCCTGACTCCAGGCCTGCTACTTTATCCACCGTACTGCATAACTGCCTGAAAAGATTCTAGACTATACGTAAACAGCATATAGGTGCATGGTATGTGTGTGTATGGGTTAATTATTCAAGACACAAATAACATATATGTCTGTTCTTTACATATCTTACATATACATACATGTATATTTATGTTCATAGGCATTACACACATATGTATTTGACATGCATGTGTATATCTTACATATGTGTGTATGTATATTCACTCATGCATATTATTTGTATATCTTGGATACTAAACTCATTTCAAAGAATTTGATACAAATATTTTTCAGAAGCTTTTTACTTTCATGTAACCAAAGTCATCTATTTTACGTTTTATAATAACCTTTGTTCCTTTTTTGGTTAGGAATCCATCTCCTACCTATAACAGTGAAAGTAATATGAGCTTATCCTCTTCTAATTTTTATGGAATGATATTTAATATTCAGACCACATATTTAATATGGATAGTGTATTATGCTTTAAGGTGTTTAAGTCTAGTTTCTTCAAGTCTAGTTTTTCCAAGAGTATTTTTTGTTGAATATGAAGTTTTTTTTCCTAAGTAACTTATTTTTCTGATTTTTAAATATTAGATTATTGAGTTCCTTTGTTTCTGATTCTCCATTGATGATTACATCTCAATTTCTTAAACCAATTACCAGATCGTTCTGATGACTGCTATCTTATAATTTAGTTCCAGGTCTGGAAGTGCTCTTCTACCTTCACTCCTGTATCTTTTCCACGTTTCCCTTGATATGCTAGACTTTTCATTATTCCAAATGAATTCTTTATTATGTTATTGGATTCTATAAAGTTTCCCTTTGATAGTTTGATTGGTATAACATTAAAACTTTAAATTAACTTTGGTAGTATGGCCATTTTCATTAGATTGGTCTAGCCCAGCCAGGAGCGCTGAATATTCCTTCATCTATTTCATTTCATCTTATTTCCTCAAGGGGTAGTTTGTATTTGAAGTCATAAGAATATTTTATGTGTTTCGATAGACTGATCTCTAAATATTTTATGCATTTTGTTATTATTAGGAATGGGACTTCCTTTTCTATTATTGACTCTTGGATTTTGTTGTTATATAAAAAGGCATGATATAAAATATACAATGCATTGTATAAACAGTATCATAGAAAGGTGGTTGATGTTTTTTGCATTTTTAATATTTTTTCAATTGCATGTAAAAACATTTTTAACATTTATTTTTAAAATGCTGCATTTCAAATTCTCTTCCTCCCTCCTTCCCATCCCCCTCTCATGTTGTGAAAGAAAACACAGACTAATAAAAAAAACAAGAAAAACAAAGTTAAAACAAATCCATTTCAGTCTGCATTCAGTCTCTATCAGTTCTTTCTGAATTCATTTTTGAAGATTTTGTAGTTTGTGATTTTGCTGAAACTATCAATTGTCTAAATGAATATTTTTGATGAGTCTCTAGAATTTTCTAAGTAAAGCATAATTTCATCAGCAAATAGAGATAGTTTTATCTTCTCTTTACACCTTTAATTTCTTTCTCTTATCTTATTGCTGTTACTAGCATTTGCAGAACGATTTCAAATAACGATGGAGATGGTGGGCTTCTGTGCATTGCATTGTTCCTGTATTTATTGTGAAGGCTTCTAGTAAATTCCTGTTCCATATGATGCTTGCTTCTGGTTATAGATATGTTTTTGATATTTAAAAATCTTTGTAAGCTTTCTTTTTAAGCATAAAAAGGTGTTGTATTTTATCAGAGGCTTTTTTCTGCATCTCCTGAGATAATCAGTTGGTTTTGTACATTTTTCTTTTCAATACAATTAATTATGTTGACCGTTGTTTCAGTATTGAACTATTCGGGCATCCCTGGCATAAATCAAAATCAGTCCAGAAAGAATGATTTTTTGGATGAATTGCTATAACCTTTTTGACAGGACTTTAAAAATTTTAATCAATATTCATTATTATTATTTATCTATAGCGCTCCTTCTGTGCCTTATCTTCCCCTGATATAGTATTAGGACTCTGTCTCATTATAAGAATCTGATAGGATTTCCTTTTCAATTTTTGAGAAAAAATTGTATAGTGTTGATATTAATTATTCTGTGAAGATCTGATAGAATGCTATAAATTTATGAGGAATGGGAGAATTTTTTTTTATTTCTAGCTAGCTAAATTTCTTTTTCTGAGATTGAATTAAGATCTTTTTTTTGGTTTTCTATTACTTTGAGTATTTTATATCTTTTAAGGTACTACTCTGTTTCTCTTGTGTTCTGTTTTGGTAGCATGTAACTGAATTGTAGGTTCTGATCTCTCTCTCTGTGATTTCACCTTGTTAACTTGTTATTTTTTAATTTAATTTTCTCCCTCTTTGTAATCAGATTGTTAAAAGTTTATCAATTTTAATAGTCTTTTAAAAGAATCTGGTTTTAGTGTTATTGATAATTTTTTTTTGTCTTCAGCTTTTTTTCTGATTTTTAATATCTCCTCTTTTGTGCTTATTTTAGGTTTGTGTATTTGTTGAATTTCTGGTTTTTAAGATGCACAATCAATTCATTAGTCCTCTCCTCTTCTATTTTTTTAACTAATTATGTTTGTTAGAATGTAACTTCCCCTTGAGAACTGCTTTAGATGAATCTCAGAACTTATTGTAGCTTATTCGATCATTATTATTTTCTTTCATGTAATTACTATTTGTATGATTTGTTCTTTGAACTCATTTTTTAGAAAAGACTTTCATCTGGGTCTGTATCTTTTGTTTGTGCTCCCTGAATTGATTACTATTTTTATTGTGTTATGGTCTGTAAATCAAGTCTCAATTTTCTACATTACTATTCTTCCATTTATTTGCAATATCTCTGTACTCTAACACAGTGACTTCTGTAAAAGTTGCGTGTGGCGCTAAAATGTTTGTATATTCTTTAGTTTTTTTCTTCTAGTTTCTTCGGCAATTTATTCAGTTCACTATTTTCCATTTTGTTAATTTTTCTGCTAGAATTTAAACCTTCTTATACTTTTGTATTAATGTCTGTCCTCTTGAAATTCAGTTATTTTTTCTTTTTGAATTTAGATGCTAAGGCATTTGGTTTAATATTGATATGATTTATATTGATATTGGTCTGTCACCTGTGGTTCCTTTCAGTATAATATAGTTTCTTTGTTTACCTCTATGTTATGGATGTTATTTTGTGCTATACCCAATTGTGTGATTGCAAATACTCCTTCCTTTCATCCTTAAGCCCATCTCCTATTTTTCAACCCTTTCCCTAGTTTTGGAGTTTTGCTTTACTTATTCCTTTTTCTTTTTATCCAGTTCTTTTTAAACTCTTCTTTTTTTCTCTCAGCTAAGTAGTCAAGTAAAATCCCCCTTCTCTCTTCTCCAGTAGTTTTTTAAAAGTCATTTTCATTATATTTCTTTTCTTCATTCTTTTCATTGTTTCACTTTCCTTTTCTTTCCATGTGTTCCAGATTTTTATTCTTTGATTCATGGTTTTTAAACTGTTTCTTCTTCTTCTTCTTCTTTTTGCTTTTTGGAGGGCAATTGGGGTTGACTTTCCCAAAGTCACATGTCTAGTGTGTCAAGTGTCTGAGGCCACATCTGAACTCAGGTCCTCCTGACTCCAGGGTTGGTGCTCTATTTACTGCACCACTAGCTGCCTCTATGTTTCTTCTTTAATCTCTGTATTCTTATAGAATTAAAATTTAAAGGTGCGTATTTGAAGTTTCCTCTAATAAAAGTTTCTGTCATTGCCTTATAGTTTTTGCCCTGATGTCACCTTTTCAGTTCCAATTGTGCTTCACTCTTAGAAATTCCAGTTTCTGCAGGTGATAGGAAGAAATATTTCCCAATGATAGGCATTTCCCCATGTTCCTAATTACGTAGGTCTTTACTACCCTTTGCCTTCCTCAAGGTAATATTTTTCCCCATTTGCCATGAAATTTCCTCTCTGGATTCATGTCTTCATTTTTTTTTGAATACAATTGTCCTTAAGAATTCTGATTCCTCTTCCACTGAGGCATGAATAGTGATTCCTTAAACATCAAATCCCTGTAGATCAGTGGTACTGAACCTTCCTAACGCCACAACCCTTTAATACTCACATGTGGGCATATCTGCATGTGGGCGGACCCGCCTGGAGATGGATAGTGGAGCGGTATCTTGGTTCCTAAGACCATTGGAAATAAGTGTTTTCCAATGGTCTTAGGTGACCCCTGTGACAGGGTCCTTTGACCCCCAAAGGGGTTGCGACCCACGGGTTGAGAACCGCTGCTATAGATCATAACCAATAGAAGGTCCCTTCTCATTCCAGAATATTGCTCTTCTATAGGAACATTCCCTTCTCATCAATGAAATGAGATTTCTCCTTTTCTTTCTCCCTTTAAATTCCTACCCTTGCCTTCTCATCCATTCTCCAATAGGCCCTGTTCCCCCTTAGAGGCTTACAGGAGTTATTTTCCCTTTACTGTTAACTATTGACTTCAGTAGGGCTATATCATACATTTCCTTCTCTCTTCTTTCTCTCCTCTCCCTTTGTAAGTACCCTCTCATTTTACAGCGTAGTCTCACAAAAAACATTGATTCACCTTCAATTCTATTTGATTCTGCTTTCACTAATGTCTCTTGGTATACATTTATTTTTTTTCCTTTTTTTTTTGAAGGGGGAGAGCAGGGCAATTGGGGTTAAGTGACTTACCCAAGGTCACACAGCTGGTAAGTGGTAAGTGTTTGAGCCCGGATTTGAACTCAGGTCCTCCTGATTCCAGGGCTGGTGCTCTATTCACTGGGCCACCTAGCAGTCCTGGTATACTTTTAGAAGAAAATCCCTTACTGATCTCTCTATTGCAACTTTGTTGTTAACCCCATGGGTCTTTCTCATTTTAGTTTTTCTTCCCCCTTTTTTGGTGGTAATTTGTTTTTTTTTTGCTTTTGCTTTTTGGAGGGCAGGGCTATTGGGGTTAAGTGACTTGCCCAAGGTCACATAGCTAGTGTTAAATGTCTGAAGCCGGCTTTGAACTCACGTCCTCTTGACTCCAGGGCTGGTGCTCTATTCACTGCACAACCTAGCCGCCCCTGGTAATTTATTTTTTACCTCTGCCTTCCTTGGTTGTTGTATTTGTTTACTTTTCCTGTATTTCTGTTGTCTAGGCTGTTTGCAAGGCAACTAGTTTGTTTAAGTCTGGTTTGCTTTGTAGGAATGCACCAAATGTCTCTTTAATAAACATACATCTTTTTTCATTAATATTTGAGATTAGGGTTGTCACCCTGGCTTGCATTTTGAGCTCATTTGTACATATTCCATTCCCTCCTGAGGTTTATGGTGATTGCTGAATAGTCTTGTTACTAAAATTTCTTTTTCTTCATATCTGAAGGTCTGTCTCTAGCGTGCTTTCAGAACTGGTTGTTGGTCACTAGAATTAAAAATTTAATCACTATAATTTGCTGGCACGTTATTTTCTGTGTTCACAATTCCTGGGTAATTTTCTTGTATTATTTCTTACATATGTTCATGATTTTTTGACTTGTAGTTTTCTAATATGGGACATCTTGAGTTATTTCTATATAAGCTGTTTTTGAGATTGATAGGTTTTGAAAAAATACATCATAATCAAACACATAAATAACAAATATTTAAGCCTTATCACTTTTGTCTTCTCTTCTTCTAGACTGTTTTTCACTTTGCATTTCCAATCTGTTGTTCTTTTTGTTTCTTTATCGAGCTTTGTCACTGTGACCTCGTTTTTCTATTCTGCCAATTATTTCTGCTGTTCAGGCCATAAATTCTGTTTTCACAATTTTTCTTTTCACACCATTCAGGAAAATCGTACTGTGGTTCCAAGCTCTCCAGAGAATCCACAGGTTCCTCTGTCTCATCAAGTGTTGATTCATTTTTCTTTGCCTTACAATATTTATTCATAGATGCTTAGAGTCCTTTATGAATCTGAAGTTCATCTCTTCAGTTAACATTATCTGTCCTGTTACTTTATATCTCTATACTCTAAGGTTTTAACTGAGTTTTTTTCCTTCTGAGACCTTTTAGTAGTAACTTTGTTCTTTTTTCCCTATATTCCTTTATTCACTTTCTGGGTATAAAATCTCTATCAGAGGGGTAGCTAAGTGGCACAGTGAATAGAGCACCAGTCTTGGAGTCAGGAGGACCTGAGTTCATTTCCAATGCATTAATTCGGGAAATTGGTCAATAGTTTGTTGTTTTTTGAACATGGGACATTTCTTGGACTTTTCGTTTTATAGTTTCTTTCAGAAGGTGACAAGATTTTGTTGCCTTCTGGTTCTTATAGGCCAGAGCAGTTGTCATTTGATTTCTTGAAATATAGTGTCATTTTAAAAAATGGTTTTCAGGTAATGATTTGAGTATGTGTGTGTTTTGCATGGGGGGGGGGGGGGAAGAGTAAAGGATAGAAATCTCCCGATTTTATAGAGCTTAAAAGCACAGTGGTAACTCAGGCCCAATTACTGTACTGATTGACACAAGAGCTTTTAGTCTACTCCATTACTGTTTTTTTAAAAAAAATGAACTTATTAAAGACAGGGAGAAAATTTGTAACTCAAAATCTTGTGGAAATGAATGATGCAAACTAAAAATAAACAAAAGTTAATTTAAAAAAATAAAAAATAAAAATGAATTTATTTTTAGTTTTCAACATTTACTTCCACAAGATTTTGAGTTACAAATTTTCTTCCAATCTCTCCCCCCTCATCTAGATGGCATGCAATCTGATTATATCTTCTCCCAGTCTGCCCTCCCTTATATCTTGCCTCAGCTCCATATCCCCTTATTTTCTTTTTTTTAAATTTTATTTTAGTTTGCAGCATTCATTTCCACAAGATTTTGAGTTACATATTTTCTCCCCTTCTTTCCCTTACCCACCACCCCAAAACAGCCATCCCAGTGTGTCCCCCCTCCCCCAGTCTATTCTCTCCTATGTCCCTTTTCGGTAGGGCAGAATGGATCTCCCAACCACAGTGCCTGTGTATCTCAAGTTCCAGTTGGATGTAGTCAATAATAATAATAATGATAATTGCATATATGTATATATACACATACATATGTACATATATACATACATATATATATAACATTTGATTGTGGAACTTTAGATTCTAGATTCTTTCTCTTCCTCCCTCGTCACCCACCTCCACTGGAAGGATAAGCAATCAAATACAGGCTGAATATGTGTAATTACGCAGAATCTCTCCATAGTGAGCACACCGTGGCAATCTGATTACATGTCCCTTCTTCCTATCCTGCCCCCCCATCCACTCTCCACCCTGTCCCTGTCCCTCTACAA
>CM053582.1:411205452-411229303 GCA_028627135.1 Pseudochirops cupreus
AAAAAAAAATAAGCTGGAGAAGGAAATGGCAAACTACCTACTATCTTTGCCAAGAAAACCCCAAATAGGGTCACGAATAGTCAGACATGACTGAAATTAAAATGACTGAACAAGAAATCTGCACCTAAGGATCTCTCTGGGCTGCATACTGAATTAACTTTAAAATGTCGTTATTTATTTTTATTGGTTTTTATTCAGTTAAGTATTTCCCAATTACATTTTAATCTGGTGGTACCTGGGAGTGTTTTGGGCTACATGGGACTCATGGACTTTGTGTTTGACCCTTTTGATGTAGATCATACATACAAACTTCATGAAAATGCTGCTTATTGTGATTATAAAGGTCAGGCTTTTTACCTGTCATTTACTCTGATTACCACTGAACTTCTTTTAGTTGGCCCTTGGGAAATGATATAAAAATTGAGTTCTTAACTTGGAACAATCAATGTAATCAGGTCTGTGGAGCTGTCCCTCAGCACTGCCTCCAATTACTCTCACTTGCTTTTCAGCAGATACCCACTTAAAGTACAGAAAAAATGAAAATTATTTTCAAGAACTTGGGGCTATCAGCCAATCACTCAGGTTCACGTCCACATCATCCTCGATTCAGCACTCTCACCCTACATTGATCTCTTTGGACAACTTCCATTGTTTCTTCTTATCACAACGGTGTCCTTTCTAGGCTAATTTTCCCTATAGAATTTCAGTACATGGCATTTTATCTTTCCTCTGAACCCTTTGCAATCTGCTTTCCAGATGTCCAGAGTGCACTTATGCTCAGTTTTTCTTAAGGTCCTCTGTCTTGAGGATTCTACCTCCAGAAAATTTCTTCCATCATCTCTTCAATAACATGGCTGCCACCTTTAGAATTCAGGACCTCATTATCTTTCCTGGACTATACTACAATAACCTCCCTTCTTCTAAATACTTCCTTTTCCATCCTATCTTTCTCAAAGCTACTTAAATAATTTTCCTAAGATACAAGTCTGACTATATCACTCAAAAACTATAATATTTCAAAGATAAAATAAGTTCTTCAGCATGATCAATCTGTACTTTTCTCCACATTCACCTTTATTACAAATAATTATTGCCTTTAAGGCACTTTACATTCAAGCCAAATTAAACCAGCTTCTTTAGAACCTGACACTCCTTCTCCTGTCACTTTGCATAGATTGTCCCCTCCTATCTCAAAACCAGTTCTTCCTCAAGACTGAGCTCAAGTGTCAGTTTCTGTGATACATTATCCTTAGTTACTACTGTTTTCTTCCTGTACAAATTATACTCTACATATCTATACCTAAGTTATATTTTACCTTAATAAGCCCGGGTTCCTTGCCCACAGGAGAGCTAGAATCTGCCTTGGAGACCAACGTAGGAGAAAGTCTTAAAGCATCCACAGTGGTTGATGAGGTGAGCAAATTACATAAGTAAAGTCCATAACCACATTGTATTTAAACAGAATCTTTTCTTTAAAGACGTTTTTCATCTATCATATACAACAGAGATAACATGGCTTTAAAGGTTTATTTCTGAAATGTTTAAATCAGTATACATTATATTAAGTACAGTATTCTGTTAAAAATTATCAAATTAATGGAACGATATAAGTTTCAATGCTATGACAGACAAGTTATTGAGAGGGAGGCATCTGGCTCTTCTGACTTTTTTTACACTTTGTCCAAGCTCCAAGTAGATTCAGATATTGAGGTTCTTTTGAGCTACTTTTGTCCAAGTAAGGACAGCTTGGGAGAAAACAAAACAGCAATCATTAGTCATTTTAAAGTCTTAGTTTCATCATTAAAACGAGTAGGAAAAATGTTCAAGGGAACATGAAATTTATCTTCTCTTCTATACCCAATCTCACTATAAATCATATACCAGTGTTGTTTACTACTGTTCATTTAGAGAACATACAGCATGGTACCTATAGTCATAAAAAGAAATATCATTATATTAAAATTCAGATTATGAGAAGGGCAATCTTTAGACAAGGAAGTAAAGAAAGAAGCATTTATTAAGTACATACTAGGTGTGAAGTCCCTACATTCAAAACTTTTACAAATAGCTCCTCTGATTCTCACAACTCTGAGAGTAAGGTCCTATTATTATCATCCCCTTTTTATAGTTGAGAAAACCAAGGCAGATAGGGGTTAGTCAGGTAACTTTCCCAGAGTTATACCACTAGAAAATGTCTGAGGCTTGATTTGAAACTCAAGTCTTTCTGACTCCAGACCTAGTATTCTAACAATTCTAGCTAAAATTCTAGCTTCTAGCTAAAAATGTTAACATTAATTCATTAAAACATTAATTCAAGGGTGAAAATATATAAATTTGTACAGTCTGAAAAATACTGTTCTTTATTCATCTTGAATTTAGTTTTTAACATTATTAAAAGAAAATGAAGATTACGTAAAAGGAAAAAGTATGATAACTCCATGTTTGAGTATGAATAATCAGCCTTCTAAGTCACTGGATCTTCATCACTGATCAGACTTGTTAGTGCCTCAGTCATATTTTAGAAAGGCCAAAGTTAGACAAAATTCTTAGCAAATAAGCACTGTTTGAAATTCATCAGGTAGCAATCATTCAGAAATTTAGGCTTCAGTGGTACCATTATCTTGCAATGTGGTCTTTAGGAAGAAACAACTTTCTCAGGGATGAATTTGTTCAGAAGTGAAATAAAGAGAGCAGAATTGGCAGGCTTGGTAAACTCAGGAACATTAAGCACCTCACAAATAGAAACAATAAAATAGAATTCTGCCTAACAAACAGAGGAAATAAAGAGTAAATAAAATAATCTAGTTTACCTCAGTGTACAAAATGACTTCAAATCACAATATGTTACTATCAATATTACTATGCACACTTCAGTTTCTTTCAGTCAACTCAGTTGAACAAGTCCTTAAAAAAGGTAGGCTGATAGTTAGACAATTATCTGCAGCATAAAACTTTACCTGTTTTATAAATTGTGAAGCATTAAAAAGCTCACTGCAGCCATATAAGACATGCTTGCCTTGTTTGCCCTATGAAAAAGAGAATTAAAGAGTCAAGGAGAGTTCAGACAATATGAATAACCCACTTGCCAAGAGGTATTTTATACTACTGGTAATGAATTTCTTTTATGTAGAAGACTAACTTCACAAGAGTTTCTGAAATAAAGAAAAAGGATTTAATTCTTATGTATACATGTTTATTCCTAAAACTGGATATAATTTAAGAATTTTCATAAGATTACATAGTTTAAACCTCTCATTTGATAGATGATAAAACTCAGGCTCAGTGAAGGTGAATGTTTCACCTAAGTTCAGGAAATTAATTTTATGGTAAAATCAGGTCTAAAAACCAAGGCCTTCTGATTCCTATGAGGTCTCTGTTCTTTTACTGTTGTTTCCAATTAAAGAACACCCAAATGATAAAGCAGATTCAGTATTTTTTCCCAGGGGGAAAACTGTGCTTCATTTTATTTGGGCATACAATTAGTTTGTCTTAGTACTAACTCACACATTATGCTAAAATTTGGGAATTACCATAATTCATAGCTACAATAACTCATCTACAACTTTTAGATCAACATATAAAAGTAGATATTTATTTGAATAAAGTTTTAGGATCTAGTTGTGTTCAAAGTACAATTTACATTTTAAATTATCAATGATATCTTTTCTTAGTCTTTGCATTCAGAAAATATTTTTTGGTGATTTCACTAATGGCCTTTGTGAGACCTCAGATGCTCCATTACAAAATTCTAAAACTTCCTTCAAGGAAGTATTCTGATAATTTATTAAGCAGAGTTAGAAAGAATATGAGCAATTAGGCTTCTTTAGACTGGAAAATATTTATTGTAGTGTCCTTCATCAAAATGAGGTTATTGGTAAGAGGGATACGGTTCTCTGGAAGATTTATAAAGCACTTTACAAATGTTTTCTCGTTTTATCCTCATAACCTTGGGAGGGAGTACTATTATTATCCCCATTTTACAGATGAGGAAACTGAGGGGGAGAGAAAGATTAAGTGACATGCCCAGTGATGAGGTGCAGGCTCTGGGAACCCCTTGAGCTCTCCTTGAATCTTCCCACAGGCATTTTGTCTGAGGCCTTGGGCCTTAAGTTGTGGCTCTGCCCAAGTCTTTAGCCCTCCTTTGTCCAGCAATTTCCCACCCTTAATTTCTAGAGTCTGACCTCATCTGACTCCTCCTCCAGACCACCCCTAGATTCTTTCTACAACCTTTCTATACATAAGACCCCATCTTCCCTCCTTTTGAGAACGCCATAGAATGACCTAGCGGAGACTTACTCTGTGTCAGATGATTCTGATCTGCTTGCCCAATGCAAGCCTTACAGATACCTAGGCTCGCTCCTTAAGAGTCTACCCAATATGGCGAACTTTTAATAAACTTTCAAAAGACTCTGATTTTCTTTGGCTGAGAAGGACCCAGTGTGTTGGTATTTTGGGGTCTCCAAAGCAACCCTAACCACATCATTTTTATGTTTCCCTGATACCAGGAAACACTGCTAATCTCAAGCTCTTCTCTAGCCAGGACCGGAAGGTACGCAAGCCTCTCTCTCTTTTCCCAGTACCTTGGAGGTGTGGTTTTTTTTTTTGGGGGGGGGGGGGCTGACCTCTCAGGTCCCATTAGATCAGACAGCTAGGAGGCTGTCTTCTACTCAGCCTGACCTCTCAGGTTCTCGGTCCTGTTGGGTTACATTGGAGAACATGGACATGGGGTGCAGCTTCTGAAGGATGGAGGACAAGGATAGACGCCCCATCTGGATTCTTTCTCTCGGTGCTAGGGAACTGGGAAAACTTCAGGTACTTTTTGGGGGGTTTCTTTTTGTTTGTTTTTTGAAGCTTACTCCCAAACCTTCCTTTATGGAGAAAGAGACTTCCAGGCCCTATGCCTGTAGCTCCCAAAAGTTTGCCTTTGGGTTGTCTTTTACATCACTGGGAAAAATTTAGTTTCTTTGGAGAACTTAAAAAGGAAAAGTTGGTGTTTTTTTTCCAACACTGTTTGGCCTAAGTATCACCTAGAGAACCCTGAATCGTGGCCTGTTTTGGGGGACTTTAAAAGACAACTCTCTTGCTGTTAGAATTATACTGTCACAGAGAAGGAAGATGGATCAAATCTGCCTACTTAATGGACTTCGTTGAATTTTCTCGGCTCAGGAAAGATTGTGAGATGCTTGAAGCTAGAGCCCCTCAACAAAGGGGCAACGGGGACCAATTAAATTACCCCCTTCCTTTGGCTTTAGCCTCAGAACTTGGGGATTATGGCAAGGGACCTGTTGGTGAAATTGGGAAGCCAATTTTCTCTTCCCAGATCTTCCCATGTTCCCTCAGGAGCGTGGGAGATAGTTGAGTCAATTGTTTGAGATCAGGAAATTCCTGATCTCAAACAATTGCTCACTGTTCAAGAGTAGGGCCCAGAACAGGTGAAAGCTTTTGAGACTCTGAAAACTAAATTGACCAACACTCCAGCTTTACCCAATCTAGGAAAAACCTCTTACTCTCTATGATGATGGAAGGAGAGAACAGGCTCTGGGAGTTATTGCCTGCTTTTCAAAACTATTAGACTCTGTGGCTGCTATTGCTTTCCATGTGCTAAATGTCCATGGAGCAATTTGGAAAGGAAAGGGATATCTGACAGCGTTTTGGCCTTGCCATAATCATCTTTAATTCCTACCAGGGAAATTGTCCTTACTCTATACTTTTTTGTGCCTGTTTCAGTCTTTGTTTGCATAACCTCCTTGCCAGGTTTGTCTCCTCCAGAGTTTAAGCCCCAAGTTCTCCATCCCACTGGACCTGGCATCATCCACATTCTGGAGTCTGACCCCCTTGAATGGGACCCAGAGAGGTAAAGACAGCTCTAGGCCCCTTGCCAGCAGGAAGCACCTGCAGAAGCTGAGACCTTCGCCCCTTTACCCCAAATGAATTTGGGTCCCATTTGTTTGAGGGGGGAATGATGAGGTACAGGCTCTGGGAGCCCCTTGAGCTCTCCTTGAATCTTTCCACTATAAGGCATTTGCCTGAGGCCATGGGCCTTAAGTTGTGGCTCTGCCCAAGTTTTTAGTCCTCCTTTGTCTAGCAACTTTCTACTCTTGATCCTCTTGTTCCACCCTTGAACTGGCCTGGCCCACCATTGTCTCTCTGCTCCAGGTAGCCTCCAGCAATTTCCCACACTTAATCACTCATTACTGGAATGTGACCTCATCTGACTCCTCCTGAAGACTCTTCCCAAACTCCTCCTCTAGACCACCCCTAGATTCCTCCCACAACCTTTCTGTATATAGAATCCCATCTCCCCTCCATGTGGTGTGAGAGCGCCATAGAATGCCTTAGCACAGACTTATTCTGTGACAGACTTACTCTGTCCTGCTTGCCCAATGCAAGCATCACAGATACCTAGGCTCCTTAAGAGTCTACCCAATATGGCGAACTTTCAATAAACTTTGCTTTTCTTTGGCTGAGAGGAGACTTGAGTTGAATTCTTTTGGCAGGACACGGTATGTTGGTATTTTGGGGTCTCAAGCACCCCTGACCCTAACCACAACACCCAGGGTCACAGAACTGGAAAAGGTCTGATAACACATTTGAACTTGGGTCTTCCTCATCCAAGTTTTAACATGCTCCCTTGCTATTCCTAGCTCTGCTATCAACATGCTCAGTGACATTACAAAATATCACTTAACCTCTCTTTGGGCTAAGTTTCTTCACCTGCAAAATGTGGAACTTAGAGTAGTGTATCTTTAAGAAAGCTTCCTGCCCTAACATTCTATGCTCTAGTCTATCTAGAAGTAGGTAATAAAATGATGGCTTACAATACAACCCAAAGGATAGTAGCACTTTTACTTCCAGGGAAGCTCATGGAAAATCTATAATATAGACAATACAGACTGCTTATCAGAACTGCACTAAATCTCCCTAAAAAGTAAAGCTGCAGCAATACAACTATAGATTATTTTCTGAATTATGTGGTGTATATACTTAAAGAATATGATACTATCTTGCAAGAAGCTTTGCACCAATCAGATTTGCTTTAAGTCAATTCAAGTAAATAAATACACACATATAATCACACCTACAAAGCAGAGGAAAAATTCTCATTACTCCTGTTTTCCAGAAGCATTAACTTTTTCATGCTACTGAATAATATGTTAAAATATCCCTGAAGAAGAAACCCAGGTTCTGCTACTGAAGTTATATTATGGCTTCAGTACAACACCTACCACAAACATTTTTTATTGTCCATTTCATTTATGAGAGCTACTTAAACAAGCTCAATGTTATTATAAAGATTTTGCTACTTGGAGGTTGGTAATTCTTATCATATAAGGCTGATTCACCAAGAGATTCAAAGTTTTTGAGGAGTCAAGAAGTAGGCAGAGGAGGGTGTCTCAGAGACCTAAGTTACAGCACTCTCTAAGGAGCTATTCAATAGAGAAAGTAAAAGCCATCTGTGAATTACTTTCCCCCTGTTACCACAGTCTTTTCTAATGTCACCTATGTCCATTTTCCTGCTACCTCTCTTCTGGACCATTCTTGAGCAGGTGAAAACCTGACAGTATCCAACGGGGGTGTTTTAGAAAAGTGATATTGGGTGATGAAGGGATCTTTGGTGATTGCAGGATTTTTAAAAGCCTGAGAACTTATTCAGTGCTATGAAATGACTAAGTAAAAGAAAAATGACTAAAATGTACCTTTATGTAGTCAACAAGATTTTGATATTCAATGTAGTTGCCTCCTCCTACTACAAAAACAATTGCCTGAAATGTAAAGATAAAACAAAAAGTAAGTTAAATTATAATGCATGTATTGAAATCAGGATTATGAAACAAAACCTTAACCATGGAGATATAGTTTTTAACACTGAGACTATGTTAAGACTGAGGACAGTTAACATGGTGCCAAATTGGAATGATAATACCAGGGTTACTTATTAATATAAGGTGTCTAGTGCCATTCAATGATTAAGTGGACTTCAACTATAATTTCTCCTAACAAATGCAATGAAGTTTGAATTTTTAGAAACTAAAGGAAAAAATTATTATACTCCGCAATTAGCTAATGCAAATAATGAGTTCTCTCCACTAAAACCCTATCCTGAAGCCTTATCACAGTGCAGAGATGACTAAAAGCTAGAAAGGATTTAAATGTAGGCCTGGTGATGCTATCTTAGGACCAAATCAGCAATGTTGTCTAATGCATCATCATCATCAAGATGCTAGCAACTCATAAATATCACTAAGGAAAGATGGAAGGAAATATGACAGAGCGCTAGAGAATAAGTATCTATAATCAACAAAACTTGTTCTGCTGAAGTAAATATAATAAGCTTATATTCACATTTCTAAATTTGTTTTTTAGAATGCATTTAAAAATGTAAATCTATTTCTCAGGTAGAGAAAAAAGAAACTTGTAATTTACTACAATGTATTTGTTTTCACAAAAAAAAGTGGTTAAAAATCTCTTTACAGATGTTTAGAATCCAATTTTATAAGGAGACTTCTCTTCAATCCCTCCCCTTTATAAACCTCCTACAAAAATAATCTTAAGAACTTTGTTTTCTAGTGTTTTTAATAATGCCATTAGTAATATTTGTGACACTTGAGAATTACTGTTTGTAAATAAAACATACAACAAAATGTAATTACATTATTGTGTCTTATGACAGATCTGACCACTGATCAAATCCTTTTGCTGCTTCTATTTTTTTTAAGAGGGAGGAAATTATTCTACATGACTTACCTCCTGGAATGGATTTTTGTTTCTTGGAACTGAGCTGGAAAAAAAGAAAGACAGCAATGTCAATCCTACTTGTGGTTTTTAGAAATGACAAAACAAACACAATGTTCATTGACTGCATTCATTTTTTACTTTCCTTTTATTGTATAGTCTGGAAATACATAACTCAGACAGAACCTGGGTTTCTTCTTCAGGGATATTTTAACATATTATGAAAATTTTTTTAAAAAAATACTACATTCTTTTAGTGTATAATCATTTAGTACATAAACATTTCTTTTGTTATAACAAAGAACTGGAAACAAAGTATATTCTATCAACTGGGGAGCAGCTAATATATTGTGGTATATGAATGAATGAAAAAGCATGAATTAAAAAGTTACTACATGCCAAGCATTATGCTAAATACTGGGAATGCAAATACAAAAAAGATAGTCTCTATACGTTCCAGTGGGTAAAGTCAACAAGCGTAGGTAGAGGAATAGGGGTCACAAAAGTCTTTGATGATTTATCTTGTCACTGCTAGCACAAAAATCATTATTAAGTAATACAGTGCAGTTCAATCACACCCACCATGTCTTTCCACTCTCTTTTGGGTAACCTATAGTCCTAAGTCTTCTGATTCACAGCCTGTGAACCAGGCTATAACATGAACTTTCACCTTTCTCCTCTGGTTTTGATATGCCACCTGCTTTAGCTCTTTATTAATATCTCCTTTTATCTTTACAACAACACTGGGAGGCAGGTCCTATTACTATCATTTTACAGTTGAGGAAATGAAGGTTAGGTGCCTTTCTGCCTGGGTCCCACAGCTACTAAGTGTCTGAGGTCTATTGTGAACTCACAGCTTCCTGCCTCCAAGCCCAGCGCTCCATCTATTGTACCATCAGCTGTTTGTATGAACGTGTGTCCCATAAAATGATATTCAGCGCATGTGAGTACATGATGATCAAATCCTATCTACTCCTTTATTTGCCTCTCTGGGAACACACGAATTGTGTTCCCATTCAGCAATCAATTTTCTTCTGGTTTCCTTTATTATGAGACTACACATGGATGTGGTTTTTCTGGTGATGTTCTAAGGACGTATTGAACACTGTGATCTAAGAATCAAAATTATAGGTGGAACGCAAATTTAAGTAGAAATGCCACGAGGAGTATAATCAAGAAAAAGGAGATGGCTTAGATTTAAGGATACCAGAAAAGCAGCCTGAAGGTTTCACTAGTATCCTAGAAAAATTGAAAGATGCAGAGGCAAGCCACCTTTATGGAAAGGAACAGAAGGTCTTTGACCTAAATTGGGAGAGGGAATATCTATACTGATGAAACCATAATTCCATCACAGTATTAAAAATAAAGTAAAATGATTTTTAAAAGAATTTTGACAAATTCATATTTTTAATGTCAAATGTAGCTTACCTGTCACTGCCTCGTAGAATTTTGGGATCAAAATATCTGTAGTCATCAGTCTCCTATTAATAAGACAGAACTTTATTAAAGCAATATATCAAATGGATAAAGTATACATATTCTAACAGACACAAGTCCACAGTTTCCATCTGTAACTGCTAAACAAAATATTTCTAATTTTAAAAAAAAGTCTACTTCAAAGAGTATTTGAAACTGATACTACAATAGTAAGAAGAAATGTGTTGTAGTGGCCAAAGCATTGAAGCAGGAGTGATATAGGACAGATATTATTCCCAGAACGTCCTTGAGAATGTCGCTACCTTGTTTCACTTCAACTTCCTTATCTAAAAAGGAAGAGGACAAGTAATCATCTCATAGATTCATGACCACAGATTTAGAGGCCATCTAGTTCAGGCCCCTTATTTTACAGATGAGGTAACAGGCACAGTGAGTCACCCAAGTCACAGAGCTAGTAAGTAGCAGCTAGACTGAAGTGAGGCTTCGTGATGACAAGTTCAGTGTTTTCTCCAAGGCACCACTCTTCTCTAAGGTTCTAATCAATTCTAAAATTTTACTATGATTTTAATTAAAATTTATGATGCTATTATTATAGAAAGAAAATTCAATTCAAATTTTCTAGTCCAAATGATTAAATTCTTACATAAAATATTTATTCCATGAAAAGTGTTATCAAATGTTTTCACCAATATTCCAACAAAATGTTTATTTTTTGAACTATCAATTTTATAAGAGAAAATGTTATTTCAATACTTATGTTCCATTTGGATGAGGATGTTACTCAATATAAAATTTCTTTTGCCTCTTAAAAGAGAATTGGATATATGTCAAATTAGTTCACATTTATAGAAGACTCCACCTGTAAATTATAGTATTTTCCCTGACTTTTCTTAGTCCTAGATGTAGTTACAAGAGTTCATCGGTACTCCCCACCTCCAAACATTTCCCTAATCACTTCCTAAATTGTCCCTCTGCTTTCTCTGATTTCCCCAAATCCAGTGCTAAGGACTGCAGACTGAGTCATTACTGCAAATTCAATGCTGTCAACACTGTTCAAGTTGAGTTCATAATGGACCCCCTTGTCACGGAGAGTATATAGGGAGGTTACCTAAACTATGGGCTTGACAGTAGTGACTGAAGTCTACCCTAGTAACTCCATGGGGTTCAAGGTCAAAGGATAGCATGAGAGCAGAAAACAAAAATCAGAGTAGAATAGCACTTAAAATAATTTTCAACCCTCTTATTTTACAGATAAGGGAACTGAGACCAAATCTGAGTTGAGATTAGAACACAAGTCTCTTAATTTCTAGTCCAAAGCTCTTTTTACTACACGATAAAGCCCTTGTTTCCACTTCTTTTGGAGAACTTTTCCCAGGGGTATCAAGAAAATGCTGTGTAGTCTCTTTTCAGGAGATTGCTTTTGTCTGGGTCTCAGCACATCAGGCCCAGTTACCAAATATTTGGTGAACTGAACAGGACTGAATTTATTGGTAAAAAAACAAAACAAAACAAACCCAACCTGTAGCTATGAGAGACTAAACTTTACATGAAGGGAAGGATTGTACAAGATAAAATCTTTCATTCTGTTCAGTTCTAATATTCTATATTAGTATGACATCTAAATTCCAGCTAATGTTGGAATAATGTAGAATACTGTGGTGCAACCAAAGGGTCTGAATTGTCTCTTAGAGTTTATCATAACAAGATCTGACCCATAATCTAAATGAAAAGAGCAGACTGGTAAAGCATACCAGAAAATCAAAAAAAAAAAAATTCCTGAAGTACAGAGAGGGCCAGCAGTATTGTCATCTCACAAAAAGACACCCCCAAACTCACACAATTCTGTCTTTTAAAACAGCCAACCAAACAAAATAATGAATTTTCATAATCTATTCCAACATTTTTCATCATAATAATACGCTGTGTGGTAATCAGGACCTTTAATAAAAATGAAAAATAGAAGCCATATTTCCTTAAAGATTCTAATAATTGCTGCCTGCCTTCTTTCAATGCTATCCCGATTTCTAATTTGCATGGCATTAAGGCAAAACTGAATTTCATGTTTTATTATCAAAAAGAAATCATAGCAACTCTTCTATAAGGCAAACATTAATACTACTATCCACATTTATGTTGTATTTTATAGGATCTTCCTCTATATTAATTACAGTGTTTGATGCTTAAAAAGCCCTGTGAGGTAGGAAAGTCATGTAGCATCCTTATTTTAAAAATAGGAAAACAGCCTCTTTATGTCTTTGGTTCTACTAGTAAAAACAGGATGTGTAGCAACTAATGTGTGACTGTAGCAAGTATTTTCAATTTTGCTAGTTGTAAAAGTGGTTACAAGGATGTGACAATTTTCTGTGCAAGTAAAGAAACGAGCCTGACTTTGAAATAAAATCTGACTAGGATTTATCTATCCAAGTAAGTGAATACTTTGGTGGGAAGTGGAGGCTACACACTTATTACAAAGATCTTCTCATTACTCAAAATAGTTTTGTTACAGACTCTCTGGTGGTAAAAAAAATGTTCTCAGAAAAAAAGTACCATCAAAATAAATGTATATTTTATTCTGGGGATGATTTTATAGGGGGACTATTTTAAAAACAACATCTAGCTCTGCCATAACCAGCTGTGTGTCCCTGAGTGGGTCATGTCATGTCTCTGATTCTTAATTTCTTCAATTATAAAATGAGATATAGTCCTGCAGGTTATCTTCCAGCCCTGATATCCTATGATAGCCTAGGGTCTATGAAGTCATTCATGCTGTGGTTTAAAAAAAAGGCACAGTCACTGTGTTATAATCAAAGTGTATAGACTGCAAGGATAGCATCATGAAGGGGACATGTTCTCAATTTGGAATAAGAGGGCCTTGGCTCATATCACAGGGTTTTTAAAAGGTGACCATTAAGAGGGCATATAATCCCTTGTCTTGAGCATCCTCATCTAAAAAGCAGGGGGAAGGTATAAGGACATTCAGCTCTAATTCCATGCTCCCACGAAAAGCAGTTAAATATGCAGTATTAGATAAATAAACTGCTTTCTTTTCCAAGACCTTTGCTGAATCAGCTGTCAGGTTATGTGACACTTCAACTGGGTTAAGATAAAAAACAAGCAGTTAAGTGTCTAACTCAGTGGTTCTCAACCTTCCTAATGCTGCAACCCTTTAATACTCATATGTGGGCGGACCCGCCTGGAGACGGATAGAGGATATGCTTTCCAATGGTCTTAGGCGACCTGTGTGACCCCCGTGAAAGGGTCATTTCAACCCCCAAAGGGGTTGCAACCCACAGGTTGAGAACTGCTGGTCTAACTAGCATATGTTAGACACTTAGGGATATGGAGTCAACATTGCAAATAGTCTCTGCTGTGAGGATTACATTCTGTCAGAGGAAATAACATTAACACATAAGAAATTTCAAATAATTGGAAGGAAGCATGAATAAAGACAATACAGACGGGTAGAAGTGAGGAGTGAGTGCATTCCAGGCATGTGGCAAAGCATGTGAGAAAAGGCAGTATATGCAGAACACCAGAATAGCAAGTGAATCAGTCTGGGTGACAGGTAGGGTCTATGAAGGAAATAATGTGTGAAAAAGCTTAGAAAGGCAAGCTGAAGCTAGACTGTAAGGGAGATTTTTTTTTTCAGGGAGGAAGACAGGGCAATTGGGTTTAAGTGACTTGCCCAAGGTCACACAACTAGTAAGTGTTAAGTGTCTGAGGCTAACTCAGGCGCTCCTGACTTCAGGGCCAGTGCTCTCTTCACTGTGCCACCTAGCCCCCCTGAGAGAGATATTTAAATCCAAAGAATATGCTTTATCCTAGAAGCAATATGGAGTTTCAAGAGCAGAGGAGACGACTGCAGAATGTTATCTCTTGAATGTGACAGGAATCAGGTATCACCATATCCATGTAAAGTTCTCTAGAAGACTTTCTACTGGGTACCTAGTTTTTCAAAGTTCTCTTTGCTGTTTTGTTTTAAGGTCAATTATCCAATGCTATCACTTCTTATTTCAGATAATGTGTGTTGTAAAAGAAGGTAAGTCACGCAGTTAAGAGGCAGGAACAATACATCACCAACCCAAAAATGCCCAAGAATAATGATCTAGGAAGACCTCCAGCATGTTGGATAAATTATCTCTGGTGGATTTATGAAGACAAGACAAGAATTACACAGGATAAGAAGGCACAGATGGGTTGCAATCTGTATCCTTAGGAATGAGATCACTGATCTAGGAAAGTATAATATTAGATATAGTTTGATTTTTTTCACAAATGTGTAATTATGCCATTATACTGTACTCACAGGATTTGACTTCATTTCCATGAGACTGTCTAAAATACGAGTAACTGGTAGATTCTGTGGAAGATAAAAAGGATTTTGTTAAATCACTGGGAGAGTAAGATAATTTCTTTTTTTAATCACAAAACATGGTCATTATGTTACCCTAGGTTCATTCCATAAAACCTTTCAAGGTAGAGACATGGTAACTGATCATAATATGTGAATATGCATATAGATCACTGAAAATATTTGCTTTTCATCTAAATATATTCCAAGTTATACTATTCAGTTTTAAATAAAAAAAAAGCACAACAAAAGCAAAACACCACTAGCAATATCTCAAATAAAAAACTCTGTTTACTGCTTAACTATTTAGGATCAGACCAGTAATATATTTCTAAATTACAAGTTGAAAGTACCTCTTTTTCTTAAATATAAGGACGATACCGTATAATTTTTAATGCTATGATGCTTTTAAAATTGTTTTGAATATACTGTAATACAAGATTTTTATTAAATAACTATTGTGGACATTTAAAATTCATTCCCTACTGAGGTGGTATTTTCCCCTGCTTTGAACTGGCATTTCCTTTGGGTGAAGTGTACAGGATGTTCTGGAAATAAGTTTATCATCATTGAGATTTTCTACAACAAAATCTGAACACTGAGAAGAACTGAGTAGATAACAAACATAACAACCTGAGTCAGAGGCCTTTTAGTTTTCTTATGTCATAAAACATTTTGCTTTTACTGAAATGGAATTCCAAAGAAGAAATGATGCTTTGTCCTGATAAGAAAATGTGTGTTTTCTTTTCCAAGATCAGTAAATAAAAAAACTCTCGAGATCATCCCAGGCAAATACAGTTAAAGCTATTTGGTTACTTGCTGATATTTTTACTGGCAAGGAACTTGGTAAATAAACACAGGCATCACATCTTCAAGCTGACTGAATGTAGTTCCAGAGCTGCACTTTCTAAAGCATAGCGTTCTACACCATATATTTTAATGATTTAACATCTGTCTCTACATTGTAAAATTCACAAGACCATTTTAGGTGAACTTTTTGAAGCATTTTATAGTTATGACACTCCATTAATAGCTACCATATTAAGAGGAAGTATAACTTAAAGGACAAAATAATTTGATGTTACTACTTCATATGTTGTTAACACCCATGTAGTATTGAATTAGAATTGCCAAATTAATAATAATAGTAATTCACTTCAGCAGAAGTGAATGGTTGTGTATGTGTGTGCCCATAATTTCCTTTCATATATCTTTCCTGGTACATCAGAATCACTACGTAATAGTTAATCTTGTTACGATGAGGAAGGTCATCTATCTTAAAAACCAAGCTAAGCCTGTTATTTATGCCTTCCTTCTGATTATATGAACAATGAAAACCTGACTAAAGCATATAAACTTTGCTACTTACTAGTTGTCTGAAATATACCTTACTGCCTGGCATATTACGTGCCTGCTGGCAGACAGATTATGATTTAATAACCCCTAGATGTAACTGTGCCACTCTGCTTACTATAAACTTAAAATAGCAAAAATCTGCAGGCATATGGTTCTTTTAAGGAATTGTGTATGATGTGATTATTATAAAATACATTTAAAACTATACTGTATAAACTACAATTTTCTCATAATATTTTTATGAGGTATGTGGCAGCTATTCCCACTTAAAAATAAAATAAATTGACTTAAGTGAATACCAAAAAGCAACAGAATTCTAGGAATCCAATTTGATGTCTAATTGTACAGTATACAAAATGTCTCACAGAATTCTTTCCTTCTTTCTACCAAGAACTGTAGTGGGGCAGTGAGACAATGTAAGTAAGAATGATCCTTGCCCTCATGGAAGCTAACAGTCTAGCTGAGTGTAAGACATTGATAATTATTATATACATGGGAAATGTCTTTTTCACTAATTTTCACCCCACTAACACATATTTTTATTTTAATTTTTTAAAATTTAATTTTTTATTGATTTGTTTACTTTTAGACTAAATTTTTTTAAAGAAAGAAAAGAAATTCTGTTTCTTGGCAGGGTTTCAAAGATACTTGTGAACAGGATGAGGCAGCATTACAATTCTGATCACATGGTGAAGAGCACCTTTCTTAAAGGCTTGTAACATAAAACTCAATAGCTACATTTGATGATACTTGCTTGGTGTCTCCATATTCCCCTTTGGGAAACTTTATATTTAATTATGTTAATTATCTTTCATGCAAAACCAATTTCTTCAAGATAAAAAAAGAACCCAGATTGTGAAAAGCAGATCTTAAGGTCACTGCAATGTTCAAATACCTATTCTGAATATATTTCAACAGTCTGTTGCAGGTTAAGTCACAAAATGTACAAAATCTAAAACATTATTTCAGTACTTAAACGGAAAAGGGGAAAGCACTAGTGTTACTACTGGTGTTCCTAGAACGAAAAGGTTCTAAATGAAAAAATAAGGGTTTACCAGATATTTTCAGAAGTAATAATTTTGGCATACTTTTCTTCCCCTGAAGGATGATAAAATTTGAAAGTATTTAAATATTTCACATATTTTAAGAAATACATGAAATTGCCCTTTACTATCATTGACTAGCTATAACTAGAGGCTACTTACTAGTCTAGCAACAAAGGTCATATGGGTATTTGGTATGAAAGAATATATATTTAATACAAGAATGAAATAAAAATAATTTAACAGCCCCAAAGAATTTATATGCCCTCAAAAAAACCCATGGACATTTAAAGCAAATTCTTTTTTTGGTTTAAAATCACCTATAATTCCCGATGTATCTCTTCCCTTTTCTAAAGATAAAGATTTAGCAACACTAAACAACATATCAAAAAAGGTTAGCATTATAAGTCATACTGAATCAAACAATAAATCAATTACTTGCTGAGCACCTGCTACATGCCTGACACCATACTTGTCGCTGTAAAATACTACAAATGAAATACCACAAATGAAATAGTTCCTACTCACAAGCAGCATACATTTCTTTGGATGAGATAACATTTAAAAGCATATACAGAATAAATATAAAGAGAACAAACAGTATTTAAATACGAGGTAGCTTAAGAGAAATAGCACTAGCAGCTGAGTTGAGGTGATAGGGAAAGGCTTAACATGCATGGTGGTCCTTAAACTTCATCTTCAAAGAAGTGCAAGATTCTATAAAGTGGAAGTAAGCATGAGTGCAGTTCAGGCACTGGGGACGGTGAATGTCATTTCCAAAAAAAGAGAGGGAAAAAAGGTCAGTTTGGCTAGGTCACAGAGTGGGAAGGGAAGAGGAATAATATAATGAAAGTAAAAAGACAGGTTGAGGCAGGATCACGAAAGGTTTTGTGAGAAGAAGTTTGTATCTGCTCTAGAGGCAACAGGGAGTCACTGAAGCTGACTGAGTAGGAGAATGATTTAGTCAGATATCTCTCTATATTTAAGGAAAATCACCCTAGCAGCAGTGTGGATGATGGCCTAAAGTAGGGAGAGACCTAAAGCAGGGAGATCAATTAAGAGGCCAAGGCATAAGAAGTCATGAGGGCCTGAACTAAAGTGATGGCTATGAATGGAGAATATCGGGTCTGTGGGAGAGATGTTGAAGAGTTAGAAATGACAAGATCTGGCAACTTATCAGGTTTAAATAAAAGTGAAGAGTCAAGAATAATACCTTGGATGCTCTTGGGTGACTGGAAGGATGGTGGTACCTTCAACATTAATAGGGAAATTTAGAATAGAGGAAGGTTTGGGGAGAAAGATACTGGGTTCTACAAGAAGGGCAATTTTCTTGGGTGCACTGTCCCAGGAATCTTTATAATCACAAAAGCAATTTGTTAAGGAGAAATCATAATAGTTATCAATTAGCTTTAATCAGATGAGAAAATATGCCACACGTATGTATGCATGCATGCATTTATTCACCTCCATTTAAATCAAAAGAAAATAAAGATCTTTGTCCTCAGATATCTTTACACTCATTGCACCTTTATTTTCATTTTAAAATTATACTAACTTCATTTTGGGTAACTGTATAAAACTAGTATCTAAGAGAGGAAGTCCGGGTAAGAGAATTTGGATCTAAAAAAATAAAACAGAAAAAAGACAAAAAACTTAGCATTTGGGTGAAACTAACAGATGCAATTTGAGAATACAAGTTGGAAAGCTAGATTCATTGTTATGCTTATATCTATATATGCTCTATAGAGTATCACCTTCTTAAATAAGAAAAACACAAAAAGAAATAGATTATTTCATCTCAAGAAAAAGAATATTAAAAGAAATTTGCCAAAATTTATTAACAAGTTTTATGACCTTAGTTACTGGAAAAGTTAAGATAACATTAGCCTTGTATGTGACAGGCTATTCTCTAAAACAATTAAATCTCAAGTGGTATGATTTTTTTCTTGTTGCTATTCAGTCATTTCCATTACTGTCTGACTCTTTGTGATCCCATTTGGGGGTTTCTTGGCAAAGATCCTGGAGTGGTTTGCCATTTCTTTCTCCTGCTCATTTTACAGATGAGGAACTGAGGCAAACAGGGTTAAGTGGCTTGCCCAGGGTGACACAACTAGTAAATTCAGAAGATGAGTCTTCCTGACTCCAGGACTGACAGTATGGTACTGTTCTGTTCTCAATAGTTAGACTATCACTGTGCCTGTCCATTCCCTCATCAGTCACTGAAAAAATGAGTTCTAAAAAGAACATGAAACTTAGTCTATGGTTACTTACTTCTACATCATTCTTTACTTTTTAAGTTTGAACTTGTGATGATATCCCTGCTATTAAGGATGTTGCTGTGATAGCAAGTGTAGAAATAAGCAAGAATTCCTACTGTCTTGGCTATCAGAACTCCTGTATATCTAAAAATACAGACCTCAAAGAAGGGGATGCTTAGTTTGGAACAAATGTTAGTACTCCTGTAGTCTTAGCAACCAAATAAAGACTAAGATGAGAAGGATATGGCAACCATGACATAAAAGCAGAGGGGGTGCCAAAGGAGCCTTCAGTGTCATGAAAGCAGGAAGCAGAGTTTTCAGACATTTAAAGACTGAATTTCATGATAGTGAATAAAGAAAAGTAGGACAATATTACATCTTAATGACAATAAAAATTACATCAATAAGAGAGACTGCTGAGGAAAAACAGGATGTGCAGATATCTACGTTATTACATGAAAAGTAGTAACCATGACAAATATTTTGCATGGTGAATTACAGGATCCAAAAGAAAGATAATGAATATAGGAACATCTCTATTTCTGGATCTGTAAGACTCACTCCCTAAAGAAAAAACGAAAATATGTAGTATATATCAGAATGAACAACAAGGTTGAATACTTGATACCAACTGAAGGAACTTGCACAAATCTCTATGGTCACAGCAGGTCTAACATTTAAGTGTTAACATCTTTTAACAGAAGGAATTATTTTGGCAAACAAATCTCAGTGAAACAGAAGGCTTTCAAATTATGCAACTCATTGTACTACATTATTCATCACCACATTCTTGCAAAATTATCTTCATATAAATATCTTCTAAAGCTGTTAATATCATTCAAGATTTTATGTGACAGCTGATATCTATGATGTACAAAACTCATGTTACCCATAAAAAGACAGCATTAAAAACCCTTCTAAGTTTACTAGAAAAAGAAAGATCTAACAAACATGGCTAATCCTACAGATTCTCATGCCCCTTATTTAGCTTAGAGTTTAAAAAGTTCACATGCACAGAAAAAGAAGTTTAAAAACCCAGAATGTTTTAGAAACCAAAAAATGATAAGCATAACTTAATATATCTAGTAGTTTCTAATTCTGAAATATACATATAGTGGAAGTGTATACCTTATTCAACAAAAAAACAAAATATGAAAGTAACAGAATAGCATTATATATTAAGAACATGTACATGGGTGAGAAAAGTCAGGAGCCAAAGTGGGAAATATTTGATTAGGTTTATGAAGAGAGAAACAGAGGTAGTATGGAGTAGACTATAGACCATTTGGACAGGAGAAGGAGATAGATGTAGAAGCAGCACAATGAATAGCATGCAAGGCCTGGAGTCTTGAAGACTTGAGTTCAAATTTAGTCTCAGATATGTCTTAGCAGTGCGACCCTAAGAAAGTCATTAAACCTGTCTGCCTTGGTTTCCTCAATTATAAAAGGGGATAATAACAGGACCTACCTACCTTGAGGGTTATTGTGAGGAGCAAATGAGATATTTGTAAAGCTTAGTACGGTGCCTGGCATGTAATAGGTACTTAATAAATGTTTGTTTCTTTCCCTTTTCCCACCTGAGAAACTGATCCCATCAATATAGTGATCTACCACAATTGTGAAGTTATATAAAATGCTATACAGCTCCAGATAGAGACCAGATCATCTCAGAATGCAGAATGAAACATTTTTATTTCCTTTCTTAATTTTCCTTGACATTTTTTTTTTGGTGAACACAGCTAATGCAGAAATGTGTTTTCCATGACTTCATATATATAAAATGGGTATCATTTCTTGCCTTCTAAATGGATGGGGAAAGGGTAGAGGGAGAAAGACAACATGGAACTGAAAATTAAAATTAATTAAAGAAAGAGAAAGATCACAAACCAAGCATGGAAGTTTGATAGTGTTATGATAGTAACTATAGGGGTGAAAGCAAGTATCTTGACATTTGCAAGGGCTTTCTAGCTTTCTCTCTGCAAAAATTAAATTCTTAATGACTTAGTAACAGATTTATTCTTTAAAAGGTGAAGAAAACACACTAATGCACTGCTAGTGGAGCAATTAAATGGTATAGTCATTTTGGAAAGCAATCTGGGATGATGCAAAAAAGTGACTAAAATGTCCATACCCTTTTTGAACAAGACACTACATTCCTGGGTTTATCATCCCAAGGAAGCTCAAGAGGAAGAAAGCCTCTATATACTCTAAAACATTTATAGCAGCACTTTTTGGGATAACTGAATTGGAAATAAAGTAAATGTCTATCAACTGGGGAATAGCTAAACAAACTGTGGTACATGCTGTCTAATGGAATATTACTGTGTGTGATGAATACAGAGAAGTATGAATACAGATAAAAACACACTTAGGCAGAGTGCGGTAAGCAGAGCCAAAAAAACAGTTACACAGTAACTACAATAACGTAGATGGAAAGAAGTATTACACAACAACAATGACAGAACCAAAATCAAATGCAACAAAATTATAAAGATTAAGAAAGACTCAAATGAAGAGATATGAGAAGATGCCCCCTGAACATACACCTTCATGGAGGCAGGAGGTCCACAGATGCTATTCAACGCACCAGTTAACTGGACTTTTTCAACGTTCTGATCAATTGTGCTAACTTTTTTTTCCTCTCTAAAATATACTATTTGTCATATAGGATGGCTAAGAAAAGGGATACTTAGATAATTATGGTAATGAAAGAAACAGAAAATATCATTAAAAATTTATTTTTGAGAAAAGCAAAAGGAAATAAGAATCCTTCCCAGAATGACCAGATTCTAACCAACAACTAAGAAATGAAGGAAGGGAGTGAGCATGTGATCTCTGAATTCATGATAAAGAAGAATAAATAACTAGGCAGTTTTATCATACTATGCAGATTTTACAAAAACATACTTCAAAGAACAATGTATTAGATTACTTCTATTTTGGACATAATACATTTTAGGTAATTATAAATACTGCATTAGAGTTCAAGGGAGACAATGTATATGAATATAAATATTTATTTATTTTTTAAATTTATAATTTCATTTATTTAGTATTATATTTCACACAAAGTCTATTTATTTAAAGCATTTCATATTAAGAGATTCACTATTTCCAACTAATCAACCATCAAAGATTTTTAAAGTGACACTATATAGGAGGTTTTAATTATGACAAATTTTATCACATTTAGGAACAAATTGCTTATCAGATTCCTCCTGACCCCTGTGACAGAAACTGCAACACGAATCACCCAAAGTAGATTTCATCCATTCTGTCTTGTAAAGTTCTGTATTATCAGTCAGTAAATACGCATTTACTTAGCACCTATTTTGTGCCAGATGCTGTGGTGATACAAAGTGCTGGAGATACAAAGAAAGACACATATGTATATGTATACGTACACACACATACACACACACACAAATATAAGTCCCTGTCCTTGCAGAGCTCACACTCTAATAGAGGAAGATACATGACCTCGAAGCCAATAGACACATACCCTTTTTTCAGGTTGACAAATAGGTACCTCAGTATTGCTGAGCAAGGAATCACTAGTTACTACTGCTTTTCTCTAATTCTACTGACATTTAGTGGGTGATCTCTTTAGTGGCTTTCCTACATCATTCTATTCAACAAATGGCAAAGCACTTCCTTTGTTTTTCTTTTTTTTTTTTTTAGAAGAGTCTCACATTTACTTTTAAGATGTAGTTTTCTATCTGTCTTGCTTCTCTTTTTCCTCTGTATAAGTTTTTCATTCCACAGTATCTTTGGATGGGTCAAGTCATCATTCTTCTCTCTTTTTTTCTTCTTTGGTTAATTCTCACTTATTTTTCATTTAGAATCATTTACTTTTCCCTAACAAACTGGAGCATGGAGAATTATTCTTACAGTCCCTCACCTTTTCTCTACGGAGTGAGGTACATCAGCTTACATTTGAAACAGGGTTATTAGTTATTTGTATACAGCAGCAATATAAATATAACTCTTTAAATGAATGTCTGTATAATTTCCTTTGATTTCCATTCTGGTTAAGGATTTCATCCTCTCATGTTCTTGTGTTTGAATGTCAAATTTTCTATTCAATTCCAGTTTTTCCCTCAAAAATGCTTGAAAGTCTTCCACCTCAATGAATGACCATATTTTCCCCTGAAACATTATATTCAGTTTTGCTGGGTAGGCAATTCTTGGTTTTAATGCTAGCTCCCTTGATCTCTGGAATATCATATTCCAGGCCCTTCGATCCCTTAATGTAGAAGCTGCTAGATCCTGTGTTATCCTGATTGTGTTTCCACAGTATTCAAATTGTTTCTTCTTGGCAGCTTGTAATATTTTCTCCTTGATCTGGGAACTCGAGAACCTGGCTTTAACATTCTTAGGAATTTTCTTTTTGGGATCTTTTTCAAGAGGTGATCGGTGAACTCTTTCAAGTTCTATTTTGTCCTCTGATTCTAAATTATCAAGGCAATTTCTCTTGAGCATTTCTTGAAGGATGCTTTCTAGGTTCTTTTTTTGATCATGGCTTTCAGGCAGGCCAATAATTTTTTTTTTAATTTTATTTTAGTTTGCATCATTCATTTCCACAAGATTTTCAGTTACATATTTTCGCCCCATCTTTCCCCTACCCACCACTCCAAAACAGCCATCCCAGTGTATCCCCCCTCCCCCAGTCT
>CM053582.1:411229803-411263506 GCA_028627135.1 Pseudochirops cupreus
GAGAGAATAGACTGGGGGAGGGGGGAAATACCGGGATGGCTGTTTTGGGGTGGTGGGCGGGGGAAAGATGGGGAGAAAAGATGTAACTCAAAAAAATTTAATAAAGAATCTCATATAAAAAAAAAAAAAGAAACAATGAAAGGGATGGATTCAGAAAATCCTGGGATGACTTGTATGGACTGCTTCAAAGTGAAACAGAACCAAGAGAACAATTTATACGGTAACAGCAATATTGTAAAGATGATCAACTGTGAAAGACTCAGTAACTCTTATCAACACAATGAGCAATCACAATTCCAAAGGACTGATGTTGCAACGTGCAATATGGACACCTGCTGGACTAAGAGCCTGATTTGAAGTGTACTCTCTCTCCCCTCAGGACTTATGAAGTTATTTGTTTTACACTACTATACATATTTGTAAAGGGTTTAGTTTTTCTTGCCTTCCTCAAGGAATGAAGGAATTTGGAACTGAAAATAAAATGTTAAAAATTTAAAAATTAAATACACACCAAAAAAGTCATCTTATCCAGCCCACTCAATTTTACAATGAGGAAATGGAGACTCAGGTAGATGAAGCAACTTGCCCAAAGTTACATAAACACATAAAAAGGCAGGATGTGAACTTTCAAATTCAGTGTTTCTTCCATTATATCATACTGCCTCTTTTTATTAGTACCAATTAGGACCAATCTTTCATGTGGTTGTTGATAGCCTGCAATTCTTTTGAGAAGTTTGTTCCCAGAACCACTTCTGTTATGAAATGGTTCTTTGTCTTATGTATTTGTTAATTCTCTGGGTTCAGTGGCTATCACAGTCTCTTTTAAGACTTTGCAAATGAACTGATATTTTGAACTAGTGTTGCCACTGGCTGCCATCTCTCTTCACTTGGGAGGATAAAGGGCTTATTTCTATTCTTTTCCGAACTCCAAACTTATTTACATAGGTTAAATTACATCAGGAAAGGCAATCATAAAAAATTATTGAAATAGGAGAAAGAACGGTGATTTGGAGTGCTAAGTGTGAAGTAATGAAGGACAACTGGAGATATGGAATGGAAACATCAGAGGAAAAAAAGTGTTCAATGTTTACATTTGGGAAATATCTACAGAGAAATGATTAGAAACTGAATGAGTTCCAAGAAAATAGAGAAGAGCATTTGGAATAAAACCTTGGGTGACATGAACATTAAGGCAAGTGGTTTGGAGTGAATGAACCAAAGAAAGAAAAAAGGAGTAAAACCCTGGAGAGTATAGTGTCTCCAAGCCAACAAAAGGGAACCCATCCAATAGGAAACAGTGGCCAGTACTCAACATTTACTAAGAGAATAAGGAATGTGAGGGGCCTTTCTGATTTGGCAGCACAGAAGATACCAGTGACCTTTCAGATAGAACATTTTTAGTAGAGTTTGGGGGACAGAAGGAATGAGGTAAAAGAAAACACTGAAGATACTATTGTTTCCCATGAGATTTGTTTTCTTAAAACTTTAATTTATCTACTCTAAAAACAACTTTTTCCTCAAAAATTTCTAAAACAAAATACTGGCTTAGCATTGTCACTATTTATATTATTATTTTTGGCTCCTTTCCTAAAGCAAATATCCTATTCCCTTCATATCCTAGTCCATATCTTTGACTAAAATTCTTCCCTCAGCTAAATGAAGTAATTCTGAAAAAGAATAAAGCTATTTTCCAACAATAAATTTCAAATAAATTAAGGAAAAATGAGATTCTTATTCAGGTAATGGGTTGAACAAAATGACTTCAAGGTCCCTACTAATTTGAAGATTTTAAAAATTTTATTCATTCTTTGAAAATAACAGTGAAAGTTAACAAAAATCTCAGAATTCTCTGCTTTTTTTTTGTCTATAAATATACTATTTGTTATATAGGATGGTTCTCTTGGAGGGGAAGAAGTACTGGAGAAAATTATAGTGGCATTTAAAAAAGATACCAATTAAAAATGTTTTTAAAAAACAAAGAAAAAATACATAAAAATATTTCCAATTCCAATACACTTCTACCAATCAGTACCTCATATGGGAATTCAAAACTCACTTTAATTAGGTATCAAGAAACAACAGTGAATCAGGCAACCAGTATTTATTAGATACTTACTATGTGCCAGGCACTACACTAAGCACTTGGAATACAAAGAAAACACCAAGTCTTGGCTTTCAAGGAGCTCACAATTGAAAGGGGGAGATGATATGCAAACAACTACACACATATAACTACAATACAGGGAAAATTGGAGATAATCTCTGAGTGAAAGAATCAAGATTCCTAAGAACTGTGAAAGGCTCCTTGCAAAAGGTGGGATTTTAGCTGAGACTTGAAGGGAAGCCAGGAGATGGAGAAGAGGAGAGAGAGAGAGAGAATTCCAGGCATGGCAGAAAGCCACTGAAAATGCTCAAACTCAAGAGATGGAAGTGCTATGTTTGAGAAACAGTATTTTAAATTTAAAACAATCATTTTAAAAACATAAAAAGTAGTAGACTGATCTGCCCACACTCCTGAGAGAAAAGGGCAATAGAAGAAAACATCTCAGGACACCTATTAGTCCTGTGCATTCTTTTCTTCATGTATATATCACATATAGAAAAACAGATGCTCTCTCCAAATGTACTTATTGTCAGTGATTAACGAAACTTCCATATTAGCTGCTAACATAAAATATCATGCTTTTGCCAAAACTTATTTAAAAAATCTTTTGGGGTGGCTAAAGTGGCACTGTGAATAGAGCCCTGGAGTCAGGAGAACCTGAGTTCAAATCCAGCCTCAGACACTAAACACAAAACTAGCTGTGTGACCTTGGTCAAGTTATTTAACTCCAACTGCCCCTCCAAAAAGCAAAAACAAAAAATCTTTTCCTGTATTTATAGCAGCTCTTTTTGTGGTGATCAAGAACTGGAAATTGAGGGGATGCCCATCAATTGGGGAATGGCTAAACAACTTGTGATATATGAATATAATGGAATACTACTGTGCTATGAGAAATAATGAACAGATGGACTTCAGAGAAACCTAGAAGGACTTATATGAACTGATGCTGACTGAGGGGAGCAGGACCAGGAGAACATTGTACACAGTAACAGCCACAGTGTTCAAGGACTGATTTTGATAGACTTAGTCCTTCTTAGCAATGCAAGGACCTAAAACAATACCAAAGGACACAAGACGGAAAATGCCAGCCATACCCAGAGAAAGAACTATGGAACTGGAATGCAGAACAAAGCAGACTATTTTCTTTTTGGTTTTATTTTGTTTTTTTCTTTCTCATGGTTTTCCCCATTCGTTATATTCTTCTACACAACATGACTAATGTGAAAATGTGTTTAATAGGAATGCATATGTAAAGCTCCTATCAGATTGCAACTTGTCTTGGGGAGGGAGAGAGAGAAAGTTTAAAACGCATGGAAGTTAATGTTGAAAACCAAAAATAAATAGTTTAATAAACTGGGGGGGAAATCTTTCTCTATCAAGTAAGAGGTGAAAATTACTAAGCACAAGGACATATATGAAGATATGGACAAAGTATATGAATGTATGTATGTATATCAGTATGCCCAAGGATGGACTATTTATTAAAAAAACTAGCTATTCAATTCAATAATTATAGTTCACATTTACAGGGGGCTTCAAGCCTTGCAAACAAGCACTTTCTCTACAATAAACTCCAATTTTGGAGTTGCAGAAACTGAAGCTCACCATGGCAAAGTGAGTTATTTACCCAAGATCAAAAACCAAAAAATATCAGTGTCAAAATTTGAACTCAAGTCTATGACTTTTCTGACTCTTTCAGCACTTGTTCTGTCCAACATACTGTGTTAGTGCTGAGGATACCAAAATGAAAAAAAATCACTCATGTCTGTTCTCAAGCAGACAAGTTCTATGTTTATAATATAGTATTAGAGGTATACCTCCCAAACCAGATACAATAAATATACAGAAACTGGAGGCCAGAGCTGCTGCTACAGTGGTGGTGGCAGGTAGGGCTGAGAGGCATGTGTATAATAGTTGGGACTTAGCACAAGCAATTCATTCACTGAAGTACTACACTGCCTATCCCTTCATTGTCTCCTGAGGTAGATTTTTGGGTTATTATGTAATCATCTAAGCCAGTGGTTCTCAACCTTCCTAATGCCGCAACCCTTTCATACAGTTCCCCATGTTGTGGTGACCCCCGACCATAAAATTATTTTCGTTGCTACTTCATAACTGTAATTTTGCTCCTGTTATGAATTGTAATGTAAATATCTGATATGCAGGATGTATTTTCGTTGTTACAAATTGAACATAACCCACAAGTTGAGAACTGCTGATAGCCATAGCAATAATTTTTTGACTGCCACAGTTCTTACTATAAGGACTAATTCCTATTGGGGTGATAGATTCTTTTGAGTGAGAATACTGAGAGCCTCTGAAGTAACTCCTAGGGTGTAACATTAAGGGTTAGGGGTTTACTTTAAGAAGAAACCTCAAAATGAAAGTGGAACTAAATGGCAAACAAATGTAAGTACTCTGGTTTTGGGGACAGGGGTGTCCTCTGCCATTTAAGGGAGCATGGTACAGAGAAAAGAGGCATGGGATTCACATTCTAAGGACCTGGGCTGGAATCCTGGCTCTGCTCTTTACTACCAATGTGACCTTGGGCAAGTCACTTCATGTCTATGTGTGTCAATTTTAGCTGTAAAATTAAGGGGGTTTGATTTGATATCTTTATCACCTCTAAATTGATCACTATAATACCTTGCTATGCAGAGTGACAGATTTTTCTGAGGAGAGAATAATAAATTACAATTTCCTATTTTGTGAGAAAAAAATGCCCAATCTCAAAAGATTTAGGATAATAATTATCTTTTAAAAAATTCTAACTTTTTAAGTCTGAGTAGCAAATGTACTCTGAGATTTCTAAATGTTACAATGCTTTTTAAAAAATTTACAATAATCTACTCTTTACCTCACTTTTTTCTATTTTGGAAAAAAAAACCAAATTGTGTCCAAACATTACTTCATATAATAACTTTAAATAAAAAATTCCACACTACTGATGGAAGTTAAGATTGTCATTCATTTTATTCTAAAACTTTTCATAGGTTCCATAAGATGTAATTCACTAAGTGAAGGCAATAATGAGAAAGATAAATTGTCAATCACATGTAAGCCTTGCTGTAAGAAAACCTAATTTATAATGATAACTTACATCACATAAAAACTAAGGGGGTTATTTACATTATAAAAAAAGATACTTTACTTTGAAAGAGTCCTTTAAATAGCAAGTTTCCCAGGAAACTTAGAATATAGTTCAATTTATAAGAATTGAGTTTGCACATTTTATTGCCCTAATTTTGAATATAAGAGATTTTGTGAAGACATATTTAGACTTGTCACAAAATGAGGTGGCACAGTGAATACAGCACCAGTCCTGGAGTCTGGAAGACCTGAGTTCAAATCCAGCCTCAGACACCAACTAGTTTTGGGCAAGTCATTTAATCCTGTTTGCCTCATTTCACTCATTTGTAAAATGAGTTGGAGAAGAAAATGACAAACCATTCTAGTTTCTTTACCAAGAAAACCCTAAATGGGGTCACAAAAAGTCAGACACAACTGAAATGACTGAAAACAACAGCCTCTATTAGTTTGAATCCCCAAAGTATATTAAGTCTCATGCCAGTTACATTTGGATGTAATTATCTGAACTGGTCATAGCTTAAAAATCTTAATCTTGATACTATAGGTTCTTATCCCCAAAAAGCAAACACGCTTTTCATCAACTCCTCACTTAACTCCTCTGAGTAATGCTTAAGAGAAGTTAAGTTCAATTTCTCTCTTTTTTCATGGTGGCCTTAACTCCTAAAAACAGCATTTTATACTTCCCAGATGCTATAGGCTATCTCAGCTCCATCCAGCTCCTGGGCACAAAAGGTTTGGCTTATGGGTTTTCTCTGAAAATACCCTAGCCAATAAGGAATGGCCATTGCACCCTGGTACTCCTCCCACACACTAATGAGACAACTAATATGATACCAAAGAAATAATAAGTCCATCAAATGATTTCACCCCCCAAATTCACAAAGATACCTCACTTCTTCACAAACTCCTCACAAAACTTCCTAAAATTAACTGAAAATGAGTAAGACTCCAAGGTATGAGAAAAAAAAATTATTTTAAACTCGTACACTATGTTCAAGTACTACAGAAACAGAAGATTTCAATTAAACAAAAATGAGTCACATTCATGTCCAAAGCTCCCTAAACAACATTGGTATAGTTTCACAACAGCAAATGTCTTATTTAATTGACATAACAATGTGATTGGCCCTGCAGAAACAGAACTTCTGGTTGGAATAGGCTCAAGCTTTAAATGGCTGGCTCATCCAATTTCATCTACATCAGCCTCAGATTTGTGGTACTTACCATCTGGGTCAGAAATCATGTCCAGGAGAGATTTGTCCAAAGTGGTCTTGCTCATTATTTTTTCTTCATACTCAAAATAGACATCTAGTTTTCGAGTCTGTTCCAAAATAATCATGAAAAAGTAAACTGCACGAGAAAAGCATACTAGATATAGTCTACCTGACCTATAAAATTCTCAATGTTCCACAATCATTTTTAAAATTACTCATTCTTCACTGATAATTTTGACCACACCATTAATACTATCAGACTGGATGCTTTTATTTTGACAGATTTTAAGATATTCACAGAACAGACAGAAGAACTGGCTGCAATTAAGCAAATGGTGGCTTATCTTTAATTACTGGCATACAAATAAGTACTCTTGTTATAACCATGCTGAAATGTAGCCATACTATCTGAAGGACTCAGTTTCATAATTTTTTCTGTACGTGGAACTGCTTATTTGGCATTAGGCTCAGAAATAAATTTTTTTTTAAAGAGACAGAACTTGCTGCCCTTCCTGTGGCGGCAGCTCATTCTACTTTTGAAAAGGATTGACAGCAAGTTTTTCCTTACATCAAACCTAAATTTGCAATTTTCTCCTTTGCAAATCTGCAAACTTCCTTTGTATTAAAATCTCTCTGCAATTTCCTCCCATTTTGCCTAATATTATGTTTTTATCCAACATATTATTACATATCATATATCATTATTACATACAATAATGGTACTGTTATTAACACAATAATTCTAATTCCTCAATTGCCCCTTCAGACTCTTGAAGATAATTATCATGCTATTTTGAGTTGACTCTTCTCCCGTTCCTTCTGTCTTTTCCTCAGACAGCCTTTATTCAAGACCTTTCCTCATCCTGGTTGCCCTCTTCTTTATGTTTTACGGTTATCTAAATCATGGCATTCAAAACTGAATCCAATGTTCCAGCTGTAGTCGAAGGCAGATAGCGATGGGATTATTATTTCCTTATTTTTGGAAGTTGTGCCTTTCAATACAGCACAATAGCAAGTTAGCTTTTTTGGTTAACAAAGAAAAAAATCTTGAATGACTTCAAATCACCTAACTCTAACCCTAAAATATAACTTGGAGTAGTTAATAAACTTACAACCTCTCTCTGACTGTAGTCCTCGATGAATCAAAGTGAAAGGAAGAAGTCTCTCAGCACCAAAGACAAATGTACCAGTCTTCATAAAAGGAAAGAATGCTGCTGGAGTTTGAATGACATTGACTGCCATTAAAATTCTATAATGGCTTACCAAAACGACAGCTTGCAAACATTTAAGGAAGCAGCGTTTACTATAAACTCACATATGCTCTTGCCAAATTAACATTTTCTTTTAGGCAGGGTTATCTGTGGCTCCAAGAAGTTGTAGCATGCACAGCAGCCACACCCCTGTAAACTGTTTTGGCAGACAGGCTAAACCAAATCTGATGATAACCAAAGGGTCTCAAACTCTTCACTGAGTTAGGGGGATGTCTATCCCAAGCATGTAAAGACTTGCCCCAATGCAACTCTGGAGTGCATTAAGAAATATAGTTTCTAGAACTAGGAAGGGATATTATTACTACATTCTGCCCTAGTCAGATTATATCTGGAATACTGTTTACTTCATTTAGGGCTGACACTGTTAGGTTTGAGCATGTTAAGAGTGGTGCAGCTAAAAAGAAGGGTCTTAAATTCAGGTAATAATGAGGATTAAAAGATAAAAGAACTTAGGATTTTTAGCTTAGAGAGAAGGGACTTGGGGGAGGTAGGGGAAAGTTGTCTTCAAGTATCTGAAGGGTTATTTTGTGCAGGAGAATATATACAACCTGAACCCAGAGCATAAAACTAGCAGCAAAAGGTATAAGTTGCAAAGAAGTAAATTTACATTTGATATAAGGAAAAATAAACTTTCTAACTATCAGAGCTGTCCAAAGGTGGAATGGACTACCTCATAATGCAGCGAGTCTCCTTCACTGGTAGTCTTTAAGTGAAACCTGAGTGACATCAAGAGTATTTTAGACTGGATTTTTTTTTTCAGGAATAGGTTAGACCTCTGAGTTCACTACAATTCAAATTCTGTTGTTATATTTCATGGTCCCAGAATTAACTAAAGGGTATAAAAATATCCCATTGTATTTAATGTTTGCTGACTATTAAAAAAACCCAACACAACAAAACTTGAATTGGTAGAGAAAAAGGTTGCTTTAAAGGTTCATCTCCAACTTATTGCCTCCCATGAAAATGACAAAATTATACATGTTTCCGTGGAAAATAACAATTCATTTCCATCCAACAAACATTTATTGTTGACCTGTGCCAAGCATAGTGCTAGGTACAAAGGACACATACACACAAAAAATGAAATAGTCCTCTGTCCCTTGAGAAGCTTACATTTTACTGGGGGTAGTTCAATGGCATAGCACTGAAAGAGCAGGAATGGAACTTGGATATCCTTCTAACTTAACTCCCTCATTTTATATATGAGGAAATTAAGGCCTAGAGAAGGAGAAAGAATTTACTTTGTCTTCTCAAACCAAGTTCAGCCTAGTGGCTTCACTCCAGACTCCAAAGTCCATCTTTTCATACTTCCTTTATATTTGCATAGCCCACACATCTACATAGTCGACAGCTGTCCACCACAATTTAGAGCTCCACCATGTTCCTACCCAGTTTGGTAGGTCCCTATTTGAACCTTCTGCTTCTCTCAGTTATATCTTACCTATATAAATTATTTCCCTGTAGATTGATAACCAGTTTTCAGACCTAACCAGCTCCTGACTTTGTTACTGTGTTTGGGCTTCCGTTATTTTTCAGATCCTTTGTTTTTTACCTGGGAACATACTTGCTAAAGGTATTTCTGCTACCTTAATGGACAATGTACAACGCTAAGTCTAAATGGAATGGGTATTCCCCCAGAGATGGTGAAATCCTCCAAATGTGCCTGCTTTTGGATGACACCATATGGATTGTATCAGATGCTAAAAAATCAAGAACCTCCTAAAGAAGAATAATGATCACTCACTTAAAAGACCAATCAAAACAAGGAGAAGGCAACAGACTTACAGAAACAATGAGGCAGGCCAGAGAATGAGAAAAAATTGCACAGTAACTTTAAATTTCTCCAAACTACTCTAGGAAAAGAATTTTTTTTTTTAATTTTTAAAGTAAGACTGGTGACTTTGCACAGACCTCCTTCATTAAATCCCCCTGATGTCATGGTCCTCTTCAAAAATGAAGGACAAGGACACGAAAATTGTTTTTATACCACAAATATACTTCCACTATTTTTGTAGCATTTAGAACATGACCGGCATACAGGAGGGGCTTAATAAATACTTGTCTACTTGCAGTGATAATGAATGGCTTCACATTATGAAATATACTGTAGTCCATGATAAACTAAAGCTAAGGGTCACCCAAGGGTCAACAGTGTGTATGAGTAGGCTGAGACAAATTACCAACGAAACTTTGGCACGATAGTTGTAGCATAAAATTATCATCAATGCCAAAAAAAGAAAAAGGTGGGCAGTCATGCTAGGTATAACTAATACATAACCAGTATATTCTATTGTTATTCACTCAAGGAAAGCCCTATTAGAAGGACTGTAAACTACAGCATTAAAAATAATCCCCATGACAATGAAGATCCATCAAATTATAGTTAAATATATAATTGCTGAGGTTGGAAGTTATTTCAGTAATATAAGTTGAATGTTTTTTACATATTTTGGTTGAACTCAGGCTAATAAAAATGTTTTCTAATAGTATGGTTTTCATTTTAAGGGTTCAGAAATTCATGAAAACATTATTAGGATGTAATCATTCTATGAAAGGAGATTTCATGTTCACTGAGCAAACCTAGTCCTATATAGCCTGGTTTCTCTCTTTAAAGAGGATGTCTTGGATATTTAAAGCAGTTTTCCAAAGAGGATAATTTCTTAATGTAAAATACATCTGAACTCCTTAATCAATCCCACCAGGGAACATGTTCTCCTGTATGGGGTATACAAAAATCTATCATCCCAAAATGCTCTTTAAAAATTACTAAGGTGACACCCAGCTTTGTAAATGAGTTTCCTGCCATTTTAACAAGGACACATTCTGAAAGCATCTAATCGGATTAGGAACAACTAAAAACTGAGTTCTTGAACTTTGAGATAAATGACCAGGCAATGAAGAAGATGAGTTTACCTGAGTCTAAACAATCTTACAGGGCTATCGAACTGATTCTAAGTGATATATGAAATCCATTTTTCTTTTTTTTGCCTTTTTTGGGGGAGAGCAATTGGGGTTAAGTGACTAGCCCAAGGTCACACAGCTAGTAAGTGCTAAGTGTCTGAGGTTGGATTTGAACTCAGGTCATCCTGACTTCAGGGTCGGTGCTCTATTCACTGCGCCACCTAGCAGCCCTGATATATGAAATCTAAAAGCATAAACCAACCACAATAATTGTCACAAATGCTATGTCCCCTCTGCTTTTTAGCACATTTATTCTTTAGTTCAACTCCTTAACCAATATTATCAAGAATGAATTAATGTAAACTTGGGTAAGCTTTATATCTGAATTTACATAGGTAGAATGAGAAAACATCTTTTCCTGAAAAGACTATTCTGGACCACACAACCACACTTTACAGTACAGTCTGGTTTGGTCACACCAATTATTTGACTGATCATTAAGCCATATGCTCTGGGAGCAATAAGCAATATGTACATTTAAAAAACTTAATTGAAGTGGTTAAAATATTCTAAAAGATAAACAGAAAGAGTAACTATGAAGACCCAAACCAAGGTCTGTACCTGAGGTATTCTGGCGGATAAAATTACTTTTTCTATGTTTTAAACAGGATTAATATATTTCTGCCCCATAATCTGGACATGCAGTGATGATTTTTGTCACTAGGCAGGTCTTCTAATACACATCCTATTAAACTACACCATTTCCATTTCACATACTGAACCCAGATCTTCTTGAATGATTCTCCTACCATTCTACCGTGGTGTTGTAAAAGGGGAGGAAAAATACACACACACACACACACACACACACACACACACACATCTCAAGAATTACTATACAGAACTCAAAAAGATGAACAAAAGGAAGGTTTGGGCTACTGACTTACTAGGAAATGATCTGAATAAAAATTTTATTGTATGTCGTATGTTAGCGATACATAATTACTACTTCTTAATTCCTAATTCTCTTTGATCTACTAAAACCAGTAAATATTTACAGGCTAGTTTTAGAAATTCAAAGCTTTTTTAAAAACTTCTAAGAAGTAGTATATTGAACCTGTTAAGCAATTGTCTAATCATTCTTTTTGGAATCACATTTAATATCATTTGGTAAACTGAGATTATTAAAAAAATGTTTTAGAAGCACACTACTATGCCAATGATTAAATGAAGCTCACTAAATTTAAGCTTCATGTACAAAGAAAAATTAATAGTGGGATATTGAAGATTTGATGTATGACAAACTAAAATGAGGTAACCATTGACAAGGGAAAAATTATTATAAGAATTTACTAACTTTATCAATCTAAACAACATTTACAATAGAAGCAAACATCACAAGACAAATACTGTCAACAAAAAAAAGTGAAGTTAACCCATTACTCTGCAACTGAAGAATTCAAAGTTAAGAAACAATATGGAGAATGCTAATGTTATGAAATGAGTATCTGAGACTACTTTAGGAAAGGGGGTTTAAAATTAGATTGCTGGTAGTCAGAGTTCTTCAGTTTATCATCACTGAAATAATGTGGATGAATATAATGCACATTTATAGAACAAGAAAAGTTTATTGAATTATACCTTTATATGTTCTAAAACAGCAGTGGCAACATTGGTGTGAAGATCAATGAGTCTCTTCTTTTCAAGAAGTTCTGGGAGAGAGCTAAAGAAGTAAAAGAACCTGAAAATTATTCCTCAGGTTTCTAAGAAAAGAACGTATCACAACAAACATTATACCTGGGCTTTTCTTCCAATGGAATTGAGAACAGCAAACTGGCACAAAAAAGCAATTTGAATATTTCCCAACAGCTACTTCCAATCTCCAAATTTGAAAACTGTCAGTCTATATGTTTTTCTCTAACTAAAAAAATCATCTGGTCTTAAATATCAGCATTTCCAGAATCTCAGCTTCTGCCTCTCAAACCGGGAGATTTTAACCAAAACAAGGTACTAAACATATATTTTTTCCTACTTTTACAGAAATGTTTTAACCTGAAAATTTAATAACAAGAGCATTTCATTAATACTAAAAATAGAAAAAAAGGACTATATATGGAACTATGAACTTTTATTGTGTACACCTTTCAAAAATGTATATTAAACACAAAAGAACTAAAACTCACACTTGTTTCCTGAAATTACTTTTGACTTTTGAGTATTTCATAAAAATTTTACTGATATTCTTTTCTTTCTTTTCCTTTTGCAAGTGAGTTCTTGCCATAGTAGATGGTGTCCTCGGGTTTACTGAACAACATGTGAGTATATGTCCTTTATTTTTGGATCCTATTTACCTAATCTGCCCTGATAATCAACATTTCTATAATTTTAACCAATACCAGTTATAATGATAGCAATATGGTAATAATGGGAGTTATGATATAGGACAGGACTCTTTCTTTCTACTTTATTTCCCTTAACATTCTTATTCATTGACATAAATCTTGTTGCTTTTATATGCTTAATAATCATCTGATTCCTTCCCTCTTTTTTTTCTAGTTCTACAAAGTAACCCTCTAGTAACCTGATCAGTACGGCATCAGAGCTGTACATTAATTTAGCTTCTCTCAATATATTATTATCTTAGCATTGTCCAAAGCAAGACTAATTCATTTTTCCAATTATTTAAATCTTCTGTTAATCTAGAAAGAGTGATTTTTAGTTTTATTATAAAATTGTTTTATATATCTTAATATGCAGACTTCCAGATACTTTTACAAAATCAGTAATTCTGATTCTGAATGGACTAGCTTTTTCCCGTCTTTTCTAAGCAGATTTAATTGCAATATATGAAGAAGTCAATGATTTCTGTTGGTTTAGTTTATATTTTGCCGTGCTACTGAAGTTGTTTTGATTTAGTTTTTTTTAGTTTAGTTCTCTCTGTAAACAATGTGCAAAAATATTACTTTTTTTGCTATGTTTATTACCTCAATTTCTTTATCTCATTTTACTGTAATACTTAGCATTCTTAGAATTCCACCAAATACTGATGACAATGGAAATCCTTCATTTACCCTATATTCTAACAGAAAGCCCTTTTTGATTTTTTAATTACATATAATGCTAGGTCCTAATATTAAAAAGACATTGTTTACAATATTAAGAAAAGGTCTGTCTATCCCTATGCTTTATAATGGTGTTTTTTTGGGGGGCGAGGGGGGAGGGAACAAGGCAAGGTAATTGGGGTTAAGTGACTTGCCCAAGGTCACAAAGATAGTAAGTATCAAGTGTTTGAGGCTGGATTTGAACTCAGGAGCTCCTGACTCCAGGGCTGGTGCCCTATTCACTGTACCACCTAGCTGCCTCCTTTCTAATGTTTTTAAAATAAAATGCTGTTATGTTTTGTCAAAACCTTTTTAAACCTCTATGATTTTCATTGTTTTTGTTATTAATATGGTTTATTCTATTTATAGTTTTCCTAATATCCAACCAATTGTGCATTGCTGGTATAAATATGACTTGATTGTAAAGATAATCTTTTAAAAAATATTCCCGTGGTCTCCAAACCTTATCCAGTATTTTCTGAATTAATTTTCATTAGAGATATCAATCTATAATCTTCCTGATTTTAGCTATCTTTTTATCAGGACTATATTTTCTCAACAAAAGAATTTTAGTGTAACACTGAAGTTGTCTACTTTTGTAAACAATTTGTGAAATATTAGATTAATTGCTCTTCAGATGTTTGAAATAATTCTCTCAGAAATCTTACTAGTCCTAGTGAAGTTTTCTTTCAGGTTTCTTTTGTAAGTTGATCAATTTCTTTTTCTGAGACTGGGTTTTTAAAATTTTCTACTTCTCATTCTGTTAATCTAAGTTTGTATATTTTTATTAATTCATCTACTTTATCAGTTTTGCTGAAATATGATTGGGAAAAAGTTTTTAATAATTTAATCTCTTGTTGTGACTTCTCCTATTTTCTTTTTAAGTATAGTAATTTGGTTTTCATCTTTTATTTCTATCAAATTAGTTAATGGTATTTCTATCTTATTTTTTTTTAAGTTCCTTGTTATATTTACCAAATTAAATTTTTATAAATTTTTGAGGGGGCAAAGCCAAGATGGTGGAGTGAAAGTAGAATCTTACCTGAACTCCTCTGTGAATTCCGTCAGCAACCTCTAAAAAGTGAATCTGAACGAATTTTAGAGTGACAGAATCCATTGGGAGATGTAGTGTGGCAGATTCCCAGTCCAAGAAAGTACAGATGTAGGACTGGGCAAGCTTGGGAGCGTGGAGTGTGTCGGGGCTGCATCAGCGTGGACCAGAGACCAGGCCACAATGGAGCAAGACCAAGCCCTGGCCAGTGGATTCCACCCACAGCAGGGGGAATTCGCAGACCTCTCACCATAGGATGGAAGATCTGCTGGAGCTGGATAAGAGAAAGCACAGGGCCCGGGGCAGCAACAGCAGCTTCTCCTGGGGCTATCAGCTCACAGCCTGGATGCTTAAATATCATCTACTTGAACTTCCTGGAGCAATATGGTGGAGTAAACCCTAGCTGCTCTAATCTCCCTCCCTGACCCAGAAAACACAGATTATTGCCCCAGTGTAAAATTTTGAAATAGTGAAACCAGGGGCAGGCTTGGGAGTCCTAGAGGAAAGGTGTGACTGAAGCTGTGCTGAGACTAAAGTGAAGGGTTGGAGGAGTCCCAAGAAACCCTATCTCAGCTGACCAGTGAGAGATCGTGAAGCCTAGAGGGGTGGAGCCAGCAAGCCCTAATACCAGAAGTCTAGGTGTGCCTTAGCACAACCAGGGGAATCTTTAGACACCAGCATTGCCAGCCACCAGCTGCTGAGCCTGCCTGAGCTCTATGTAGCCCAGGGGCACAGAGCCAGAAACCTGAAGTGGCCAGACCACCCCTACCTCACAGGTTACTCTGTGAGACTCAGGGTAACCCAAGGGAAACACTAAGAGTCCAGTCTAGACACCCAGAGGCTACAATAAACAAAGTCAACAACCAGACCCCTAGTTTCCAGCTTGAGAAGCACTGGTCAGAGCCCTCTGTACCTCAGAAGCAGAAATCCACTTTAAAAACCAGGAAACAGGTAATCACAATAAGCTGGGAGCAACTTGGAAAGGGAAGACCAAAGACGATTGAATCCAATTATTGCGAATGGGAAGAATCACATTCAGGAGACACCATCAACTCTATATCTACACCTGAGACCATAGAAGGAAATATGAATTGGTCTCAAGCCCAAAAGCAATTCTTGGAAGAGCTGAAGAAAGATGTTAAAAGCCAAATTAGAGAGGTAGAAGATAAACCGACCAATTCTTTTAAAATTAAATAGGCCAAAGTGGAAAAAATCTCACTGAAGAAAACAAAACCTTAAAAAGTAAAATCTGTGAACTGGGACAGGAGGTTCAAAATCTAACTGGAGAAAATATCTCCCTGAAAATGAAATCTGAACATATGGAAAAGGAGCTTCAAAAATTAACCAAGGAAAATAATTCACTAAAAATTAGAATCAGTCAAGTTGAAGCTAATGACTCTATGACACACCAAGAACCAGTCAAACAAAACATAAAGATTGAAAAATTAGAAGAAAATGTAAAATATCTCACTGGAAATACAACTGACCTGGAGAACAGATCCAGGAGAGATAATATAAGAATTACTGGTCTACCAGAAAGCCACGATAAAAAAAAACAAAAAACAAAACAGCCTGAACAACATCCTCCAAGAAATTATCAAAGAAAACTGTTCTGAGGTCCTAGAAGCAGAGGTTAAAAGAGTTATCAAAAGAATTCACCGGACACCTCCTGAAAGAGATCCCAAATTGAAAACTCCAAGAAATATTGTAGCCAAATTCCAGAATCATCAGGTCAAGGAGAAAATACTGCAAGGAGCCAGAAAGAAACAATTCAAATATCGTGGAACTACAGTTAGGTTCACACAGGATTTAGCAGCTTCTACATTAAAAGACTGGAAGGAACAGAATATGGTATTTCCTAAAGCAAAAGAGCTTGGGCTACAATCAAGGATCAACTATCCAGCAAAACTGAGTATAATATTTCAGGCAAGGAGATGGTCATTCAGTGAAATAAGGGACTTCCAAATCTTCCTGATGAAAAAGGCAAAGTTCAATGGAAAATTTGATCTCCAAATACAAGACTCAAGAGACATAAACAGGTAAACATATATACACACGTGCGCACACACACGCATATGCACACAACTTGTGATTCAATAAGAGCAAACTGTTTACATCCCTATATGGGGAGCTGATACCTGTTCAATATTGAGAATTGTATAATTTCTGTGACATTTAAAACGGATATACATAGATAGAGGGTAAGGGTATAAATGAAATAATCTGATGATAAAAAACCTTATTAAAGGGTACAAAGGGATTATAATGGGAGAAAAGAAAAGGAGGCAGAAAAGGGTGAATTTTGCCGCACAAAGAGGCATAAAAACACACTATAGTAGACGGAAAGAAGAGAAGGAAATGAACATTGTAGGAACTTTAATCTCACTGGTTTTGGTTCAAAGAAAGATTAACATAATCAGTTAAGTTTAGGATTCTAATGTGAAAAGACACAAAAACATTATAGGAGAGGAAAGGTAAGGAGGGAGAGGAGTATTGTATGAAATTTACTCTCATCGGTTTGGGTTCAAGGAGGGAATAACATACTTCGTTAAGTATAAAAATCGATAGTGCCCTACAGGCAGTAGGAGGGGAAAGGGAGAAAAATGTGGGGACGGTTAGAAGGGAGGGAAAAAGTAGCAAGCGGGAAGAAGGGTAGGTAAAGGGAGGGGGGTGCATAGGGTGGGAATACTGAGGGAAGAGGTGACCAAAAGGAAAACTCTTAAGGAGGGGAAGGGAGAAGAGAAAAATAAAAGCATAAACAGGGGAGGGAATAGGATGGAGGGAAAGACACAGATAGTAATCATAACTGTGAATGTAAATGGGATGAACTCTCCAATAAAACAGGTGGATAGCAGAATGGATTAAAAACCATAATCCTACAATATGCTGTCTACAAGAAACACATTTAAAACAGGAATACACACAGGGTAAAAGTAAAAGGCTGAAGCAGAATATATTATGCTTCAGCTAAGGTAAAAAAAAAAAAAAGGAGGGGTAGCAACCTTTATCTCAATTAAAGCAAAAGCAAAAGTAGATCTAATTAAAAGAGATAAGGAAGGAAACTATATCCTGCTAAAAGGCACCATCAAGAATGAAGGAATATCATTACTAAACATATATGCGCCAAGTGGTATAGCATCCAAATTCCTAGAGGAGAAGTTAAGAGATTTAGAGGAAGAAATAGATAGCAAAACTATACTAGGAGGGGACATCAATCTCCTCCTCTCTGAACTTGATAAATCTAACCTCAAAATAAACAAGAGAGAAGTTAAGGCGGCGAACAGAATTTTAGGGAGGGTAGATATGATAGAACTCTGGAGAAAACTGAATGAAGATAAAAAGAAATATACCTTCTTCTCAGCGGTACATGGCACATACACAAAAAATGACCATGTACTAGGGCATAAAAACCTCACAATTCAGTGCAGAAAGGCAGAAATATTAAATGCATCCTTCTCAGATCATGATGAAATAAAAATTATATGCAATAAAGGGCCATGGAAATATGGACTAAAAACTAATTGGAAATTAAATAACTTAATCTTAAAGAATGAGTAGGTCAAACAAGAAATTATAGAAACAATCAGTAACTTCATTCAAGAGAATGACAATGAGACAACATACCAAAACTTGTGAGATGCAGCAAAAGCAATCCTTAGGGGAAGTTTTATATCTCTGAATGTATACATGAATAAAATAGAGAAAATGGAGATCAATAAATTGGGCATGCAAATGAAAAAGCGAGAAAAAGAACAAGCTGAAAAATCCCAATTAAATACTAAATTATAAATACTGAAAACCAAAGGAGAGATTAAAAAAATTGAAATTAAGAAAACTATTGAAATAATAAATAAAACTAAGAGCTGGTTTTATGAGAAAGAAAAAACAATAAAACTGACAGACCTTTAGTCAATATGATAAAAAAAAAAAGAAAAAAAACCAAATTACAAGTATCAAAAATGAAAAGGGTGAATCTACCTCCAATGAAAAGGAAATTAAAACAATAAATAGGAATTATTTTGTCCAGCTATATACACATAAATTTGACAAGCTTAGTGAAATGGATCAATATTTACAAAAATATAAGTTGCCTAAATTAACTGAAGAGGAATTAAATTACTTAAATAACTCCATCTCAGAAAAAAGAAACTGAACAAGCCATCAACAAACTCCCTAGGAAAAAATCTCCAGGGCCTTATGGAATTACTAGCGAATTCTATGAAACGTTTAAAGAACAATTGATTCCAATACGTTACAAACTAATTTGGGAAAATTAGAGAAGGAGTCCTACCAAATTCTTTTTTATGACACAAATATGATGCTGATACCTAAATCAGGAAGAGACAAAACAGAGAAAGAAAATTACAGACCAACCTCCCTCATGAACATAGATGCAAAAATTTTAAATAAAATATTAGCAAAAAGACTACAGCAACTTATCAAGGAGAATAATACACTTTGATCAGGTAGGATTTATTCCAGGAATGCAAGGATGGTTCAATATTAGGAAAACGATCAGTATAATTGATCATATCAACAACAAAACTAGCAGAAACGATATAATTATCTCAACAGATGCAGAAAAGGCTTCTGACAAAATACCACACCCATTCCTATTAAAAATACTAGAAAGTATAGGAATAAATGAAGTCTTCCTTAAAATAATAAGTAGCATCTATCTAAAACTACTAACAAGTATTATATATAATGGGGAAAAGCTAGAAGCATTTCCAAGAAGATCAGGGGTGAAACAAGGCTGTCTACTATCACCCATCTTACTCAATTTGGTACTAGAAATGTTAGCCATAGCAATAAGAGAAGAAAAAGAAACTGAAGGAATCAAAGTAAGCAGAGAAGAGACTAAGCTATCACTCTTTGCAGATGATATGATGGTATACTTAAAGAATCCTAAAGAATCAAGTAAAAAACTATTTGAGATAATAAATAAATTTGGCAAAGTTCCAGGATATAAAATAAACCCACATAAATCCTTGACATTCCTATATATTTCCAACAGCAAGAGACAGAGAAATTTCATTTAAAGTTACTGTAGACATTATAAATATTTGGGAATCTACCTGCCAAAACAAATTCAGGAGCTTTATGGAACACAATTATGAAACATTTTTCACATAAATAAAGTCAGATCTAACTAATTAGAAAAACATCAGTTGCTTGTGGCTGGGCTGAGCAAATATAATAAAAATGACAATTTTACCTAAATTAAATAACATATTTAATGCCACACCAATCAATCTACCAAAAAATTACTTTATAGAGCTAGAAAAAAATAGTAAGAAAATTCATATGGAAGAACAAAAGGTCCAGAATATCAAGGGAATTAATGAAAAGAAATTCTAGGGAAGGTGGCCTAGCCATACCAGATTTTAATCTGTATTATAAAGCAGCAGTCATTAAAACTACTTGGTACTAGCTGAGGAATAGAGTAATGGATTAGTGGAATAGAGCAGGTACATGAGACACAAAAGTCAATGACTACAGTAATCTACTGTTTGGTAAAACCAAAGACCCCAGTTTTTGGTATAACTCACTATTTGACAAAAACTGCTGGGAAAAGTGGAATATAGTATGGCAGAAACTGGGTATAGATCAATATCTTATATGGTATGCCAAAATCAAGTCTAAATGGGTGCATGACCTAGGAGGTATAAAAGCTGATACTGTAAGCAATCTGGGAGAGCAAGGAATAGCTTACCTGTCAGAATTATGGAGAAGGAAAGATTATATGACCAAACAGGAGTTGAGAGAGATAATTCTGATTACACCAAATTGAAAAGTTTCTGTACAAACAAAGCCAATGTAACCAAGATTAAGAGGGAAGTGGGAAACTGGGAAAGAATTTTTACAACCAGTGTCTCTGATAAAGGCCTCATTTCTAAAATATTCAGGAAATTGAGTCAAACCTATAAGAATACAAGTCATTCCCAAACTGATAAATGGTCAAAAGATATGAACAGGCAGTTTTCAGAGGAAGAAATTAAAGATATCTATAGGCATATAAAAAAATGCTCTAAATCACTAGTGATTAGAGAAACGCAAATCAAAACAACTCTGAGACATCACATCTCACTGGTCAGAATGGCTAAGATGAGAAAACAGGAAAATGATAAATGCTGGAGAGGATGTGGAAAAACTGGAACACTAATGCATTGATGGCAGAGTTGTGAAATGATTCAACCATTCTGGAGAGCAATATGGAACTATGCCCAAAGGGCTATAAAAATGTGCATATCCTTTGACCCAGCAATACCACTTCTAGGGCTTTATCCCAAAGGGATCACAGAAGTGGGAGAAAGACCCGTATGTACAAAAATACTTACAAGCAGCTCTTTTTGTGGTGGCAAAGAATTGGAAATCAAGGGGATACCCATCAACTGGGGAATGACTAAACAAGTTGTGATATGTGAATGTAATGGAATACTACTATATTATAAGAAACGAGGAGCAGACGGACTTCACGATAAGCAGGAGAAATTTTTACACAATGACAGACACAACGTATGTGTGACAATTAACTCTGACAGACTGGGCTCCTCTCAGCAATGCAAGGTTATAACACAACTCCAAAAGACTCACGATAGAAAGAGATATCCACATCCAGAGAAAGAACTACAGTCTGAATGCAGATTGAAGCCAACTATTTGCTCTCTCTTTTTCTTGTTTGTTTTGTTTCCTCTTTCTCACTGTTCACCCCATTGGTTATAATTTAAAATCTGACTAATGTTTAACATGAAGGTATTTGTAGATCCTGTATCTGACTGTATGCTGCCATGGTGGGGGGGAGGGGTAGAGGGAGAAAGTCTGAAACTTAAGGGATTGTAGAACTGAATGCTGTAGACTAAAAGTAAATAAATAATTTTTAAAAAAATAAATAAAAGAATTTTTTTTTTACCAATTTTTAATTCTGATGATTTCTTCCTTGATTTTTACTATTCTCATTCTGCATTTAGTTAGTTTAATTTTTTAAAATGTTGCTTCTCTAGTGCTTTTAGCTGCATGTACAACTGAGTGATGTGTTAAATCACTCTGGCTAAAGAAAACACTTAAAGATATAAATTTTCCTCTAATTTTTTTCTGCATCCCACTAGTTGTGGTACATTCTCTTATTGTTAATTTCCTTTGATGAAATTATAGGTTTTTGGGGCAGCTAGGTAGCGCAGCGAATAGAGCACTGGTTCTGAAATCAGGAGGACCTAAGTTCAAATCCAGCCTTATACACTTAACACTTACTAGCCACGTGACTTTGGGCAAGTCACTTAACCCCAATTGCTCTACCTTCCCCCTTAAAAAAAGAAATTATAGGTTTCACAATTTGTTCTTTGACCCAAATTTTCTTTAGGATCTTATTATTTAGTCTCCACTTAAGTTTGAATTCTTTCTTGAAATGTCCTTTATTGACCATAATTTTTATTGTACTGTGGTCAGAAAAAGTACTTAACATACTTTTTTTTTTGCACTTACGAATTTTTTTTATCCCCTAGCATATTTTTATAAAGGTGCCACCCAAAGTTGAAAATTTATATATTCTTTCTTTTATCACCAAAAATCAAATTTTTCCAAAATTTTATTCATGGGCTTCTTGGAAATACACTTTTAACAATATTTGTTTCTGAAAATGCTTTTCTTCTCATCTTTATGCCACATATTTATAGTTTTATTAGATTCTTTATTGTCCAGGGTATCTTTATTCCCCTCTATTCCCAAGGTTATTACTCAACAAAGCTGTGCCAGAGTTAAAAAAAATAACAAAGGCTGAGCAAGCCATAAGTAAAATTTTAAACTCAGACTGGTTTGTTTTTGGTGCTTTTTTCCTGTCCCTCTTCCCTTTATAGTTGTATGACATATGATGAACACCAGTTAAGTCTGCCCTCTCAATGTTTAGGCCACAGCTTGACCTTCATTTTCCCTTCCTAATTAAAACTACTGCGTCCTGGGTTTTAGTCCTTTATCTCAACAGCAAAACTAAAAGTGTACTTTCTTGGAGTATTTTTTCTTATCATGAAATAATAATAATAATAGTATTCTAATTATTGAGAACATATAGATAGCTTAGATTTACTCAACTAAGAGAAACCATCCTGTCTTGGATACCTAGCATGAAAGGGATTCTGATTTTCTGACTGTCATCCCAGGTGAGTAAAAGAACTAGTAGGCTCTACAACAACATGGAAGGAGATCAAGATGAATGTAGCACTGGTAAATACTGCGGTAGAGTCAGATGGCATTTGAAGGCCATCATAGCACTGAATATGCAATTCTATGACATGATGTTTCCTAAGTCCCAGGCTAAGTTCTGAGAAACCTATTATTATATTGAGGCAGATAATTAATCTTTGGGGCTTTAACAGTATTTCAAGACCATTTACTAAGATGAAGAAAGGCTGCAGTCTGGAGTGATGAAGGGTATATCCACACAGACAAAAACATAGTTCTTAGACATAATAATATAAAAACAAGAGTCATTTATACAACTATGTTTAAGGTTTACAAATGGCTTTATATAAATTATATTACAATCTTCAAAAGAGCACTATGACACAGTCAACAAGGGAAATAAAATCAACTTGAAAATGTACAAAAAAAGTTCTTTAGATATAATACTTGTTTCCATATCATCAAAGATTTACTATTATTGGAAGTACTATCCATTACTGTAACTTCGTTCAAACTGAACTGAATAAAAATAGATTTCTGTCACCCACTTACCTAACAGCTGAGGTTAGCTTGGCTGTATTATCAGAAAGCATACTTATAGCTCCTTCGTCTTCTCCTTCTAATCCCTATGAAAGAATACAAAACCATACTATTAACCAAAAAATCCCAATGCCTACACACTCAATTTCTAAGATAGTTTATTTAATAGATCCCTCAAAATAGTACATCTGGCCCCAATCCCCCAACCCTCCAAAAAATGCTAGGTTGTGTAGTGGATAGAGTGCTCTACCTGGAATCAGGAAGACCTGAGTTCAAATCCAGCCTCAGACACTTATTAGCTAGATGACCCTGGGCAAGTCACTTAATCAATGTCTGCCTCAGTTTCCTCATCTGTAAAATGATAATAATAGCACCTACCTCTTAGAGTTGTTGTGAGGATTAAATGAGATATTTGTATAAAGTATTCTGTAAACCTTAAAGCATTATATTATTATAGCTAGTCTTAAATCTATTATTATTGTCATTAATTTTAATGGCTGTTATCAAACTATTTCCAACAGTAAAAATCATCATATAATACAATTTCTAATAATTATAATTTATAATATTAAATGTTCAAATGAAGTAAGGTCTTAGTTTCATTGAACAGTATGATATCTTATTTCTGGAAGAACCTGACTAACCAAATCAATTTGCATAATACTAAAGGGTAAGATATCCATTCTATTTTTGTGAAACAAAAAAAGTCACCCAAATAGGCACACAATAAAAAAAAAGGCCACTTTTTTGTATTGTCCTTAAAGTTTAAAACGTATTTTCTTACCTACAATTACAGTGTGAGGTAAGCAGCATTAGAATTACCAGCTCTTTTTTGTTGAAATTAAAAGTGACGCCAACCAATGCGAAATGACTTGCCTAATGAAGTCTTAGAACATTTATTGTGGCTACACAAAAAGAGCTCATGCAAATATATAAAACCATTCTCTTTCTGATTCCTTTGATTTCTTTTTCTTCTCTAATCGCTACTGCTAACATTCACTCTCTTTCTGGAAGCCTTTTTCCCCAAGTATTCTCATGTAACAAACAGAATCTCACCATAATGCTTTTAAGTCGCTTCACTTCATCTTCCTGCGCTCTGTAGGATTCTAATTCTTGCTGAACAGACTCTGCAACTTCTGGGAAAGGACTAAAACAATATTACACATGATGAACTAATGAAATAGAACATTAGTAATATCTTTAAACATAATTTAGCAAGAAGACAAAGTAACGCGCTATTTTTGGATCAGATGAGTAATTAGGTCGGACTATTTTTCAAATTTATTTGTATGTAACACATATTATTTAAATATTCAGATATACCAAATGCCAGAGGTTATTTGCAAATATATACAAAAGTTATTTTTAAGAGCAAATGCATGTCAAGCTAATTATAGTATTTCGATATAGATTAAAATTTAAATTTACATTTTTGCTATGTTTTGGTGATCATTAAATTTTCTTTTGGCTTAATACTGTAAGAAAGCAGAAAATTTTTAAAAAATGAAGTGAGAGAAAAACAATAGATGATGGGGCAGACATATCTATGAAAGAACTACTCTAGGAATAAGAGAAGTATTATATGTAATAAATAACTTATAAAATCATACACTTGGCATTTTCACCAAATGACACACAGTGTCAAAACTTCCAGGCAATTAAATTATTACAATTATTCAGAAAAAAAAATCCTTCCAATTGTACATTCTTAATACCCTTAGATGCTATGGATATGTATAAAAATTCCTCTACAGATGAGATTTGTCTACTATCTGGTCCTTTCCTCTATATAAGCAACTATAATTTAATGGCATGCTACAAACACTGAAAAGCACAAGGATCCCATTCTTAATAAAATCTAGGTTACAAATGGGGACGATAGTACAACAGTATAATAACCAATCTACCCTAAGCAATGTAAAATTATACAAATTACTTCACTAGCAAAATTTGATTCTCTTGAATTACAAGCTATACGTATACTTCTAGTTTAAAGGGAAGAAAATGGATTAAAATATTTTGTAAGGATTTCATTTTTAAAATGAAACTGAGAAAGTACCGTATTACAGATTTTAAGTATATTAGAGATTAAACATCATTCCAAATGAAGGACAAAATATAAACCAGGGAAAAGTTTATGTATAATAAAACACTTAGGAAGTACAATACATATTTATTCTATAAACCCATATTACATGAGGACACAGAAAATATTCATGGGAGAGAAATTACTTTTCATCAAAGCAGACAAAAAGAAAAAAAGATGCTCTATAGAAAATTGTGCTTCTCTAACATAAATGTGAGTCAAATCAGAGTGACAAGAAAACAGGAAAATTAAATGCGTCTATACGTGATATATAATTTTAGAATTGCTAAGAGATCCCACATCCCAAAACAAAATATATTTCTGATATTACTATTAAAGAGAAAACCTTATAAAGTTAAAAAAAATGCTATTATTTTTTCTACTAAAAGAATAAAGCGGGCGGCTAGGTGGCACAGTGAATAGAGCACCGGCGCTGCAGTCAGGAGGACATGAGTTCAAATCCGGCCTCAGACACTTAACACAAAACTAGCCGTGTGACCTTGGGCAAGTCACTTAACGCCAACTGCCCTGCCTTTCCCCTCCAAAAAAAAGCAAAACAAACAACAACAAAAACAATAATACTACTTCTTTGTTTCTTAAAATTATTACAGAACAATTTTGCCAGAAGTCATTATTGAACAGGATATTTTATGCCAGTCACTTATTACAAGCAGCATAGCAGAATGGAAATAGAACTGAATTTGAACCTAGGTTCCAATCCCAGTTTTGCTATTTATTGCCTGAATGACTCTGGGATTTAGTCCCCTGTAAAGTGAGGTCATTAGGACCAGTGAGATGATGCTTAAAATTGTTCTCAGCTGTAAATATATGATCATATGACACAAAGTGCCTAAATTTCAAGGTGTCCTCAAAACCTAATATGCATATATAATATATAACACACGCACGCACATGCACATGCTTACACACACATACACTTGAAGGGAATTAACTGTCAAGTTTCAAGCCCTCCCTTATTTACTCTTCTCACCACTTTTATAAGTGGTTTGGTTCCAGGTCTTGCAGTTTGAAGAACTGCTGCCATGAAAGAAAAATGACAAGTTTTGCAGTGCAAAGACCTGCATTTCAATATCGACTATAATACTTATTATCTGTTTGACCTTGAATTAGTTACTTAATTTCTCACAGGTTCCTTCCTCACTTATAAAATGAGGAAGGTGGATGTGTATGGTTCAGACCAGCTATAAATCTACATTTTTATATGAGGAAAGGATGGCACTGGGAAAGTTTATATATATATTCTTTTATATTTATATATATATATTCTTGAAGAGGACTGTTCCCAAATTTGAAAGATTATTAACAAGATGATAACATATCTATATTTAATGTGATGACAATGATCTTACAGAAAAGAGATCAAAGGACCTGAGACTGGGAACAAAGGAAAAATGGCACTATAAAGAAAAAAAGACCTTATTACCTATTGTAACTAAAGATAAACCACTATAATCTTTTCATAATTTTTATAGGATGATTCATCAAAGCATCTACCACCTTTGCTATCTGATAATTTGTCTTACTCACCTGCCTTTATGTTTTTGCCAAAACTTATCAACTGCAGTTAAATCATATGACTTCTTGTTTTTTCTCTTTGGTCTAGCACCAGCTGGAGAATTTTCTACTCCTGAAGATTCTTCCAAATTAACTCGATTTAAGTGAAAATCCTGGAAAATAGTAATCTTGATTGTAAAATATGTTATCTGAACACACAAACCACAAAATACGTTATTTCACTATTTAATAATCTTCCATATAATGCAGTAATGTTCTCAGATATCTAGCATGGTTGAAGATGTTGGTGTTCTACACTGGTGACATTTTAACCTGCAGAGTGCTCAACTTTTTTTTCAAATCCTTTTTGATCTATGTTCTTAAAATGTATTTCCTATTTCTTTGCCTTAATAATAATGAATCTGATAGCTTTTTCTTGATTATTCAGGAGAATCAATTATAAACAATTATTTTAGTGCATTGTTGTAATAGCAAGAACTACTTGGCGCCTTGTTTCTGTTATTTAATTATTTAGCATGTTGTTTCAGTTGAAGTTTCTTTTGAGCCTCGTCCATGATTATATCAAGTCTTTGTTAAGAAACAGAACTTGTGAAACCCACAGTGGGAGGAACTTGCTGATGCATCAGGAAAGGGCGGAATAGGGAGGAACTAATGACCATATATAAAGAGAAGTCCAAGCTGGGAAAGAGCAGAATCGAGAAGGAAAAAACCTGTGGTATCCTGGAACTGTCTGTTCTATCTGTGCTGATTTGTGTTTGTAATACTTTGTACAGAAGCCCTGAGACTTTACCAGAAGCCCTGAAAGAGGATTTTTTTTGTCTGTCTACAGAAGTCCTGGAAGAGGGTTTTGGAGGTCCTGGGACTATACAGACAATTGTGTTAAGTTCTGTTTGTGGGTCTGTGTTGATTTCACTGGCAGAAAGTGAACTGATGATGGTGCCAGCAATGTGCATGAATGTTGTTTTGGCTCCAGTAAGCTTTGTCTTCCCAGAAACAGAAACTGTGAAGGATTCTGAGGTAGACTGGACACTGTGAGCTTCAATACGGTATGGGAACAAGGACTTGGACGAGGGGCCAAGAGCTGCCTACCTTGAATCCAAGTGACAGTTGGGTAGATTCAGGCAGGAGCTGAGACCATGGAAGAGGAACCATGGAATTTGGGAGCCAGTCTCCAGTCAAGATGAAAAGACCTCTCCTTGGGTACTTAATGCTGACTGAGAAGATCATGATTTACTGCTTTGTACTCTATACCTTGTACCTCTAAAGGATGACTGAGTTAAGGATGATTGGAAACTAATCTCCAATCAAGAAGAAGGAAGACTTTTTGACTGAGAGATTAAGACAATATGACCTAGGGGTGGAGAACTCTGACCTTCATACTTTGTGTCCCTTAAGGAAGCTTGCTCCTTAAGGGTGACTGAGTTAAGGGCTTCCTGAAAGATATTTTTTGCTTAAAACTATGTGGCCATTTTAGTGATTAGTTGTTATGTTTTAACATTGTGAATGCTGTACTTTGGTTTCTGTGGTGTTTTGCTTTAGTTTACTGCTGAATTAAATATAGAGAGTTCACTATACTATGTGAAAGCTGCTTGTGCTTCGCTTTACAACTGTCAACATAGATGCAATGCATAATAAGGAAAACAAAAGTGTCAGCAAAAAGTAAGTAAAGGTCAATGGGAAAGCATTCCCAGATTGCACTGAATTACCCAGATCATATTCCATACAGGCCTATGATGATGTCACAGATCAGTACTAATTACATAACATATATGGAAACTGCTTTCTTGAAGAGATCCCAAGTGTTAGATTTTCTTGTTTTGTGTTTCTTTCTTATAGAGTCTGAGCGAAGAACGCTCATATCTCTTAAATAATATGTCTACCTCACCACATCTCACCAGTCAGATTGGCTAAGATGACAAAACAGAAAAATGGTAAGTGCTGGAGAGGATGTGGAAAAACTGGAACACTAATGCATTGTTGGTGGGATTGTGAACTGATTCAACCATTCTGGAAAGCAGTCTGGAACTATGCCCAAAGGGTTATAAATAAGTACATACCCTTTGACTCAGCAACAGCACTTCTAGGGCTTTATCCCAAAGAGATCACAGAAGTGGGAAAATGACCCGTACGTACAAACATATTTATATCAGCGCTTTTTGTGGTGGCAAAGAATTGGAAATCAAGGGGATGCCGATCAATTGGGGAATGGCTAAGGAAGTTGTGGTATATGAGTGTAATGGAATGCTATTGTGGTACAAGAAATGAGGAGCAGACGGACTTCATAATAACCTGGAGAGACTAATATAAACTGATGTTGATTGAGAAGAGCAGAACCAGGAGAAATTTGTACATTAATTACAGACACAACATATGTGCGACAACTAACTTTGACAGACTGGGCTCTTCTCAGTAATGCAAGGTTATAAGACAACTCCAAAAGACTCACGATGGAAAGAGATATCCACATCCAGAAAAAGAACTACAGAGTCTGAATGTAGATGGAAGCAAACTACTTGCTCTCTTTTTTTGTTTTGTTTTATTTCTTCTTTCTCATTGTTCACTCCATTGGTTATAAGCCCTCTTTACAACCCGACTAATGTTTAATGTGAAGGCATCTGTAGATCCTATATTTGACTACATGCTACCATGGAGGGAGGGGGGAGGAGAGGGAACAGGAGAAAATTTGAAACTTGAGGGATTGAGGAACTAAATGTGAACCATTAAAGTAAATAAATAAATTAAAATTAAAAAAATATGTCTACCTCTATGCACAATCAATCTTAAAATCAAAGGCTTGATGAAGTAAGTTTCTTCCTGTTTTCATCAAGTCTAGTGAAGAAAGGAATTTAACTCTTATTAACAGGGAAACATAGCCATTAAAAGTGATATTTGCCATTCATGTTACTGAAATTCCTTATTATAAGGGATTCTGAATTATATTATAATTACTTTCCTTAGCTGGGTTGGTTGAGAAATATGCCAAAAATGGAACGAGTAGCCTAGCCTAAGCCAGCAACAAAGGATAGAAGTTAATGGCTGGAACTACAAAGAATGGAATATATATTTCATTATTGTTCAATACAATAAATACTGAGTGCCTCTAATGTGCAAGGAAGGTACTGTATCACAAGTTAGAGATACAATTACAAAACAGTCCCTAATCTTAAAGAGTCTACATTCTTTTGTACAGGAGGGTGTCTCTGTGTCTATGTATTGTGTGTATGTCATAGAATTTTAGATGACAGCAACAGTCATCTAATCTAATTCATACTGAAAACATAAACACACAGTAAGCAGTGAAGCAGCCTCTTCTTGAAGACATCTATTGAGGAAAAAGACCCTAGTGTCATTTCATTTTATGATATAGCTCTAATTATTAGGAAATTTTTTTCCTTACTATAAGCCAAAATCAGTCTCACTGTAACTTCCACCCATTGCCCTTAGTTCAACACTCTGGGTCCCAAAAAAGCAAGTCCAACCCTTTTCACTTCTTTCAAACACCATAAAAGAACTATAATATCCTCAATCAACAGATCCTCATATGACACGGACTCATTTCTAGACATGCTCAAGCTTACAAAAGTCGTTCTTGTGGTCCTGAGATCTGAGCATAATACTCAAGGCAAGGCACAAAGAGATCATAGAAGTGGGAAAATGACCCGTATGTACAAACATATTTATATCAGCGCTTTTTGTAGTGGCAAAGAATTGGAAACCAAGGGGATGCCGATCAATTGGGGAATGGCTAACGAAGAAAAGTGACCAAGGCAAAGCACAGTAGGGCACAATTTTCAAGGATGCCTGAAAAGGAATATCCAGACACCCTCCATTAACACCTTTCTCCCCTCCTCCCTGCCTGCCACACTGTTGGCAGAAAGATAAAAACCTTTCTGTGAATTTCTTTCTTATTGAAAGAAATGTTACATTTCAATTTGAGGTTAGTAAAAATAAAGATGGAACTTTTTCCCTCATCTAATGTCCCAGACCCCTGTCTGTGGACCTCAGGTTACAAACTCCTGCCCTTAGAGGTTGCATCCTTTTATAAGGTCAGATTTTGGATAAAATAAGCTAAAACGTCTAAAAGCTTAATTAGGTAGAATTTGTAATAAGATACCTAGTACTTGATGAAAAGAACTACTGTTGTGAATGTAAAAATTATACAAGTAGTGACAAGACTCATTCCAAATAAATCCTTTTGTTGAACAAAATTAAAAAAAAATTCGAAGGCATACTGTTTTCTGATGCAGATTACAATCAAACTGAAAACCACAAAGTTATATAGTAAGCATAAACCTTGTAAGAAACATTACTTAAAAAAAGAACAAAACATGTTGGATACCTAAGATACAAAATACACAGCAAATTTTTACCTGTCATTTGTATATTGAGGCAGAAAAGGTAATGTTTTATGTTCAAATTATGAAATTGGGAACATTTTGTACATCATCCAAAATACTGGAAAAACAGAAACTTCACGCTCGTTATACACCAACAGAAATGTTTTTTAACAGGACGAAATACCTAAAATCCTTTCATATTATGAACCAAATTTTCCTGGCTTGTGGGCATTGGTGCACCAAGACACTGGCGCCACAAAATAAAGGTTGGCAGTTCAGTAGGTACAAACAAATTACATTATGAAGTGCTAAGAAGTTTGGATAGTTTCAGCATGTTAAAAGTAGAGGTTTTTTGGTTGTTGTTTATCACTCATGATTCTCCCAAGATTACTCAATTCATCAAAGATAGCGAGAAAACACAACTCATTAAAGACTTCTCTGAAAAGATACATTACAGATTGAAACATTTTATGAGATTTATTATTCACTTCGTAAGAGTGGTTGTAAGGACAAAATGAAAAATCTATAAAGTGCTTTGCAAACCTTAATGTGCCACGCAAATGCTTAATATTATTATTATTGTCATTAGAAGAAAATGTTTAGAAATGTACAGCAGTGTAAAAGACAATTGGAATGGTCTCTGGAAAGCTTTCAGTGACTTCAGTATAGGCATTTACTGGAAATAGATGAAAAATATGCTTTTTTAACTACCATACTTTCAGGCTCTCTACATCAGTGCCAAAAATCTCACGTTTCTCTAAAATCATCTAATTCATCATTTCTTATAGGACCATAGTAGTCCATCACTTTGCTATATCATAACTTGTATAGCCATACCCCAAATGATGGAAACTCCTCTCAATTTCCAAGACTTTGCCACTGGGGAAAAAAAACAAACACACACTCACACCCCACAAACCCCCCCCAAAATGAAAAAAGCAACCCCACCTCAAAACAAACCTGCTATAAGAATTTTTGTACATCCTTAAGAGTCTTGTCAATTCCTCCCTTAATCTACTCTCCTTTTTATTCCCCGTATTCTCCAAGATCCGATTTCCTTGTTTGGTGAAACATATTTCCATATCCAACTGTACATATGTGTATATTCTTCCTGCCTTTCATTGGTTCAGATAAAAATGAAATCCATTGTCACCTCTTCTCCCCTCTCCTCCACTGTATAGAATTCTATCACACCCTGATTTTTTAAGACAATTTCCCCTAACCTTCCTTTCTTCTTTTAGGATCATCAAAATACAAAAGAATCACAGCCAAACCCTTTGTCTGACTAGGCTACCTTTATGACCCCTGAGGATAAGAAGTTTTTCTAGAGACATTTATATCTCCCCCTTTTTGAATGTAAGCAGTTTATTCTCATTCAGTTCCCTATGAATGTTTGCTCATGTTTTACCTTCTTTTTCTCATGACAACAAGTATTTACTCTTTGAAGTTTCTATGCAGCTCTGGTCTCTTCATCAGGAATGCTTAGAAATCATCTTTTTCAGGGTTCATTTCTTCCCTTAAGATAAGACTCAGTTTTGCAGGTAAATTAGTCTTTAATCTTCTGTATCCTTTATTTTCTGGGATACCATATTCCAAACTTTCTCCTCCTTTATTACAGTGGTGGTTACTAAATCATATGTAATCCTGATTAGGGCTCAATACTTGAATTTCTTTCTTATTTTCTCTTTGACCTGGAATCTCTGGACTATGGCTATAATGTTCCTAGGAGTTTTCATTTTGGGGTTTCTTTTAAGCAGACTCTTTTTCTACCTTGCCCTCAGGTTTTAAGAGATACGGAGAGTCAGTTTTCCTTTATGATTTCTTGAAATAAGATGTTTAGGGTTTTTTTTTTTGTTATTGCTTCTGGTTAGTCCGAAGATTCTTAATTTTTTTTCTCCTTTATCTGTTTCCCATGTCAATTACTTGTGACATGAGAAACTTTACACTCTCTCTTTTTTTAACTTTAAGATTTCTTCTTGCCCCAAGGAGTGACTATCTTCTCTTTGGTCCATTAATTCCTTACCTGAAAAAGGTTTTTTATCACTTGTACCAAGCTATTAATTCCCTTTCTAATTCTTTCTTCTAACCTCTCATTTCTTTGTCCATTTTCTCTCTCTAGTGTTTTCATTTCATTTATTTTTTTTAACCTTTATTTTAGTTTACAACATTCATTTCCACGAGATTTTGAGTTACAAATTTTCTCCCTGTCTTTCCCCTACCCACCACCCCAAAACAGCCATCCCACTGTATAACCCCTCCCCCAATCTATTCTCTCCTATGTCCTCCCCCATCACCCC
>CM053582.1:411264006-411281178 GCA_028627135.1 Pseudochirops cupreus
ACCCATCCCCACTGGACATTTATCATTTTCTTGTTTTGTCATGTTAGCCAGTCAGATATTTGTGGTATCATCAACTTTTATTAAGCCCCTACCTTGTCTCAGGCATGATGTCAAGTTCTGGGAATACATGGATAAAAATGAAAGTCCCTGCTATGAAGAGTTTACATTCTGTCAAGGGACACATGTAGATGTGTATGTAGAAGATATATTTGAGAATGGAAGGTGCTAACAACTTGAGGGAATGGAATAGACTTTTTAGAAGTCTGCTAAAGTTGAGCTTTGATGGAAACAGGATTTTTGAGGAGGGAGTATGTATCAGGTATAGTGCAGAAGCATAGATATGAGAGGTGTAAATATCATGTGAAGGGGAAGGCTGCTTTGGTTAGACTATAACTTGTCTGAGGTGGGGTAATGTATAATAAGCCTGAAAAGCAAGTTATAACCAGATCTGAGATTCTAGTGAAAGTAGGGAACCAATGAAGTTTGTTAAACAGGAATAATTTGTTTAGACCTGTACTTTAGAAAAATCAGTCTGGTGGCCATGCAGTATGGATTGAAGAGAGAGGGATTTGAGGCAGGGAAACAAATTGAGAAATTATTACAGTAGTTGGTGAGAGATTGAAAGGACTCAAACCATTATCGTGGCCATGTGATTAGAAAAAAATGAGATGGGTGCAAAAGATGTTTTGGTGATAGAATTAATAAGATTTGGCAACTGATTGGATGGAATGAAAGGTGAGAGAGAATGACTACCCTATGTTGGGAACCTAGTTTATTGGAAGGATTATAGTGTTCTTGAGAGAAATAGGGAAATTAAGAAGGGGGAGTATGTTTGGGTATGGTCTTTAAAAAGAAAAAAACAAGCTTAAAAAGAAAGAGATTGTTTAACAAGTAAGTCAATGTATGATATGAAGTCTGCTTTGGACGTCTGACTCCCACTCCAAACTCACTGGAAAATTGTTATATTTACTTTGCTACTGAGTTTAAACCAAATGCATGAAATTAAATGGAGAGTGAATTAGCTAGTTTCTTTTAAATCATCTGTTAATCCCATAAATTGACCTGTCTATTAAGAGAATTTTATTAGAAATATTATAGAAATCCTGTGGTTACTATAGGACATTCTTTTAAATCTGCAGCCTCATTTTAAAGCACCCATATTTAGAATTTTATTTGTAATTTTTTTAGTGTTCAGTTTACTTAAATGGAAACATTTAAATATAAGTGATAATGCCATTGTTCATATTACTTTAAACCTAGGCGCTGTTCCTATAATTAGATGTTCAAGAGGAACAGCAGCAGAAATGGTGGCAGTGGTAAGTTTTTTTAATGATTTCATTTCCCATTTCATAAAGAGAATAAATTATGTCTAGTGATGTGTCTTCTTTCCATGGCTCAGTTTTTTGTGAATATTTAAAGGCATGGTTCTATGTTGCTTACTTTTGGCTTATTTAGATAGTACTAATTGATATATTAAGTATTTTGTTTTATTTCATTTTTTTCCTACTTTATATTTTTTTTCACAACCTGCATTTCCACTTTTATCCTTGGTCTTCGTACATAGTTTTTTCAGCCCTTCTATTTAACCTGCTTTAATGTCAGCCCAACATGCTTTTATCATTCCTCAACTTCAACAAAGAACTGTATCTGTCTTCATTGTTTTTTGTTTATTGAAAAAAATTTTGGCCGCAGACGCTTACTAGCTATGGGAACCTGGACAAGTCACTTAACCCTGATTTACCCCTTTTTCCTCTCCCCAAGGAATTTTTTTTTTTTTACCTGATAAGTCATTTCTTGATATATCCTACCAGGCAGGGGAACCTGTGGCCTCAAGGCTCCATGTGACTCCCTAGGTCCTCAAGTGCTGTACTTTGACTGAATCCAAACTTCACAGAACAAATTCCCTTAATAAAAGAATTTGTTCTTTAAAACTTAGACTCAGTCAAAAGGCCATACCCAAGGAACTAGAGGGCCACATGTGGCCTTGAGGCTACAGGTTCCCCACCTGCAGTAGGTAAGTAGGACCTACCTTATTGAACTGTTCTTTGTAAGGAAAAAAACGTTTAACCAGTAATAACATTAATGATAATATTAGCATTTGTGTGGTACTTTTAAGTTTACAAAGCACTTTATATGTTATATCACTTGTTTCTCACAATCTTATTCGATGAGTACTTCCCCATTTTACAGATGAGGAAACTGACGTTAAGAGAGTTTATGTGATTTATTTAGGATCAGAAAGCAATTAAGTGTGTGAGGTAGAATTTGAACTTAGGTCTTCTTTTCTCCAGGTACAGTGCTCAGCTGTCCACTATACCACTTGAATGCCTCCAAGTAAAACTAGTTTTATGAAGTAAACAGGAAAAGGTTCATTATTTTTTTCAGCTATGATTAGTCATGAAATTGGAACTCTACTTACTTTACTTTGCATCAGTTCTTGCTAGTCTTCCTTAACTATCTCTCATGTTTCATTTGCCACAGTAGTTTGGCATTCATATTCTCCAGTTTGTTTATTTCTCATTCAGTCTGATTGTTTTCCTTCTTTCTGCTGCCACAAAAAGTGCTTCTCTGAATATTTTGGCACATATAGGCATTTTTTCCGTCTTCATCCTCCTTGGGATATGTACCCAGTAGTAGAATGTGTAGGTTTAGGGGTGTGAGCATTTTAGTGATCTATCTTGTATAATTTTAGCAGATTGAGAGTTTATTACTTGCATGGTATTCTTGATGTAATTGATTTCCTTTTGCAATCTTGTATTTTATGTACTTTAAAAACATTATGAGACGGGGTCAGAATCTGCCAGAATCTGGGTCCATGGTACAAAAATGGTTAAGAACCTCTTTTCTCAACCAACCCATGTATCCCATCTCCAGTATCCTGTACATACAATCATCTTGTATCTTGAAATTTTTCATTACAAGAACTCCTCCTGTAGTGTCTGCCTTTTCCATTTTGGGACATTCTAGTTGTCCACAAATCATACGCAAATCATAAAACTGCATCTTGACATGGATTAATTTTCCATAGTGCTGGTAAAAAAGACACCATGGTCTTTGGTCTGCTTTAAAGTCTCCAACAGGAGACTCTCTGGGATATTGCCACTGATGCTTAAATAGAGGTTGGAAAATACTTGCAAATTTTTTTTCTTCTTTTCTAATGGTAGAGCTGGAGCAGGTACAGGGTTGAAACAGACGGAACTGGAAAACTTGAATTGAAATGGGATAAGTTAAGATTTTCAGCCTTCCAGAATAATCCTGCTATTTCAATACAGTTCAATTCAACAAGTATTTCTTAACCATCTACTATATGTTCTTGGCACTGGGGATAAAAAGTCAAAAAAAGAGCTGGTCCTTTCTCTAGGAGTTTTTAGTGGAGAGAAGTAACATGTACATGGTTTAGGTAGGAAATACAGGATATACAAAGTAGTGGGAGAAATTGAGGAAGAGATCTAATAATTGCAGAGATAAGGAAGGACTTCATGTAGGAAAAGCTATAGCTAAGCTTTGAAGGGAGCTAGGAATTTTAAGGGGTAAGGGTGAGGAGGGAGAGCATTCTGGTCTTTGGGGATAACCTGGGCACAAAAGCACAGAGGTGGGAGAAGGAATCTGATATTGGGGAAGAGCAAGTAGATCAGTTGACTGAAACATATAATTTGTGGCAGAGAAATCATAGACATGTTAGAGCCAGTTTGTGCCTTTTAAAATTATTTTCCTTTTTATTATGAACTTATGCAGCAAACATTCCAAGATATGAAGAACAGGGGAAAGGGATGTATTTTAAAAAGAAAACTCTGGTGCTTTTTTTTTAAAAAGAAATATGTATTGAGTTTACAATAAAAAAAAAGAATTTAGATTTTTAAAAGGTAGAAGATCCCCTTTTGCACTTTTTTCTTTTGAGTATTAAAAAAATTAAGCACTAATCCAACGTGTTGGTTGATTGTTCAGTTGCACATTTGGGCAAAATTCATCTTACTCATCTGTAGTTTCTGATGCCCAGGGCATTCTTCTGGCCCTTCTGAGAAGAGCTAGGTATTTATCTTGTTGATCAAAATAATTCACCCTGAGGCATGAATGTGCCTTGGTCCCCTAGGTCATTTCCCTTCTGAATTAAAGAATTTCTTCAATCCAATGATAAAATTACTGGATCTGTGATAAATAGAACGTGTGTGGGAGATTTTTATTTTTAGAATGTGATCCTCAGGTGCTCTTTGCCACTTCCAAGTCATCTGCCAGCCCTTCTCCTTCATCCATCTTAGTCTCTTAGTCAACTATACTTGCAAACTCTTCTCTCCCCAGCCTCAACTCTCAGATTCTGCAAGTAAGCTTACATTTTTAAAGCTTTAGTTAAACAAAGTCAGTGCCTGATGAGAAAACATGAATACTTGTCAGCGTTCAAGTAAAACTAGAAGTTTAAGAAATTTCTCCTTGACATTTAGAGCTACGTGACGTAATGAGTTGATCGCATGTCAGTGTTCTCTAAGGGACAGTCAGGGTGTCTGTCATGAAAGAGGAGCTTTGAGCTTATTAAATTAGTGCCTGCCTTAAAGGCTTCTTAGTAAATAGTTGATGACTGTATGTAAATAAGAGGAAAACAGCACATTTTACATTAACAGTAGCATTTTCTTTCATAGGAAAATTTGCGTATTTAATACCATTTATGTAATCTTTATGTCCATTTTGTGAAAATGTACTTTAAGAATTAATCCCAAATTTGATTTTTTTTTCCCACAGAAACTAGATAAAAAACTTCGAGAAAATCTAAGAGATGCGAGAAACAGCCTTTTTACAGGTGACACGCTTGGGGCCGGCCAGTTCAGGTATTGTTTATATTGTGTTTATATTTTTGTTTGTTTGTATTTTGCATTTGTGGCTGAAAAATAAGATATTAGTCCATTTACTCTCATTCAAGATTAATTTCCCATTTTCTGATGTAAAGCCAGAATATAGTCCTTTTAAATGTATAATTGGTATTGGTTTTTTTAAGAAATGAAATCCAAAGTTTTGGTGAAATACTTGAAAGAATATAATATTGATTCTATCCCAATGAAATCTGAAAAGATTAGATAGCCAGGGTAGGACAATGTATGTTAATACTCATGAAGCAGAATGCACAATTTTAAAATCACATTTTTCATGCTTGTGCAAATACCACCTTCTCACTTTATAAGTTTTTCAATATTTCTAGATGGGAAACTTAAATTCATAAGCTTTAAATTAACCTTAAGGTGTGGGAATGGAGTCTTGTTAAATAGTTGTTTTTCTTTGGTAGAAAATTCATTTTCTTCTGTTATCTTTAGGAAGTGAGCCTAGTTCTGGTAGTGTGTCTTTGAAGGTGAGAAGTATTTCTCTGTAGTGGTCATTTTAACTTACTTGGTGATGAAGAAAATTGCTAGAGAACATGTAATGCCATTATCTGATTCTTCTTTTGTAGATTTTAATTTGTAGGAGCAAAGTCCAGTACAACAAGAGATCATGAAATCAAAAGCATCAATTATTTAAACAAAAAGTTGTCCCTATTAAGATGCTTTTGAGTTATGGATTAGTTGTTTTGAGCATGAAGGCACTGACTTTGCATATGAGATAGAGAGTTATATTAAATTATAAATCATGACATAATCAGCTTGATTATAAACCACAATAATGGAGGGAGCATTGGAATGAAGGTTTAAAAAAATAAAACAGGTTATCTGCTTGAGTTGACTCATGATTATATACACAGGAGGAAACAGCTTTGGGGCAGAATTTTGCTCCTCAACCCCTAAACCTAGCTAGCTTTCTTGAGTAATTGAGAAAAACTTTTCCAGCATCTGTTTCTTCAGCTTATACTACTACTTGCTTTGTCCATGCCCTTGATACAAATTTGGTCTTTATGTAGTAAAGTATTATGCTGGTACTCATAATAACCTGATTCAACAGTTTCAAAGTTTTATAATCCTTTGATAATGGCATAATTGTTCTTTGCATAAAAATAGCTGAGTACTAAAGAAATCAGAATTTTCTACATATTTCCTTACATGTATCAAGAATTATAAAAATTTTTTTATTTACAGCTTCCAAAGGCCTTTATTAGTCCTTGTTGACAGGAACATAGATTTGGCTACCCCTTTACATCATACTTGGACATACCAAGCCTTGGTACATGATGTTCTGGTAAGAGACCAAATACATCACTTAGTACTGAAATGTAATAGTATTCATGGCCATTTAGTGTAACACCATTACATCGTTACTAATACATAGAATGTATATGTTAATCATTAACTTATAGGCAAATATCCCTGTGCTGAAATTATAAGAAAAGATTTGTTCTGATATTCGGAGTTAATTACTAGTAAGTCAGACAAAACCTTATTGTTTTGAATAAATGGATTGCAGAATATTTTCAAATAAGTGAAATTCCATTAAAGTATAAACAATGACTGGAACTAGTGATTAAGGATTTTTAAGTAGGGGTCTACCAGACCTCTTTACAGTGCTTTTATTAGGTTAACTGTGTTCTCTAAAATCATCTTTATATAATTACAGTAAAATCTCACCTGACTGTGCCATGGGTAGTCAAAGGGGTATTCTGGTTAAAATAATGTCCTAGCTATTGAGAAATTAATTCATTCATATAATCAAAACTCTGTGGGTAACTCTGCTTAGGCTATAGTAATTTATAATTCTGAGATTCTCATTTAGATTTCTACAGTTGCATTAGTGGATCTCCACGTTATTCGTTTTTAGAAATGTGCCTCTTAGTTTCAGGTCTTCATTTTAATAATCATGCTATCAATTTGCATATCAACACACTAAAAGAAAACTCGCAAAAATTCAAAGTGGAATTTGTTTCTGATGATTTTAGCTTGGCAGAATAAATTCATAGGGAAAACAACTTTCCTTAAAACTTCACTGAGCCAATGTGCTTTAGAAATCCTGTATAGCTGTTAGGTGTTTCAGAAATAAAGTTTAATTACAAATCTAAGAAGTTAGCAGCAATTTTGAAAAGCAACAAGGCAAAAAGAGAGTATTAAAGTACTCTCTTTTAGGTGTATCCATGATTTCCTCCATATGAATATTTGCTTTACAAGTGCAGATCACAACCCATGTAAGTCTCATCGTGCTGTTTGTTTTTCCGTGAATCTTTCATGGATGAATCTTCCCAGTAAGCTGGAAGCTTTCTTCTGCTTCTTGTAATGTTTTATGGCTATCAAATATTCGAGCTGTTATCTCACCAACCTCCCTTTCGAAAATATTTTTCGGTATTCTTTTTTTTTAAATGTTAGTGTCATTTCCCAGCATCTCAATAAAGCCCTCTCTTACATCAAAAAAAAAAATTCCAGCAAAGCAAAACTATTGCATTGTTCATATCTGAAAATGTTTGCCCCATTCTTGACCCCTTCTTTTCTAGTACAGGGGATGCTTCACTGTTGAGTCCTCTGATGATTCAAGTGGTCATTGTATTGATCAGAGTTCAGAAGTCTTTCAGTGTTGTTTCCTTCGTGTTCCCACAGTCATCATGTAAATTGTTCTTGGTTCTGCTTATTTCACTCTGTATCGTTTCCCTGAATTCTTCATATTAATCATTCCATGTAGCACAATAATATTCCATTACATTTATATACCACAGTTTATTTAGCCATTACCCAATTAAAGGGCATTTACTTTCCTTCTACTTCTTGGCTGCTATATTTTAGTATGAGTGAGACTTATTCAGCTGTCTTCCATTGCTCTTTGGACCACTTACAATTTTGATTCTTCTGAGATAAAGTTCCATGATTCATAGCCATATAGCATCACCAGGAAAGTATTGTTAAGAAAGGTGAGCTTTTGTTGTAGGAAGCAGTTTTGGGTCTTTGAAAACTCCCTGTAATTTCTGAAGTGTAGTTATAGCCTGTTTCTGTCGATGGTGAATGTTTTCTTCCATAAGGTAGTTGGGAGGCATTAACCATGGAGAATAACAAATACCTTAGTGGGGTATTTTTTAATCTCACTGGTGTCGATACTCCTTAAAACAGTGCATGTTGTGACCATACATGTCTTCATAGATCTTCCACACAGGGTCCACCCAGTGTTCTGGGCCCCTTCATTTCAATCTCTTGATACTACCAGTGGAATATGCAGTCTGTCCAGTTGTTTTTTCCTCTCAAAATAAAATATTTCCTCATGGTCATCTTAGTTGTGTCAGGCTCTGCAAATAAGTGGTGTGGGAAGAGGGCCTGCCTGGTCCTGAATATAGTGGGCCAGACCAAGTCTCTCCTTCAAGGGACTTAAGGTCTCATGGGATTCTTATCACAGTGTTCTAGGACCTCTCCCTGCTCTTTGTTCCACCTGAGGGTTTTCCTCTCTAGTGTTGAGTTCAGGAGTTATTCCTATATTGGGTTCCCACTGCAGGGTTCTGGAACTACTTGGGTTGAATTTTACCTAGGAACTTTCTTCTATAATGTATCTGTGACAATTAGGCCTCACTGAACCCTACCTGGAACTCTCTTGAGGATATTTTCTATGCTATGCTTTGGTTGCATAGACCCTATTGGGATTGGGCTAACCTTAGATTCTATTTCACAGAATTCTCTGTACTGGACCCTTCTGGATCACCCAGAGATTATTTCCTTCCAAGCTGAATTTATGCAGCCAGCCATGGGTTTGGGGAAGGGAGTAGTGTGGGATTGCCATGTTGGATCCATCCAGAATGCCCTGAAGTTACTCTTCTCCCAAAAAAGACCTTGGGGACAACTCTGAGGCCTAGGTATGACTGATCTTGGGTGCTGCTGAGCTCAGGATGAAGTATTGGAACTGCCCTGAAGGCTCCAGAGGTGTTTGTCAACACTTCCTATTGCACTTTTGCTTTGCTCTGCTGAGAGGAGATCAGCTTGTTTTTCCCAGGATTGCTGCTGGACACCAGAGATTCTTCTGCAAAGTCCCGTTTTTGGGTTGTGGGGTCTAGAAATTTTTTTTTCTATGACCTAGTAGAGTGGTACATATTTTAAGCCTTTTGTGGTTTTGGGGTGACACATCATTTTCCCACAGTCCTTATTGGTTAACTCTATCTGTCCCTGTAATACTAGCGCACTTTCTTTTCTATCTCTGATGCTACCATTATGTTCCTCCTGTATAATTCTTTATTGGCAGTGTGTTGTAATATCAGGAAATAGTTGGTTTCAGGTGTGGTGTTCTTTTCAGGATTAGCTGTCTGTGTGTATGGTCAGGTCATCCATCAGGAAAATATTGGTGTTTAAAAAAAAAAAAAGATGGACCTGCAGCTTGGAAACATTGAACTCCGAAGGTAGTTTTCCATATGTAATATACCTTCCTGTCTTCCTGTTCAACTCTAACTGCATTGTACTGTCAATCAGTAGTGACGGTCCAAATTACACCTACTGTCTCAATGAATTACCCATCCAACTACATATTAAGATTGGTATTCACCATGTGTAGTGCCTTCAGATTCTCTTCTGGAAGAGAACATTGGTCATATACAGATAAGAGGCTTCTGAAGCATTCAAAGTCCTGAGACCTAAAATATCATCTATATTCATGGTTCTACTTAGAAAGTGATTTTCCATTGGATGTACTTACCCATTAGTCGTGTGTGTGTGTATGTGTGTTTTGTAATAGCAATTTCTTCTGGCAGAAAAATCTTTGAAAACGAAAATATAACTTATAGCCAAGCTTCACAGAGCCATAAACATCTTGGAATTGGTTAGTGAGCAATACTGCTTTTTATTTTTAATTTTTATTGATTATATTTTGCTTTTATATGTCTTTCTTTTCCAAATACATCCTTCCAGCTCTTCTCCCCCGTGTCATCTCTTGTAATAGAAAATGAAGTGGGGAGAGGCACCAAATCTGGCAGTATACATAATATTCTACACTCAAATTTCTCTACCTCTGCAAAGAAGAGTGGGAGGCATATATTCTTTCTATTATTATAAAGAAAACAGTATTAAGTTTCTTTTTGGTTGTTCTCCATTTATATTATTGTAATGATATATACTATTTTCCTGCTTCTTTTTACTTTACTTTGCATCAGTTCACCTACGTCTTTCCATATTTCTCTGTATTCCTCATATTCGTTGTTTCTTATGGTGTAGTGACCATTATGTTTATGTAGTACAATTTGTTTAGCCCTTCCACAATCATTAGAGTTTTTGGCTGCTTTAAAAAGTGCTTCTATTAATATTTTGATATATATGGGATTTTTTTCCCTTATTGTTGACTTCTTTGGGGTTAAATGTCTAGCAGGGTTGTCTGAGTCAGAGAATAAATATTTTAGTTAATTTCTTAGCATAATTCCAAATTGCTTGACAGAATGATTGAACCAATGCAGAGCTCTACCACCTGGGCCTATCTATTTTTTCACTTCAACCTTACTATTTCCATTTTTTTCATATTTGTAAGTTTTCTGGAAGAGAGGTGAAACCTCAGTTGTTTTGATTTGCATTTTTCTTACTAATGACTTGGGGGAATTTTTCATATTGTACATTATTCTGCCTTAGGGGCCCTACTTATTAGCACAGTGGGGTTTAGAAAGGAAATATGAGTTTGTTCCTGATTTCAGTCCTTTTGGAAGAGAAGAAACTTAAGCATATGAAATGCTTAGAACAATAAAATGAAAAGGTAAGTTGAGTATAAAGTTTGGCACATCAAATAATTGTTATTGCTGTTTAAAAAGAAGAGAGCTTAGTGCATAGCAGAGAAATGTAAATTATAAACATTAATTTTTCTGGTCTGTACATTTAATCTTTTTCTTTTGGGTTTTCTTTGAGTTTGTCAGTACTTCTATGAATCTCTATTGTTCCCTTCCACAGTACAATTTACAGTTTATCCAAGGCCTCTCATCCTGTTAAACTCTTGTCTTAGTTCTTCTACAGACTCACTATAGAAATACTACCCAATATATTGTAGACTTTCCACATCTTTTAATATTAGCATTCAGGCTGTTCATCTGTTGTTCCTATGGCTACATAACAGCCCACCTCTTTCAGATCATACATTTCTTCTGTGATTTCTTTTATACCACTATTTATAAGCAGTGATTGCTAATAGTTAAACCCCCCTTTCACTTTTCCTATCCATTCTTTGGATCACCTGCAGTTTTAATTCTTTAAGGATTTTTGAAGTCTGTAATTTTCAGCTATATCATGTTACCATGATGATATTGATGTTAAAAAGATGCCTTTTTGTGTCTGTGAAAAACTCGAAATTATTAGAAATATGCTACATAATATCCAGAGTTAATCTCTTCCTCCTATTAAGTTTTGGGGTAAGTTAATCATCTTCATTGTTTAATCTGTACTGATGAACTTCACTCAGTGTCCATCCAACTGCATCTTGTGGTCTGGATGATAGACTTAATCTATTTGATTTTTCCTATGTGGATCATTAGGTCATTCTCTTTTGAGTGGTTTCAGAATTCATTGATGAGTTCCTCTAGTATTTGGGCGCTTAATGTAGGTAATGCATTGTCATTTGCAAACAAAAACATCTGGGAACTCTTACCATCTAAATTTAGAGAATCACTCTTTGCTTTTGACTGTACAAGCTACTGTCCCTTATAGTTGCAAACACCTTATTGATTATATAACTATTTTTCTCACCTGGTATTGATAGTTAAAAATCATCAAAGTTATCTTGATAAGAAATCTTGAATCATCTGCATATATGTTTGAGAAACACCTTGTGGGAGGGGAAACCTTTTGAACTCTCATTTTGCTCTGTCAGTTCAAATGCTTGTTTATGATCACTTATTGGCTCAGAAGGATACTATGTTTTCTGTGCCCTGAATCATTTCTGTAACTGAAGGTGTCTCTTATGAAAAATTATCTGAATGTTCCTATCTCATTTTCATCAAGACTGTCCTTGATGTCTTTATCTTATTCTCATAAATATTTTAAAGAAACATGAATTTAGGAAGAAATGTCTGTAATTGCTTATGTCTTTTTGGTTGATTGTAAGAAAAACACCATAATTTTCCTTCATTCATTTAGTATCCTTTTTTCAGATATCTGAAAATTGATCTTCAGCACTTTCAAAATTGTCAACTCCTACAATGATTTTTCTGGTGTGGACCTGGTCAGATGTTATCTTCTTAAGAATTAACATTTCAAGGGGCAGCTAGGTGGTGCAGTGAATAGAGCACTGGCCCTGGAGTCAGGAGGACCTGAGTTCAAATCTAGCCTCAGACGCTTGACACACTTACTAGTCATGTGACTTTGGGCAAGTCACTTAACCCCAATTACTATCCAAAAAGCAAAAAAAAAAAAAAAAAGGAATTAACATTTCCAAATTAGAACATTAGAGTCAAATATGGTGATTTATGTGTTGTAGGTCATGAAAACGTATCACTTTCAAAACACTGGCAAATCTGTTTTGTGTCTGTGAATTATCTTTTTTCCAGTTTCATTTATGAAGTGTCTTGACCTGGCTTAGTGGGGTCTTATACTAAACTTTTTAAGACTTAAATTTTTCCTTCAATCCATTTGGTTGTTTTGTAAGGTAATGCTGCTCATTGTTTTTCAACATTATCATTTGTGACTTTGTTTTCTAAAAATATGAGCTACAGAGTTTTAAAAAAAATATACATACACACACACCCCCAGAGTGTTAAATTTAGCACAGCAGTAATAAAATTGCTATTTGGGGGCAGCTAGGTGGTGCAGTGAATAGAATGCTGGCCCTGGAGTCAGGAGGACCTGAGTTCAAATGTGGCCTCAAACACTTAACTAGCTGTGTGACCTTGGGCAAGTCACTTAATCCCAGTTGCCCTGCCTTCACCCTCCAAAAAGCAAAAAAAAAAAAAGAAAGAAAGAAAGAAATTGCTATCTGTGGCATCTTAAATGTTTTTACTTATGTTTTTTCTTTTCTTTTTTGGGGGGAGGTAGACGGAAAGGTTGGGCAATTGGGGTTGAGTTACCTGCCCAAGGTCACATAGCTAATTTTGTGCTAAGCATCTGAGGCCGGATTTGAACTCAGGGCCTCCTGACTCCAGGGCCGGTGCTCTATTCACTGTGCTACCTAGCCACTGCACTTATGTTTTTTTTTTAATAAAGTTTTTTGACACTTTTCTTTCTCATCTTTTGATTGGTCTTTATTTCTCCCCACTAATATGTTTCTTTGTAATAAATAATTGTGGTCAGACAAAACAAATCAATATATTGGCCATGTTTGAAAAGATATTTAATTTTGCAGCTCTAGTACATAAATCAAAAGGTGGGATCGCCATAAGTCTTTAGGAGTTATGATTGATCGCTGCCCTGATCAGAGTTCTGAAGTATTGTCAGAGTTGTTTTACTTTAGGTTCTCGTGATCATTTTCTGAATTGTTTTAGTTTTGTTTGTTTCACTCCATACAAGTTCTTAAAGGTATTCCGAGGTTTCTCTCAGTCACTCATCATTTCTTACAGTGCAGTGCTTCATTACATTCACATCCCACAGTTCATCCTGCTAGTTTCTTATTAATAAGTACCTCTTTTATTTCAGTTCTTTGCTACAACAAAAAGTGCTACTATAAATATTTTTGTATATATGGATCCTTTCCTTCTGTCTTTGTCAAACTCTATGGCTTATAGATCTAGTAATGATATTGGTGGTCAGAGCTTATGTACAGCTTAGTGATATTTTGGATATCATTCCAAATGGCTTTCTAGAATGGTTGTTCCATTTCACAGATCCATTAACAGTTTATGGTATCCCTGTTCTTCCATGGTCCTCCCAATGATTGACATTTTCTTCCTCTTTTTAACTTTTTTGCAAATAATTTAATATTCTGAACTACTGTTGCCTTTGGTTGCCATGTCTTTTCCTCTTGACAGAGATGTGAGTATTGCTGGCTGAGGCAGTTTTAAGTTGCAGTTGGTCTCTTTGTTGTTGGAACTATTTTTACATCAGTAATTTACCTAGGAATTGTGTTTGGACTAGAAGTGGAGTTGGACTAAAAGATCTCCAAAGATTTTTGCATTATGTGATGGTGACATATTTTACTACTTTCCATTTATTTCTGATTCAGTTATTGAAACATAGTATTATGAATTTTTCAAGCAGCATACTTATGTCCAAATATAATAACAAAAATTTATTCAGAATCCAAATGGTTCTGGACGACCTGCACCCCTTTGCTTTAGTTAGCAAAACTAATCAAAAGTCATTTATAAGACTAAACAGATAACCATAAGTGTTTAGGTATTTGAGGGATAGATGTGATAAATGGGTATTTGGGGTAATTGGAGTTACTAGACTTGCTCGAAATAGAATAATTCTGATAAAGCTTTGTGTAAGAGGATTCTTAACCAGAATTGTAAGGACAGCTTCATGAAGATGCATAGAAAGAACATGATTAAGACATGAAAGGTGACTCAGGCAAGAGAAAAAAGTAGTTACTGATGATTAAAGAAAGATTGTGCCTAGAACTAGGCACAATAAAATATGAAGACATTTAAGAAAGACTAGTGTAGTTGGTAGGACTCAAATCTCCAATTAGGTGTTCTGCTTTTCTTTTCTTTGATTTTTTTGAGTGGGGAAACTAGGACAATTGGGATTAAGTGATTTGCCCATGGTCACAAGGCTAGGGGTGTGTGTGTGTGTGTGTGTGTGTGTGTGTGTGTGTGTGTGTGTGTGTGTGTGTGTGTGTGTGTGTGTGTGTGTGTGTAAGAGGGAGGGAGGGAGAGAGAGAACAGTGTCTTAAGGCCAAATTGGAATTTGAACTCAGATCCTCCTGACTCCAGGGCCAGTGCTGTATTCACTGTGCCACTTAGCCACCCCTAATTAGGTGTTCTAATGTGAATGGCGGGACTGGGAATCTTTCCAGAGAGAGTTGATTGGTTAGATTCTAGAATAAGTGAGCCCAATAAAAAAAATTTGTTGCTTCAAGGCACAAGATAAATATCCTGTTGAATAGAATTGTAACTATAGGAATAGAGACAAAAATTTATATCTGAAAAGTACACATAGAAAAATGTGGAATGTGGTAATACATTGAATGTAGGTACCAAAGGAAAATGAAGCATTGAAAAAATGGTTAAGTATATGACCTGAAAGAACAGTATAAGATACTGATGGTGATGGGAAAAGAGGTTAAGTGGATTGAAAAGCAAAATGGAATGGGCATTGTGCCCTTCCCTAGGAATATTTAGTTTTCACTTCCCCTAGAGCTTGTTGCCAGTCTTCGGACTTTGCATAGCAGTATGTCTTTGCATAATCTTTTTGCCCTAATCATTTCAGTGAGTTTGTTAACATAGCATCTTATTTTTCAAGTATTTGTTGAATTGAAAATGCTTTCATATACATTATTTCAGTTGTACTTCATGACAGCTTTCTAAAGTAGATTGATGAGGCATTAATCATCTATCATTTGATTTATGTTTATTAAATATCTATTGTGCGCAAAATGATATACTAGGTATCTTGGGGTATTCTTAAATGGATTCAAGATATGATTGATTCAAGAGTTTCCTCTAATGCAGGAAGAAAACATGAATGAATGGATGGATTAATTGATGTCATCTACTATATCTGATTTTATGATTAACTATTACTTCTATAGGACCCAGTTTATAATTCTGTTTATGGCATTTGCTTATATTGAATTGAAATTTAAGAACTTTTAAAATTCTGCAGCCTTTTGATATACCACACTGTCTCTCCCAGTGTAGCTAGAATGAGTATTGAAGAGAAGGTAGTCAACAGTTCAGAACATCAGGGATCTAAAAAAGAAGAAAAGAAATCATAAATTGTCCAAGAGGAATCATTGATTACCTTAACAAGAGCCATGGTATGGTAAGAACAGAAACTAGGACATTGAAATGTAGATACAGTTACAGGAGTTGTAGAGAGTTAATGTTTAGTATATAGTATTGGGGTTACTGGTTTGATTACTGTTCCCACAGAAGGAGACAGAAAGCAGAATGGGGAAGAGTAAGTACTCAGAATTGGGCAGATGGCAAGATTCCTGAGTGGACGACTTGTTGGAATGTGAAGCTGTAATGTGGCAAAGTGCCTTGTAGATACAGTGGACTAGTTTGCGTTCAATCAACCAGTCAACTGAACTGCTTTTCAGTATACCAGCCTGTATCTATAAATCTAAATTCATCATTACTTCATTGAGGACAAGACTTGAAAAAGGACGTTGGAGACTGTTGAGTCCAACTCCCTCATCTTACATGCTTAGAGAAATTTCTTGAATTTTGGTTCATACAGTTAGAAAGCACTAAAGTATCTCAAGCCCACTGAGGGGGAATAAATCTCTTGAAGTATGTGCGTGTGTGTGTGTCTGTGTCTGTGTGTGTCTTAGTCTTACAATCTTCTCCAAAGAAGAGTAGATCACCTTTTCCAGGAACTTAGGGTATGGAATACAGTAGTCCATATTGTACATCTTTAAACTTTGTCAGTTCATACACATCTCCCCCTGTTTACTTGAGTCCCTCACATTTTTACATTAGATTTTTATGGTACTTCTATTACATTCATATACCATAATTTGTTCAGCTGTCTCATATCACTTGTGATCCACGTGTTTCCAGTGGATTTTTTTTCCCCAAAAAGGCCTTGCTATAAATATTTTATTGTATAGGGGTTATTTTTCCTTGATTTTGACCAGTTTAGGGCATGTGCTCAGTAATGATGTGTCTGGATGAAACAGAATGCACCATCTAGTTACTCTTCTCACATAATTCCACATTTTCCCCCTAATGGTGGTACTAAATTCACAGCTCCACCAGCTGTGCATTTAGTGTATCTGTCTTTGCACATCTCCTAGCACTGGTGAAACCTAATTCTTTAATTTGCATTTCTCTTTTATATGATCAACGTTTTCAGTTGCTTGTGACCTTACCTTATTTAAACGCCGTTAAAAACCTAAGGACTATAATCAAAGCTGAGTTTAAAAAAAACCAGACTGTTCATCAGAGGAATTCCTAATATTCAGTGAGATAAAAATTGTGGTGTCATGTTGAGAATCAAAGAGCACGTGTCAAAATCTTGTCAGTTTAGTGCCAAATTGTGTGAAATGAGTGATTAGAAGGGTAAAAAGGACATATTGAATGTTGAATGTTTTTTAAAGATCTAAAAAGTTGTGGCATTTATTGTGTAAATCAGTAAATGTAATTATTTTGCTCTCTCACAAGTAATTTACACATACCTATAAAATAAACAGCTAATCTTTTTTGGTTTCTTTTTTTAATAAATTTATTTATTTTCT
>CM053582.1:411281278-411291630 GCA_028627135.1 Pseudochirops cupreus
ATTTCCATGATATTTTGAGTTACATATTTTCTCCCCATCTTTCCCCTACCCACCACCCCAAAACAGCCATCTCACTGTATAACCCCTCCCCCAATCTGCTCTCTCCTATGTCTTCCCCCATGGCCTCTCTGACTTTCTGGTAGGGCAGGATGGGTCTCCCTACCCTAGTGCCTGTATATCTTAATTCCCAGTTGCATATAGTTAATAATAATAATAATAATAATAATAAATATATATATATATATAGACACACACATATATATTTTTAACATTTGATTATAGAACTTTAAATTCTAGATTCTTTCCCTTCCTCCCTCGTCACCCACTCCCACTGGAAGGACAAGCAGTTCAATACAGGCTGCACATGTATAGTTTCGCACAATGGGCTAATTGTGAGAGGCTGATTATATGTCCCTCCTTCTTATCCTGCACTCCCGCCTTATTCTATTCTCTACCCTGTCCCTTTACAGAAGTGTGTGCTTCCAGCAACCCTCCCCCCCATTCTGCCCTCCCCTCCATCATCCCACCTCTCATCCCCATCCCCCCTATTCTCCTGTGTGGCAAGATACCCAGTTTAGAGATAAACAGCTCATCTTGAACTCCTATTACACATACCATTCTCCTTCTACACTTTTTAGACCATCTTTGCGATAGCACTGTAAAGCGTGCTTTAATATTAGAGTTTTATATGAATATGAAGTTAGTGTCATGGGAGTAATCTCAAATAATAGGATAATATAATTTACATTGACTTAATCATGAGCTGTTTTATTATTTGGTTTTAGATATGTGCCAAATAATAAATGACATAAAAATTTCACAGGATGTAACTATGGTGATTTTATTGATTTCCTAAAGTGTAATTTTTTAAAAAATTATTTTCTTGTCTTTACTTTTTTATTATCTGTTGTTGGTATTGCATATTTTATACCTTTTACTTCCACTAGATGGGGATGATGTTCTGCATAGAAACCATTCGTTTGATACCACATTTCTAAGCAGATTTTGTTTTAAAAATCTGCTTAATATATCTAGGCTATGCATATTATGGTTGATTTAGAAAAGACTGTTTTAAATTTTAAAATTCTAAGACAGAAAAACAGCACGATCTAATAAAGAGAGTGATAAATTTGGAATCCAGGTTTTATCAGTCAGTTATAAATTCTCTTCCTGGTACTGTAGAGTATCTTTTTTGGGAGAGTGGGGTGGGGAGGGCAGTTGGGTTTAAGTGACTTACCCAAAGTCACACAGCTAGTAAGTGTGTCAAGTGTCTGCAGCCGGTTTTGAACTCAGGTCCTCCTGACTCCAGGACCAGTGCTCTATTCACTGCGCCACCTAGCCGCTCCTAGAGTATCCTTTTTAAAAATAATTTGATTATGTTTTATCTCACTTAATTGGACAAGTTCTAAGGAACTAAACTAGTAGTTATTCAAGCTATTCAGGCAAGTATGTCTCTTCAGTAATACCAAGGTTCTGATACTTATTCTTTTGGTGTGTTGGGCAGGGGTGCAAGTCATTAGACCCTTTCCTGTCAAGCAGAGAAATTGGAGAGCCAGGTGACAAGAAAGTTTCGTCTTCTACACCAGTGGTTCTCACCCTTCCTAGTGCCGTGACCCTTTAATACTCGTATGTGGGTGTATCTGCATGTGGGCGGACCCATCTGGAGTCTCAGTTCCTAAGAGCATCGGAAATATCTGTTTTCTGATGGTCTTAGGCTATCCCTGTGACACCTGTGAAAGGGTCGTTCCACCCCCAAAATGGTCGCAACCCACAGGTTGAGAACCACTGTTCTCCACAGTTGCCAAAATAATTTCTGTGATGCAAATCTGACCATGTTGCCACCCTACTTAGAAACTTTCAGTGACTTCCTTTTGCTTTTGGGATATGATACAAACACTCTCAGCTTGACACTTAAAGCCATGCATAGTCTCCTTCTGAGCTTTATAGCAGTTGTATTTATGTGTGTGTGTTTTTTTAATTTTTAAAAATTAGAAAAAAATAAGTGATTGATTCCTTAAATTTCTGTCTTAAGAAACAAGTTCAAATTGTGCATATAAGCTTTTTTTTAAAATTACAATCATTCTTCCTGTAGTTTAGTGTTCTAGTAACATTTATGGCACTTATATCAGACCAAATGCTATGTCCTAATATTTTGTTAAATACAAGATGTTTTAAGACATGGGAGCTTACTATGATAATTGTTTATATATATATATATATATATATGTGTGTATATATATGTATATATATATAAAATATATATGTATACATCATATATATATACACACATATGTATATAATAATAACTAAGTTTGAACTTTTTAAAATTTTCAGTTGATTAAGAAAAATAACTGGGGTACATAGTATCCAGCCTGACTCATAATAGTACACAGTGATAAGGGGTAGCTCCAGTGGCCAATACTCCATTGCAATTTGCTTGCAGTTGAATTAATTTATCCCTTATCAATGGCATAAGTGCACAGTCAATGAGAATAATTGGCTAATTTTAAATCTGTGCCTTTTTCACATGGATTCATGCCCTTGTCCTTAGTATTACACATACACACATATACACACACAAACACACATGTATGTGTGTACTCATCTATCTATATGTTTTTGAAATCTTTGAAATAAGGAGCTTGGCTTAATCTGTTATCCACAAAGTACATTTGGCCTTTGAAAAAGAAATCTCTACTTCCTTATTTCACCCTATATTCTGATCGTGTCTTGATGTGTCCTTACCAGCTCTCACTGTTCTTCACAAACTAAAAGACTTTAATCTTCTGCTTATATAATTTGCTCATGTGAAGGTCAATGACAGATGTGTTTTCTGACTGACTTGTTACACATTCAACAAGGTGGCAACCATTTTTTCTTCAAAGTCACTACTACAGGCAGCTTAAGGGACTTCCATGTCACTGCAAAGGCAGAATGGAACAGAATCTTTTATGAGCTGAATTTTGAAAGAGTCTAGGGATACTGCTAGGTGCCATGAGGTAGGAATCCCTTCCAGACATGGAGGCAGCCTTTGCAGAATCAGAGAGTCAGGTTGATGGGGCAGGTGGGGGTGAGATGGGAGTGTGATGGTAGAGTGTTGTGTAAGGAAAAATAAGGAGGCAAATTACTTTAGTCCACAGAGTATGTGAAGTGAGGGAATGAAGTCTCTTATAAAGGGAGTGTGGAACCAGGTTATGAAGGGGTCTAAATACCAAATAGATTGTATTTGATCCTAGAGGTAAGAGGGAGCCACCAGTTTCCTATAAGGATTGTATTAGGACTTAAGAACATACAACTTTTGAAAACTTTAACTTTTAGCATAAAAAGAACATAATGACAGTTATATAAATCTTACTTTTACATTTTGTCTTCAGAATTCTGAAACCCAGGGAATGTGTAGGTTAGATGAATAAAATTTCAACTTAACTACCAATCTTTTTGTCATATCTATATAATTAATAGTATGGTTACTACAAATACTGAACTGATTTTAAAAAGTTTCGTTTCTGTTCAGAATCTTTTCTGGTGTTTAAAAGAGGTTTATAAAATAAACACCTTTCTATTTCATGTGATTGTCACTTATCATGACATATCCCTATCTCAAGGAAGAAATTTTTAAGGTGGTACAGAGTTAATGAACTGTTCATGGAATTCATCAGCTTTGAAATCTGTGTTTGGGATTGCTGCCACTGAAATATTATAAATCTTCTAAAACAGTTTTTTGCTTTTTTTGTCTTTATCAAGAGAATTTTTTTTTTTAAAAATAGATCTTCAGAGACATGTTAGGTCCCGAAAAGTAAATTCAGTTTACTTTTTTCAGGTCTTACTCTGTCATTCCACTGTTCAGTCAACTCTAATGGTTCCCTCTTGCTTCTAAGACCAAATATAAAATCTTCAGGTTTTTGAAGCACTATAATAACTTATACTTTTACTACTTTTCCAGTCTTCCTATACTTTATCCCCTCCCCACTCCTATAACCCCCACACACATACACCCACACACATACCCACTCTACAGTCTAGCAACCCTAGCCTCTTTGCTCTTCCACTCACATGACACTCTTCTCTCCAGATTCCAAATGATTCACAATTTGTTCCCCTTGTCTGGAAGTCTCCTTTTCCATTTGTGCTTCCTTATCTCCCTTCAAATCTTGGTAAAAGTCCCATCTTCTACAAGCAACTTTTCTCAGCCCTATATGTATGTATGTATATATATGTATATATATATAATCTTTGTGCCTTCTGAGATCATCTGTAGTTTATTATGTATATTTACTGTTTGTACATAGTTGTTTGCTTTTCTTTATACCCTCAACTCAGCACAGTGCCTGGCACATAGACACTTAATAATTCTGGTTGTCTGACTTGTGCAGTTGTACCACTTTCTGCACTCCTTAAAACAGAAAATTGATTCTTTTGTTATAAAATTCACTAGCTGTTGCTACAGCTTTTTTAAAAAGCCAATTGAATTCTAACCAGTAGCATTTTGCAAAGATTTTCAGCCATAAAATTTAATATTTAGAGTCATTAGTTATGTTAGTGTTCTTGGAATTATTAAATTTGGCCAGTTGCACCTGTATGTTAAGAAGGTCTATAGTAGGCATCAATAAACACCCTTTTCATGTTGAAGATGGCAGGAGTGTTTGTGTAGTCAAATGTCTTATTTTTCCCAGCCCATGAAATGTTTGGAAAGCAACCATAACTGTTGGTCCGAGACTAGAACCATTTCCAGATTATTGTCTCTGTTCTTAGCCTAGAATGGTAGATGTCATACAGGGGCTTAAATATGAGTTGATTGCCCGAATAGGTTTTGGGTTGTTGTTGGTTCTGTCAAAATCTCTGAATCTTTCTGAGAGGTTTTCAGATAGTATTCAAGTAGCCAGTCTTTCTGAGGCTGGGGATTATTTGTTCTTTGTAATGAATTTAGCTAGAGATATAGCAAGATTGCGGAGTGATTGTTAGTCTCTAAGCTTAGCTCGTTTTCATCACCTCAGAAGAGCGATAAGTATACGAAGTAAAAGAATATTAGAGGAATGGAAAGACATCCTTACAGGGAGAGTCATCTAGAAAGATGAAAGTATAAATAAATAAGCAAAAAACCACCATTTAATATTTAAGTACTATTTTATACAAAGAACAAATAAGGTTGAGTAAAAGAAAAAAAGAAACAATGAACAAAAACCCATCTAAATCCCCCTAAGATAAAATGTAGCTACCCTAAGATCCTACTGAATGACTAAAAAATGTAGTAAGAGATATAAAGGATGATCTGCTCTCTGTAGAAGTGGGTAGGAGAATATGAAAAGACAAAAACAAAAACTGGACTTGAAAGAATTCTGCCTTTAGAGTACTTGAGTGACCTTGGGAAAGTCATTTGACATATGTGACCAGGCTTTGGGGTTCCTTATTTGTGAAATGTGGGATAGGATTAGATGATCTAAAGTCTTCTATAGTTCAGAATCTATTACTCTCTGACTTCACAGCTTGGAATATTTGGTGGAATATGTTAATAAAGTAGTTAATTATCTGAGGAATATAATGGTCAAGTGGAAGGTAAAACTGTAGCAAAAGCAGATCTGATAAAATACTCAGATGGACCTGTGACCATGGATCAGTTTGGGTGGTCCATCCATCTATGCAGAACGTAGTCAATCCTGTGTAACTGTGTGTTCTGAGAGTTTCACCACAGATGGTCTATCAAAGACTCTTGAATTCTCTTCGCTTTCTCCTGACATTGTGAGAATACTAATGAAACACTCCGACTATCCACCCATCATCCTTTACACTTGCCATATGAACAACCTGTCTTCTCTTATGACAGTTAGAAGAGAATCTTTAAGAAATCACTTTGGTCTACTGAATCAAATGCTTTTTCATAATCAACAAATACATTTGGATCTCGTGTTTTCTAAATCTTTAGTCAATTGTGAAATGTAGTTGATATAAAAACATTTTTATTGATCTGTTTTGTTTTTCCATTTTCCTTATATATATATATATGTATATATATATATATATATATATATATATATACACATACACACACACACATTTTTTTGCCTTTTCCCCCCTCCCTGAGAGCTGTTTGCTGTAATCAAGAATTTTTTTCAAAAATAAGAGAAGAAAAAAATTAGCAAATGCAAAAAAAAAACCCCAATCAGTAAATAGGGATACTTTTGTCTCTGTCTTCAGTTTCTTTCTCTTGTTTTCTAGCTATTGCTGGCATTTCTAGAGCTATATTAAAAATAGTGGAGACAGGGCTTCTTTGCTTTACTCATATAGATATATCTAGACATATCTGTATATATGTATTTGTATCTCTTCATTTACATACACACACACACACACACACGTTTGTATATAAAATATGGGGAGGGAGGAATTATCAGAACCTGCTGTGTACCAGAATATGCCACAAAAACTGAGAATACAGATGAAATAGAGGATTAACTTCAAAAATATTAAATACCCAAACTTAACAACACTAAAAAGCTTAAAAAATACAGTTTCAGAAAAAGAAATAGAACTGGATGCCAAGGAATTACCAAAGTAAAAAGCAAACTTCTACCCCTCAATGAATTTGCAGGAGAATTCTATTTAAAGAACACTTAATATAAGTACTACACGATTTTTTTCTGAAAAATTGAGAACGAAACATTCTCTTAAACTCCCTTAATGAAATATAGTTTTGATATCTAAATCTAAGAAGGGTAAAGCAAAGAAAGAGAATTATAGAAAATGTCATTAATGACTATCACTGCACAATTTTAAACAAAATCTTGTCAAATAGACTGCCGCAGTGTATCCAAGAAATCATTCATTATGACTAAATTGAATTTAAAACTGGGGGTTTTCAGTTGGTTCAACATTTAGAAAAAATATAATTAATCATATTAAAAATTAAAGTACGTGAAACCACATGAATATCTCAATAAATGCTGAAAAAAGTCTTTATTAGAATATAACACTAAAAACTTTTAAAAATTATACTAAAAACCCTACTATGAACAGACATAGAGGGATCTGTTTTAATGACAAAAGCCATCTACCTAAAATCAAAGGCAAGTACCATGTGCAATGGAGAAACTGCTAGCTTTTCTAAAAAATTCAGGTTCATTTTTGAATACACTTGCAAAAAGCTCCTTGTTTCCTTCTAATGCCCTCATTGAGGATTCTCTCAATTCATATAGATGATTTATAAAGATTGCATGTCATTGGAATAGTAAGCATGTAGATCAGTGGTTATGGCTGTTTTCAGTTACCTTAAAAACATAATAAAATAAAATTTAAATACTGTTGTATGAGGACTTGAGAATACCTGCAAATTGAAACAACAAAGTTTTGTAAGACAACTTGAGAATTATTTGTCTACTAGAAAAATAAGAATTAAAAAGATTCTGATGTCCACATTCTTGGAAATTTTACTCCAAAACTGCTTGTAGCTGCTGAAAACAGAATGCAGAGTATGAATTGGTAGAATCCGTTGGAGGCTGTCAGAAAGGAACTAACTTTAACCTCTTAAGAAACTTTCAGAAAACCGGAGTTTCAGTATCAGGGAGAATCTTACAGGCATCCAGGAAGGATCTGGTCTTGAAGACTTGAAAGAATCACTTCCCCTAAAATGATATCCCCAGATAATATACTTAAGTCAAGTAAATGAGAAGTAAAACTTTCAGAAATAACATTTTATTTGTTAATTGGTAATGGGAAATCCCTAATTAGCAAATATGTGATTATTAAGGACTGTGATATTTTAAATATATTTTTGGGTATAAAATATTTTTCACAAAACATTTAGAATTTGTACATTGATTTTTAGAAACCATCTTTGATCACCAAGTCCAAATCCCCTCCCCCCATTTAACAAATGGGGAAACTGGGGCATAGATAGAAACAACTTGCCTTAATTCCCACTACTAGTAGCAAAGCAGTATTGTCCTGTGCAATTTATTTGAAAGCACAATTCCTGGCACATAATAGTCACTTGATACATATTTGTTGATTAAACAACAGTTAAATTTTTCTTTAAGACATCTAAGTTAAGATTGGCATTATTTCAGCTACATTAATATTTGCAGTACTTAAAAATCTAAACAATTTTTATTATGTGTACTATTGAATGTTTTTCTTTTTGGTACCAGACCTTACTAATGTGTATTAACATGTACTCTGATGTTTTTCCCCCCGGAAAGATGTCTCTCTTCATCGCTTATGTCATTAATTTGATTTTCCAGTTGTTCATTAACTCTTCTTTTAAAATAATCTTAACATAATGTGGCGTCATGGTAGATTTTGAAAAAATTTGTTGTTAGGTGTGGCATAATATAACACTGTACAAAGGGCTTTGCTCAGTGGGATCCAAGATGAGAGTAGCATATAGAAGTACAGTTGAACTTTCCTGATACCACCTCCAGACACATCTAGATAATGCATCAGATCAAGCCCTGATTAGTATAGTAAGTAAAAGATCAGTGAGTAATTTTTCCTGTCCCCATCTGCATAATGATGCAGAATGATAGGAAGTCTGTGGACACTGGAAAAGGGGGTTAACCAGAAAGGACCGTGTGGAGCACAGTGCAGAAACCAAAAGAGTAATGAGGCTCTGTGCCAGGGTAAGAAAAGGTCACAAAACCATTCTGGAGGCAGAGATGAAGTAAGGGATAAGTAACCTTGTGTAGGATGCAAGAATAGGTGCAAACTGACCAGATCTCTTGCTCACTCACTAGTTCTGGGTCACAAATTTCAGGATGGACTAAGAAGGGGACCACCTAGGGGTGGCATTCCAGGATGAAGAATTGTCATAATCCCTAGTCTGTGTACCATGTAAGGAAAAAATTCAGAAGTAACCAGCAGCTGTGTGATTCTTATCCCAAGAGCTGAGTTGAGGGAGATCTTTGTTTTATTCTCTAACTCTGTCTAAATCCTACAGCAGAGTAACCCAGGCAAGAAAATCAATCCAAAAAGGAGCCTGCAGTTCTACCATTCTGAACTATAAGAGCTTTCCAGGTGGCCATTAGTGACTGAGTCCATCAGCAGTCTACTGGAACTGCAATTGGGAGTCAGCCCATATCCATGTTAGTACATACTTAAAGCCTATTTCAGGAACTTACATAGTTTAGATCAGGAGGGCAGAAGTCAAACTTTGCTTTGCATCAGACCGTTTTGGGACCGTTGAAAACCCACAAGTTCTTAGCTTTAACTGTCACTGAGATAATGAAGTAACATACCACTCAATACTCTGAGGTAGCCACAGCAGAACCTACCCAGACGTTCTCTCCAGAAGTGTGCAGACCCCAACCCTAACATCAGGCCGAAAGTCAGGAAGTAGACTGGAAAAATGAACAAACAAGCAAAAATAATCCTACTATAAAAAGCTATTGTGGTGACAAAGATGCTTAATAAACTCAATAAGAGAAGAAGAGAATGACTTGGAAACAATAACAAGCAAAGCCCCAAAGAAAAACACAGCTTCGACACAAGTTCAGCTAGAATTTTTGAAAGAGAAAAAGCAAGAATTTAAAACAAGCAAAAGGTTAAAATACTTTTTATAAATGAAATGAAAGGTGGGCAGAGCCAAGATGGCGGCATAGGAGCAGCAACATATCGCAGCTTTCACATAGCCACCTCAAAATACCCATAAAATATGACTCTAAACAAATTCTAGAACTCTAAAACGCCCACAAATATACTTTCCGCTAAAGGCAGCTTGGCTAGGAGGAACCATCTCAGCTCTGCGAGCTGAAACCAGCCTAGCCTGAAACCTTGGCTTTGCCCCAGAGGCGGCTGGATGAGACGAGACGAGCAGCTTCGGGAGAGTGGATCTGCGGCAGTTTCCAGAATTATCAAGCCATAAGGGGGAAAAAAAAGGACTAAGAGAAAGGTTAGTGGAGCTCAGCTAAATGGGGGGAGAAAAGCAGGTCTGGCCAAACCGCCTCCAGGGCAAGGAAGCTGCAGAAGCAGAGGTCTTGTACCTGCCTCCACACTACTTCTTCAGAGCTCCCAGCTTGCAGACTGCAGGGAGACCAAGCGATCAGTCAGAGGCCAAGTGCTCTAGCGTTGAGCGGCCTGGATCCAGATTGTGGTCTTGGGCGGGGATCCTGGGGTGTCTTTTTGGTAAGCCAGAGTCGGGGAGGGACCCGGCAGCTGGGAAAACCCCAGAGATTTGCGACAGAGCTTTCCCCTCTGGAAGCAGAGTTGCACAGAGCTAAAAAAAAAAAAAATTTCACTGACCAGCCAGCCATGAATAAGCATAGGAAGCAAAGTAAGAACAGTAACCAAACTTTAGACTCCTTCTTTGGGGAAAAGAAGGATCAAAGCAGGGAACAGGAGGAAGACAACACAGTCAGAACTCC
>CM053582.1:411292130-411313148 GCA_028627135.1 Pseudochirops cupreus
CAGCCTGTATTTGATTGCTTGTCCTTCCAGTGGGGATGGGTGGTGAGGGAGGAGGAGAAAGAATCTGGAATCTGGAGTTCCATAATCAAATGTTATGAATGTGTATCTATCTATCTATCTTTGTATATACATATACATACATATATATATATATATATATATACATATGCAATTATTATTATTATTATTGACTACATCCAACTGGAACTTGAGATACACAGGCACTGCAGTTGGGAGATCCATCCTGCCCTACCAAAAAGTGACATAGGAGAGAATAGACTGGGGGAGAGGGGAAACACTGGGATGGCTGTTTTGGGGTGGTGGGCGGGGGAAAGACGGGGAGAAAAATGTAACTCAAAAAAAAATTTAATAAAAAAAAAAGAAAAAAAAAGAAAAAGAAACTTAGAAAACCACACAAAAAAAACATAACTAATGTGAAAATGTTTAATATGAATGTACATGCAGAATCTTTATCAGACTGCAAGCCATCTTGGGGAGATGGGAAGGGAGGTACTAGGAGAAAATTCAGAACTAAAAATCTTACGGAAGTGAATGCTGAAAACTAGATATAAATAAATTAAATTTTTTAAAAATTGATGATAGACTGATTATAAGAACTTGAAAGTCGCAAACTCTTTGGGGTATAGTAGGCTCATCTTTAAAATGAGGAATATTTAAGATTCCTTCTAATCCTATGATTTTATGATCTACATATTTTTCTCCAAACTTCACAACTAACCAATTGCTTCAAGAAATATTAAAAGTTATAGTTAGGGGCAGCTAGGTAAAGCAATGAATAGAGCATGGGCCCTGGAGTCAGGAGGACCTGAGTTCAAATCAAGCCTCAGACACTTAACACCTACTAGCTCTGTGACTCTGGGCAAGTCACTTAACCCCAACTGCCCTGCCTTCCCTCCTCCAAAAGGACAAAAAAGAAAAAAGACAAAGTTACATTTACCACAATAAGTGCACTTTGGTACAGCAACATGGATTCTGCTCATTTAATGAGTGAAAAATTATTAAAAATTATCAGACTAATGTGTAATGTGAAGGTATTTGTGGAACCTATATATCAGATTGCATGCTGCCACCATGGGGAGGAAGAAGGAGAGGAATGGGGAGAAAATTTGGAACTCAAGGGATTGTGAAACTGAATGTTGTAAACTAAAAGTAAATTAATTAATTAATTTAAAAAACCAAAAGCACTTAAAAAATTATTAGAGTCTGTTAAGACTTTTAAAAAAGTATTACATATAGGGCACTCTACAAGGAGAGGAGTTTACACAACTAAAAATTAGTGTGCATAACCATCTAGATTAGCAATTCTCAACCCGTGGGTTATGTTCAATTTGTAACAATGAAAATACATCCTGCATATCAGATTCCTAACAGTAGCAAAATTACAGTTATGAAGTAGGAATGAAAATAATTTTATGGTTGGGGGTCACCACAACATGAGGAACTGTATTAAAGGGTCGCAGAATTAGGAAGGTTGAGAACCACTGATCTAGATAAACTAGGGGTCCAAACAGTCAGAGAGAAAAAAGGAAGCTGTCTTATAGTACACGAACTGTTGTAGATTAAAATATAAATAATAATAATTAACATTTATGTAGCACTTTAATGTTAACTCATTCAAATATGATTTCATTGATGGTATTCCCTATAACAATACAAAAGACAACCCATTCATACCTGCCCATTCTGTAGGCATCTTCCTCATGCCCTACCTTAAAGTTCACCAAAGTTATTCATGTTCCTCACTTTGTCTTGAAATTGGGAGGATGCCACTGGAGCAAACAGATTGTCTTAGTGGACCAGAGTATTATTTTTCCTCAAAGATTTATTTAATGACATCTTTTATTCCACTCCTCACTTATAACTGCTTGAGTATAGGGCAGCCCACTTATACACACCTTCCATTGCCCTTTGGGTAATACTCATTTTCAATTATTCAAAATCTATAGTGATCTATTTTTCAAAGCCATATACCACCAACAAAAGAATACTGGTATTAAGATAGGTCTCTGTTTCAGGAAGAAGTTTGCGGGCATTAAAAGAACTTTCTAAAGGAAAACCAGTCCACTTTCCTCACTTTCCAATTCTAGGCCCAACTCAATTATTGTCTGCTTGCCACTGTCAATGAATAAGCTCTATAAACTATCCACTCAATTGCATATCATAATCTGGACCACAGGCTTTCTTGGTACACAGTCTCCCTCAGTTGACTAAGTTCTTTGAAGGCAAGTACTGTTTCATTTTTCCTTTGTATCCCTTTGTATGTTCTAGGCATTTAATAAATGCCTATTAGCTGACTGATCTTTCATCCACTTGGTTGTTCCAGGGTTAGTTATACCCAACTTTTTAAAGCAGTTATGGAATTCATTCAGGACTTGTTGCAACCAATACATCATCAACAAACATAAACATTTGGAAAACCTAATCACTGAGAGGAAATACCTGTTCAAATAGGACTCTAAGCTGCATTTCCATTATGACAGTGGTACAGATATATCAACCTGTTTCATGCTTCACCTAATATTAAAGATCAGAGGGTAATCAAACAATGTTCTCTCAGCTGTTACATCTCATATAATTGTGGCATATGGATGGTAGACATCTTAGTGCAGGAAAGCTTTTCTGACAGGTGTTTCCATGTACCATATCAAACTTTTTTTATAGGCAGCAATAAGCACTGCAATATCTTGCATTCTCTTCATCTTTCAGTCAACTGTATGATGAATAACATATAAATTTAAAATTATACTTTCTTCATATAAAGGACTAAAACTTTAAAACTTACCAAGCGTAACAAAAAAGCAAAAGAGGCTGTCAACAATAGTGTCCATAATGGTCTCCATTTCCGTGTCTGTAATATCTGGTCTGTTAATGGCTAAAATGAAATTGGTGAAAGTAAAAAGGTACCAAAAACAAAGGTTTACATAAAATCCGCTAATTTATTAAGAACTTTTCAAATAGTTCCATAGCATTCCTAACACTAAATATTTCTAGTACTAAAGGTTATATGAGACACTTTATTATATTCTTAAAATAAAAAATACTATGGACAAATTTCATTAATAAGTTCTAGGTTTCAAAAATCAGGAATAGGAAATCAGTAACAAAAGCAACTAGTAATAAAAGTCACTCCATAATTTACAAACAGTTTGACTGTATGTAACTCAATTAAAAAATTCAGAATTTAAAAGACATTAACTTTGCCTAAAATTTCAACACCAACAAACATTCATAAATACCTACATTGAGAGCAATATGCTAGGACTAGGAGACATACAAATATTAAAATAGAACATCTTTTCACCATCTCTGCCCTTGTGGAGCTCAAACTCTATTATGGGGATAGGTTATTGGTACGAATCACTATATTATCTATAATATGCATCTCAGAAAAAGAGATCCTTAATTTGGGTTCAAGCTGAGAAGAAAACAGTTTTCCAACTTTTTGCCAGGGTGACTCACTAAAGCCCCTCCTATATCACAGCATATTGGGGAGGTTAACTTGAGTTCTTGAAGGTTACATTAACTGAATGTAGATGCTGGCAGGGTCTAGCAGACCAAAACGGTTTCTCATACAGGTTCTGGAACAGACTATACTCAGAGGGCCCAACTTACTAAGTTAAGGGAAGACTTCTACCAGAAGATTAGCTACAAGGGATCAACTGTTTTCAACCACAGCAGTTCATGAAACAGTCTCGTAAGACAGAAAGATATTAAGCAGGGGATTCTAAACCTGGGGTCTGTGACCTTTATTTTTCATCAACAATTGTATATTTTGTTGATAACTGTATTTCAACATAATTGCTTACCTTTGTAATCCTAATAATTGTTTTATGTATTGAAAAACATTATTCTGACAAGTGGAATATATGAGCTGAGACTAAAGTGCTAAAGAATTTATAGTACTGCTAACGAACAGATGAGCTCTCTCTTTAGTACACATGAGGCAAAATTTTGACATAAAAAAAGCTTGCTGAGCTCCTCCCACACAATTTTAAAAATACTCTACTATTCCTGATTAAGAAAAAAAAAATTAAAAGCTTATTGTAAAAAATGTACTTGACTACTCAAAAATAACTATTAGATGTTAAACAACAAAAAGATCAGCTATCAAAAGCATTTAAACTATTTATGAACTAGATCATTTATCTTTTAACAAAATGATAATATTTGCATATACTAATTACTTGCATAAACCAAGATTGAAATTCTCTCTCTCCACTGATACACTATCTATTGTAAGCAAACAAGATGATATTCCAAATAGGAGAAAAGAGGAACCATGGAATAGTGGATAGTAGTAAATTATTACCTGGCCTTGGGGCCAGGAAGACCTGGCTTCAAATTCTGCCTCTGACAAATGTTGTCTATGCAAGTCATTTCATCCCTGGATGCTCCCAGCAACTTTAAGACTATTATTAACTGCAGAGAACAGTGAGTCTGGACAGGTAAAGTAAGTTCCTCCCTGGGAGCTCCCTACATGTGAAATCACAGCTTGGGGATGTGGGTGGGAGGAGAAACTAAAATTGCTAAAGCATCTTTTCAGTTATTTCATTTCACAACACATCTGACAGTGAAAACAATGAAACTCCAATTAAACTGAAACAACATGGTTCTATGTTAAGTGGCTACTTATTAAAACTATGAATTAGTGTACTAAGCCTTGGTATCCCAGAGCTGTAAATTAAAACTGAAAAAGTTTTACACTACAATTTATAGCCGTATTTTCAAAGAGTAAAAGTTATTCTATCTCAGTTCTAGAAATCATTCAATATCTATTAGCTAGGCCCTGTTTTAAAGAAATTTACATCTTAAAATCTATACAAAACCTAACATAACAGTGTAGAGGCACTAGATAAATACTTTTTGATCTTAATATTCATAAAGTTGCTGATATACAAGTGTACATTGGTTCTACTAATGATTTTACATTGATAGATTTATGAACAATGTTGGTTTAAAAGGACCAAACATTCTCTAATTTTAAAAAATTACTAACATAGTAAATCATTCACTTTTGAAAAAAAAACCTTTAAACTTATGTACCTCTACATATATGATAATCTTTACTTTTACATACCACGATAAGAGACAAGTTCCTTATTTTGATTGCATAGCACAAACATATCATCTTCCAAAGTAATAAAATTGAGGTATTGATCAAAAACCTAAAGAAAAAAAGGGAACATCTGTGAAAGAATTATTAAAATTTTGTTCTAGTCAAGTTTGATAAAACTCTATTGGAGCTAAAAAAAAAATAGAAATTATTAGCACTAATAATCATGCTAGCTAATCTATTACCTAATTTAGTAGGAGTAAAGTAAAAATCTGAATAATAAAAAATATAAAATTTGCCTAAAAAAGCAAGGAAAGTATCCACTCTAAGATATTTAAACTTAAATATAAAACTTAAATTTGTGCTTTGACAACTGTATTTTCCCAAAGAACTTTAGAAATAAAAATGCTCTATAATATATATATTGGGGATAAATTCATTCTACTGAAAATTACCAACTAGAAATGCTAAGAGAAATGTCTGAAATGTATTAAGGGAATTCAAATGAGACTATCTTTTTTTGTTTGTTTTCTGTCAAATAAAAAGACATCAAGAAGAGATTTGGTGGCAATTTGAAGGCTATTTTTAAACAAAGTTATAGACTGGCATACCTTTTAACAAAGTATAAAAAGGCAAATAAGCCTATAACAACCAGAAGTGCAGTGGGCCCTTCTGGATAAAAGGAAGAGTAATTATTAACAGTAAAGGAACATAATGGGAAGAATGATGATTCAAGTGCTTTGTACAAAAGGGTCACTCAATTATTTGATGAATGAAAAGCTTTCCAAACCAACCTCATCCCCTATTTATCTTTTACATATCTTGTATGTATATAGCTATTTTGCTCATTGTATTTCCTCCATTAGAGCCTGAGCAACTCGACTGCTGGGACCATGTTTTTGCCTCTCTTCATATTTTATTGTTTAATTGTTTTCAGTAGTGCCCAACTCTTCATGACCCCATTTGGGGTTTTCTTGGCAAATATACTGGAGTGGTTTGCCATTTCCTTCTCCAGCTCATTTTACAGATGAGGAAACTAAGGCAAACAGGGTTAAGTGATTTGCCCAGGGTCACACAACTAGTAAATGTCTCAGGTCAGATTTTTACTCAGGAAGATGAGTCTTCCTAACTCCAGGCCTTGCACTCTATTTGGTTCAGAACACTTAGCTGCCCTTTCTTCATAAGCCTAGGGCTTAGCTAAATCCAGAACTAAATAGTAAGAGTTTTTTTGACTGACCTACTTTTTAATCTCCTTACTCCATTACACCTACAATCTGATCCATACACAAAGAATTGAGATAGCATTAAGGAATTTGAAAAAAATTAAATATTATTTAAATTAGGACAAGAAAAGGTATTAACACATGCAGCATGGGGACAACACCTACAGCACCCCACAGGGATGAATTTCTTTTAACCTTTCTGAAAATAATTATCAAAACATAATTCCATAGCATACTAAAAGTACTTTTCCTCTCCGGCTTTACAGTCACCAAATACTTGAGGTTAAGTACAAATTTTTCTTTTGTAATAATGTCTCTTCCAAGACTCTTAAGTAATATGTAGACAAAAATAATTCAATCTTCAAAACCGTGCTTGTAAACATATAATAATCATCCAAGTTTGTTTGTGGACAAGAAATTAACAACTGGCTATCCAGAAGCACATATACATAATATAAATATTTGGAAGTTAACACGTTGCTCTAAAAATGGAAACAAATTGACAGACATCTAGTTTCCTAAAGGAAATTTAACTTTTAAAAACACTGCAGTACTATTAAATTTTTTAGTGTTAACATCCCTCCTCTGGCAGCTGCCATCTTAAAATTTTAAAAATCTTATATAAAGGCTGCACAAGATAAAGTTAATTACAATCTAAGTTAAAATGAGACGGAATATGACTTATGAGTAACTGAGGTAAAACCTGGCAAGAGCAAATTAAACCTACAACAAGGTTTCCAGGTTCAATCACTTATTTCATGCAACATTAAATAAAATTTAATTTCCATAAGAAAACAATTTGTTCCAAGATGACAGCTAGCATTTATAAAGTGCTTTTACAAATAAGGAAAATGAGGTTAGTAAGAAATTACGTGACATCACAGAGCCATTAGGTGTCTATGAAAAGATTTGAATTCAAGTTTTCCTGACTTCAGGTTGAATACTCTGTGCACTATACTAACTAGTTCCTAAGATTTTGCCTATATTCTAGGCAATATGTGCAGAGGCTGAAAGTACAGAAGTGAAAAACATTTTAAATGCCTCCATCAAATATTAACAACTGAAGTGTTCCAAGATAGCTTTTCTCAGGAATCACAGTGTAGAGCAAGAATATAAAATGTCCTGAGAAAAGTAATAAAGCCAGAGATGATAACTTAACAAACCGGGATTTTGGCACATTAGGTGGCAGAGACATTGGGTACAATAAAAATAGTACTAGTATACGTTACACTTAGAAAAAACTAGTTCTCTCAGCAAGAAACAGGTTCAATGTCTGAAATCAGCCAATGTTTATGAACCCTAGATCGTGAGAATCATCAAGTAGGGTTAGGCCATTTCCAGCATAGGCCGTAAGATAATTTTAAAAAATTATTTTGGTACAACAAATCTCATTCAACTGATCACATATAAATGGAAAAATTATCTCCAACTGTAAAAATTAGGCTGAAATAATATTTTTTAAAATGTCATCAATAATGGAAAAGTAGAAAAATGGAATAGCATACTTGATCAAAATGTGATTTAATTTTAGATTTCCTAAAAATGCACTTTAAAACATCCTTACTTACAGAGAATGATTAAAAAAACTAAAAAAACCCCTAGTACTTCACTAGTTGTTTTATATAATCAATACAGTAATTTTAAAAATGTTTTACAATGCTTTTTAAATATTTCTGCAGTAACTTTTTAAAGAAGTAGAAACAGATCACAGAGATTCCTCCTTCTTCAGACTATCGCTTTAGTGGCAGAGGATTGCTCTCAAATCTCCAGGGGTACAGGGAAAGGAGTTAAAGAGAAGATCCTGTTTTAATTCTGCCTATCTCTACCACAGGTAAATTCACTGAATCTCTAGAATAAAAGGACATTGTGCTGGATCCTACTGGATGGAACACAACAGATGCTTTTAATTTTTTTTAAAAGAAACTGCACTTACTAGAATCTAACCTAGAAAGATCATTTGTTGCTCTTCTAGGGGAATATAGTTCAGATTTTACAATTTTAAGTTTCAGCATTCCATTTTCAATCTTCTGTATTTGGAACTTCTCTGTTTTCTCTTAACAAAAAGATTTGAGCAAAGTATCTATTCCTTTAGAGTTTCACTGTTAGTAGTCCAATAATTAACCAGCTTTAAAAGAAAGATATTTGGCAAGAAATTTTCAGCGTCCTCTCTATTGAGTATTTTCTTTGTATGTAGGTGGTCAAAATGTCTTCTGGTTCAAATATTACTACAGATCTTTTTCTGTAAATTAACTAATAATAAACACACAGTCCATTTCTCTCATAGTTCTACCCTTCTACAACCACTTCTCCCCACAACAGAAAAATAACAAGCTTTCATCATAAATATCAATGCACAGTCCAGCAAAACAAATTTCCACATTAGTCATATAGGAAAACATATGTCTTTGTAGGCATTATAAGTTCACCATCTCTGTAGAAGGAAGCAAGTTTCATGTGCAATCTTCTGGACTCATGTTTATCACTGTATTGATCAGAGTTCTAAAATCTTTCAAAGTTGTTTTTCTCTATAATGTCAATGTATAAATTGTCCTACTCCTGTTCACTCTCTGTTACTTCAGAGTGGCCTTCCCAGTTTCTTTTGAAATTCATTCTGACATTTCTTATAGCACAATAATATTCCATTAGATTCATATACCATAAATTGTTTAGCCATTCCCCAACAGACAGACACCATATTAAGTTCGCAATTTTTGACTACCAGGAAGAGAGCTGCTATAAGCAGTTTTTATGTTGGTTCTGTTTCTCTTTCTTTGATCTCTTTAGGATATAGTCTTTACAGTAGTATAGTTGAGTCAAAAGTCTAAAACTTTATGGATATAGTTTCAAAATGCTTTCCAGAATGGCTGTACCAATTCACTATTCCACCAAGAATGTACTAATGTGCCTGCTTCCCTTTAGCCCCTCCAATATTTGTGATTTTATTCTTTTTTGACAGTGAAATGAGTTTAAATTTAAATTTAGAATCCCCAAATTGCCTTAATTTGCAATTTTCTAAGTTATTAGTGATTTAAAGCATTTTTATCTGGTTATTGATAGCTTGAATTTATTCCTTTGAAAATTGCCCATTCATATCCTTGGGAACTGGCTTATACATACGGTCTTATGTATTTGAACCAGTTCCTTATGTTATCTTGGATTTGAGACATTTTTTTAAAAAAATGTGCTCCTAAAACTTGTTCCCATTTACCTGTTTCCTCACTAACTTTAACTACATTAGATTTTTTTTGTGCAAAAACTTAATTTTATATAATCAAAATAGTGCATTTCATGTTGTGTGACATTCTTTCTCTATTACTTGCTCAGTCATGAACTCTTCCCTTATCCACAGATTATCAGTTATCAGTTTTGTCCCACAAATTTTTTTTAAAACTGTCTTCTTCACTCTGGTCTTGTGCTCCTTTGTCATCACTCAAGCTGCAGGTTCCATGGTAGAGGTGCAGGCTGTCCACTGCACCTGGCTGCAGATGCTGAGATACCTGAGTGAGGATCAGAGGCACAAGGCCGGAGGAGAGAGCAAACCATCCCACATCCCTAAAGAGAGGAGAGGAAAGGAGTACCTCTACAGGGTTGTAAGGCTCAAATGAGAATGATGTATGTAAAGCACTTTGCAAATCTCCAAATGCTATTTGCCAGTTACTATTACAAATATTTAATACTGACTTCTGACTACAATGTAATGCATTTGTCATAGTTAAGATTGTTCTCCCCGTCAATTTTTTTCCTGTCAAAAGACAAGATAATGCCACATTTATATAATGCTTACTTTTTATAATTGGTATTCTTCACAAAAGTCCTGTGAAAGAGGCATGGTAATTATTATCTCCATTTTACTGATGAGGAAACCGAAGCTTAGAGAGTTTTAAGTAATCTGCCTTTCCCCACAGGGGAAGGGAGAGGACTATGCTAGAAGCCACCTCAAGATATGACTTTCCCATAATAAAGAGCTCTAAGGCTATAGTAACTGATATAAAATGAACATCAGCACAGTGTGAACAAGGACTTTGGGTGATTAAAACAGCAAGTTGCTTCTGAGTCATGTGCAGGAAAAAAAATAAAGCAAAAGCCCAAGACAAGGACTTGCTCTATTTTGGTTTTCAAAGTTTTTGAGTAAAGCCTACTTATCTTATCCCCCTAGTATTACTTTACAGGTTCTCTTTTTTTTTTTTAACTTTATTCTGTTATACTCAAATCAGAGGTAACTTGTTTTCTGAATAATTATCAGATTTAGTACAAAATGTACTGACAGTATGATTTATTTATGAATGTCCCTTAATTGAGGACACTTGGACAGAGCCTACTTAATCATATGAACTTTTATGTTCATAAATGGGTCAGATTATGAATGCTGTTTATAAAAGTACAACATAACATAACATTTAAATTTTGATCTAGAACACGAAGAGCCAAACAAAATGTTCTTACCTTTGCTACTTGAGTGACTGCACTTGCTGCTAAAGCAGCATTTGCAATATCTTCCAGTTTACTTCTTGAAATAGCAGAAATAAAATTTAAATAATAAGATTCATAGAGCTGATTTCGAAGATCCTGTCAACACAATAAATAAACTTTTTATATAAGATTTTATAAGGCTATCCATTTTAAACCTGAATGAGAAAATTGCTCACAAAGGCTTGAAAAACTTTAAAAAGATGTATATGACTTTGGATAAAGTCAAATAGACTATCACAGTTACTTCGCACTGTAAACTATGATTTAAAAAAAATAATTGAGGGAGCGGCTAGGTGGTGCAGAGAATAGAGCACTGGCCCTGGGGTCAGGAGGACCTGAGTTGAAATCTGACCTCAGACGCTTAACACAAAAAAGTAGCCATGTGACCTCAGGCAAGTCACTTAACCCCAAATGCCCTACCTTCCCCCCTCCAAAAAACAAAAGCAAAAAATAACTGAGGAATTGGAGATAAAATATGATATAATGGATCAAAAACCAGAATCAGAGGCCTCAGACAAGGGAAAAACCTAGTTTAAGGGCTGCCCTAGATATAGACTAGTTGTGTGTCCCTGGACAGTGATTGAACCTCATAGAGTCCCAGGCATCTCTGGCTCTCTACATGACACAACAGATGACAATCAGTATTGCTAAAAGGAGTTTCCTTATCCAGAGTTCCCTATATCAATTAAATCACAGGTCCAGATGAAAAATAGGTGATGTATATTTATCAACGAAAAGTTACTGAACCCCAAATGGCAAAGAAACAAAGCAATTTAAAAAAAATTATAACTGATTCTAACAAAAATAAGAGGAAAAAAAAGGAAAGCAATTCAGCAAAATTAACCCCCACATCAACTGAGTCCGACAGCACAGGCAACATCCCCAGTCACAGTTCCTGACTTCCAAGGAAGGAAGGATGCCCACTTTTTCATCTCTTCAATAGGGAAAAGCTTGATCACTGTAATGTCAGAAATCCGTTTCAGGTTTTTGTTGCTGTTCTTTCCATCAACACCACTGCAGAATCCACAGATGGATTAACTGCCAAACCTAGCAGCCTTTTCTCAGGGCCTTGCCCTTCCCACGGCTCTGCAGCACTCGACATCACAGACGACCTCTTCCTCTTGAGCACTTCATCTACTCAGGGTTCTCATGACATTACTTCCTCTTGCTTCTCTTAGCTATTTAGCCAATCCTTCTCAGTTTCTTTTGTAAAATTATCACCATCCTGCATATTTCCCATCTCTGATGTGTAAGTGTACCCCTGGACATTACTCTAGGCTTTCTTCTCTCAGGGAACTCCAGGATATCTATCAAATAGTCAATTAAAAGTAAAAATTGTTCTTCAACAAGTTTTCCATGGCAAATTTAGAGATTAAAGAAGAAATCTGTCCCAGTGAAGAGGGAAGGAACTATGATGTAGGATATTATAAATCTTGCCAGTCACAATTGACGTGTTCATTAGTTTAGGTAAGCCATTTCTTTTAAAATCCTTGTTATAAGAGAAGACTCATTGTGACATAAAAGCAAAAGGCAGTCATAAAATTTTTCCATCTTTCATTGTTTTTAAAAATGAATCAACAATACGTTGATTATCTACTACGAAATCCAACAGTCAAAAATTAAGAAAAGTCACGTTACCTGGCACATTCTGTCAATATTTTCTTCTGTTGGCATTACAAAGTAAACTGCTGGGACATCAGGTATAGGGTCCCGATCAGAGTGCAAAAGTCTGGTAAAAGTCAAAAATATAAAATTAACCGCTTATCATAACCCACTTTTCTTCTTAATTACTCATGTCTACAAGGGGACCTTAAATAACAATTCTCCACCAGAGGTTATGTGGAAAGGGCTCTAGAGGGGCAGTATAGTGTAATGAATTTGGTGTCTAGTTGTGTGAACATGAGCAGTTTGTCCAACCCTGCTGAGTCAGTTTGCTCTTTGAGAATAATAACCTCAGAGTTAGTAAGACTCAAATGACTTAATATGGGCAAAGCAGTATATAAAATCATTTATTAGTGCTATGAAAATAAAGATAGCTGGTTGACACCTCCACCTTACAATGATGTTCGCCCAATGCTAGCCCTGCTCTCCTTTTTATCCACCTCACTGTCCTTTAGCAATTCACTGTATACCACTTTCTCTCGTCACCTCTTCCCTTTAATTGACCCTGAGCTAGCAAAGCTAGATCAATCAACACAGCAAATGTTACCAAATGGGCCAAAGAAAATAAGGATGATTGTTTAATAATTCTGCAAAGGTTTATTAGGTGCTTACTTTGAACAAGACATGTTAATACAGAGATAAAGACAAAACAGTTACCTAGGCTAAGGAGCACATATCTCACCTGTCTAGTCTACATGCAGTAAATGTGGCAGCAGAGAACACTAGCAATTAGATGAAGGGAATGGACCAGAAAAGGTCACAGGGGTGCAGGTACACAGGCTGTCTTGAAAGAAGACAAGCTGTCTAAGCCAGCCAGTAATACAGTGCACAGAGGGCAAGACCTGGAGTAAGGAAGACCCGAGTTCAAATCCAGCACTAGACACTTATTAACGTGACCCTAGGCAAATCACTTAGTGTCTGTCTGATTCAGTTTCCTCATCTGTAAAATGGAAATAGTAATATCACCTATCTCCAGGGTTATTGTGGGCTCAAATGAGATAATAATTATAAAGCACCTTGCAAACCTTAAAATGGTATATAAATGTTGTCTATTAATACTGGAAGGCAGCTAGTTGGCATAGTGGATAGAGTGCTAGGCCTGAAGACAAGAAAACTCCTCTTCTTAAGCTCAAATTTGGCTTCAGACACTTACTAACCATGTGACCCTGAATAGTCACTTAACCTTGCTTGCCTCAGTCTCCTCATCTGTAAAATGAGCTGGAGAAGAAATGGCAAACCACTCCAGTATCTTTGCTGAGAAAACCCTAAATGGAGTCACAAAGAGTTGGACACAACTGAAAAAAACGAGTGAACGGTAAATGAGTATTATTGCTGTTACTATTTATGAGTGGCAGAGAGGAGCAAATGGGATTACAGGTATGCAAAACAGCCTCAGAGAATGCAGAGAGGAAAGGAATGGAACACAGAGCTTGTGAAACAGTTATCTGTCTAGTCTGACCAGAATGCAGGGCCCATAAAGAGAGCATAAGACTGGAAAGAAAGGTAGAAGTCAGAAGATTTAAGTGCTTAAATTCAAGACTCAGAAGTTTGTATGGTAGTCTAGAAGCAATGGAGAGCCATGGAAGATTTCTGAACAGGGGACTGACATGGTAACAACAATGGGACTATCATTTTAGGACTAACATTTGTGTCACTATAAGGAAGGTAGATTAGAGGCAGGAAAGATCTGAGGCAGGGAGACTAGCTTAGAGAAGTTAAGAAGAACTAGCTTAGAGGAAAAGTGATCAGAACCTTAGCTAAGATGGTGCCAAAAGAATGGGGAGATTAATGTAAGAGATATTACAGAGGTAGAACAGACAAGACTTGGAAAATGACTGCATATGGGGAATGAGGATGAGGTGTTTAATTTCCGTTTTTTTTTTAATGGAAGAAAGTTAATTCTGAGTATGAAGTTGTATGAAGTATGAAGTTGGGTAACTGGGAAGATAATGAGTGCCTACATATGCTAATTACAACAGCTTAAAGAATTAAACAAATACATCTTTGCAGTCCCAAAAAGGAAAAGTAAACTCCTGAGGGTCCAGAGTCTCACAATGAGAAATTCTCTTAAGAATCAAAAAAGACAGTGGCAAAGGTTTGTCTCACATTTCCAGTTCCACGTACCATAGATCAAAATATTCAGGAATCACAGTCATGCAGAAGAAAATTTTTTTAACATTTCCTTTCAAATAATTTAAAATTATTTTGAATGTTAAAACTCACAGATGCAAAGTGATTCCCATGTCTCTCAATTCCTTCACAGACAGCAGGGGAGAGATAATATCTTGGCCAAATCTGTCAAAAATGAGCACCTGCCCCCAAACAAACCCCCCCAAAATTCCTTTGAAACAGTATTACCACTGAAAGACAAATAATTAATTTTCAGACATAAAGTAAATTTTAGTTAATTTGATAATCACTTTGAATTCTTAAGCGTGGCTAAATTTAACATTTCTCACTTAACAAAGCATGAAATACAGCACCTTATTTTAAAAATTATACTACTATCAAATTAATATATGGCAATATCATACATTTACTACTCTAAAACATTTTTTCTAGGCAGAAATATAGTGTAAAAATACCAATGAAACTTTTTTTTTTAAGCTAAAGGAAAATTTATAGATATATAACAGCATTATATATTTTTCCTTCATCAGGAACAAACTGAAGATCTTCAGAATTCTATAGAAACAAGGTTCATGCTTGAACAGAAAACTTACTAATATTAGATTTCAAGGAAATATAGTATGTTCTTACCTACTTCTATAAATGGGTCAATACACCTTATGGTATCAAATAATAGGGCTCTAAGGTCCTTCTCAGTCCTAAGATTCAATGACTCCTCTATATGTCTTTAAAAGAATAGTGCTTGTGGAATGTGAAGAAAACCAATATAGCTTTACTTTTAGCTCTAAAATCAAATCCAAAATTAGTTTTAAAGAGAAGGGTAAAAAAAACACAAGGAAATATGGAAAGACCTTCATTAAGTAATTCTGAAATGGAACTAAAAGAACAAGCATAAACATAATTACCATATCAGATGGAAAGTGAGTGAGAATGAATGGATAAAGAATCCTAATGGAAATTTGAGTGGATAAATGAAAAGTTGTGTCATTTTATGAGCTGGATCAATTTTAATGAAGATAGTTACAAAATCTGAAATAATGTTGTGCAATATTGTTTATAACAATTTAAAAACTTTTTTAAACACAAAGAAGAGTTACAGACGATCAAGAGAATAGGAGTATTTCTACAACAGAAGCTAATTTCATAACCTTTTCAACTTTTTCTCCAATAAATAATGAAGATGGCAAAGTTAACAAGGGGCTTTCTTGTAAGCTAGAACTCTCTTTAGAGAGGCTCAAGTTTTTTGATCTTATTTTGCAGAGCATAATACTTTTTTAAAAAATCTCTCTTGTTCTTTTCCTCCAAATCTCAAAATATCTAGGTTTATCAGACTTGTTGACATAAAGAAAAATTAACTGGACACACACAATACTACCCAACTTTCAAAGTATTTATTTTAAATCTGAAAGTAGGTTTCCAATAAATGAGGCACTTAATTTTTTGTTAAAATCTGGACTTGAAAATAAGAGATGTAACATCAAATAAACTAAATCCATCATATGCAAATTCTCCCCATGATAGTAAAAGTTTTACCTTCCATACTGGTTCACCAGTGTTGTTTTTAACATGAGGAACATTAAAATTCAGCATACGTTTCAAAGCCACTAAAAGAAAAAAAAAAGATTTAAATCAAACGCTATTGTTTTTGGTTTGGTTTTACTTTCTCATTTTAATTAGTAACAGAATCCCAAATACTGTCCAAATTACAAACACAAATTTACAAAAGAACTCAGTAGGCTGCTGCTCCCATAATTCTAAAACACACACTCCCCTACCAGTCTTGCCAAAACTCCCAACCCCGTGGTTGCCACTGCCAGAGAAGTTGGTAGTACCATCATATACCTGACATTGATATTCAAGTACTATGCACAACATTATTACAATATGGATACTAAAGGATAAACCTATATTATTAGTACCATAGAGCTTTCAACATTAATAATGTTTTGGGTTGGTTTTTGACAATATGTACATCTAATCAAATGTTTATTATGCACCTACCACCCGAAATTAGTAATCTTTTCCTATTTCTCAGGACTATTCCCCATCCATTAGCATAGAGGCAACATGTAAATGGTTCTTTTCACATACTTAGATTACACCAAGCTATTTCAGCACCAGGAATATAGCCCTTCCCTTAGCTGGGTCTAAGACCTGGCTACTAGAAAGGGCACAAGAGGGACACCACCTCTGTTCCCATTTCCTACTACTACCAGCACAATAAAAGGGAAACTGGAATTTCCCTCAGTCTACACTTTTGTAATCAAGCCAGATTTGCCTGAAGGAACTCAGATTCCCAAAGGATTGAGGTATCTGAGGTATTCAAGACAATCTGAATGGCTTCTGAACCTGTAACATTTAAAGTTGGTTAAGTACACAACAGTAATTAGGCAAAAATGACATCTCCAAAAATTTGAAGAAAAAAAAAATACACTTCCAGGGGCAAAGTCAAGACAGGGATTCAGTTCCCTAAACCCTCCAAATACCTTTTTAAAAAATTGCTCTAAACAAATTCTGGAGCAGCAGAACCCACAAAAAAAAAACAAAACAAAACAAAGCGAAACAAATTTCCTGGAACGTCAACAGGAAAGGTCTGTTGCACCAGGCTGAGAGAGGAGCACAGTCCGTCTCAAGCCACACCAGCAGAAATCTAGGCCCCACCAAACCCAGAGTGGGCCTCAGGAGACTGAATTAGTGGCAGTTGTGGCAATTTCCAGACTTCTCAATCCACAAACACCAAAGACAACTTAGAAGGTCAGTAGGAAAGGTCTGTTGGTCCTGGGTGAGAAAAGAACACAGTCCAGCCCTGGCCCTATAACATCCCTGGAGTGGTGGCCAGGCAGCAATGGCCACAGCTGCTTTCAGAGTTCTCAGTCCACATACAGTAAGGGGTATCAAACAACTGATCAGAAGGAGATTGAAGGGATTTCTTTGCTGGCACTGAGGCAGGATTCTGTTGCTTTACCCATATTTGGATCTGGGTGGTAGTCCTGGGGCTAGGAGGAGCATTAGCAGAACAGAACTTGCAGCAGCAGAGGAGGGAATCCTCCTCACAGTTCCAGGAGAGAAAAGAGCATTTGTGGTTACTCACAGAGCAGAGCACAGGCCAGGAAAGGAGTAAACACCTTTCTTTAGATCATACCACCTTGGAAGATCTGAAAACTTACAGGTCCCTAAAAGTATCTCTGAAAATAGCTGCACAAAGGTGAAGCTAAGGACAGTGCACCCTCCACCTTGGAAGCAGGGCCCTACCTTAACAAAGAGTTTAAAAGTCAAGAAAAAGGCTGAGAAAATAAACAAACAATGGAAAAACCCTGAAACTATAGAAACTTACTTTGATGACAAGGAAGATGAAAACACACACAAAGAAGAAGACACAACGCAGTCAAAGCTCCTACATCCAAAGCTTCCAAGGAAAATATGAATTGGCCTCAAACCATGGAAGAGCTCAAAAAGGATTCTGAAAATTAGCTAAGTAGATGAAAAATTGGGATGAGAAATGAGAGTGATGCAAGAATATCATGAAAAATGAGTCAACAGCTAGCCGAAGGAGACCCCCCCACCAAATACTGAAGAAAATAACACCTTAAAAAATAGACTAGACCAAATGGCAAAAAGCCAATGAGGAGAAGAATGCCTTAAAAAGAATTGGCCAACTGGAAAAGGAGGCTCAAAAGCTCAATGAAGAAAATAATTCCTTAAAAATTAGAATGGAGCAAATAGAAGCCACTGACTCTATGAGAAATCAAGAAATAAAATATAACCAAAAGAATGAAAAAATAGAAGACAATGTGAAATCAGAAAAACAACTGACCTGGAAAAATAGACCCAGGAGAAATAATTTAAAAATTATTGGACTTCCTGAAAGCCATGATCAAAAAAAAAAGCCTAGACATCATCTTTCAAGAAATTATCAAAGAAAACTGCCCCGATATCCTAAAACCAGAGGGTAAAAGAGAAATTGGAAAGAATCCACCAATCACCTCCTGAATCCAAAATGAACACTCCCAGGAACAGTATAGTCCAATTCCAGAGTTCCCAAGTCAAGGAGAAAACACTGCAAGTAGCCAGAAAGAAACAATTCAAGTATCATGGAACCACAATCAGAATCACACAAGACTTAGCAGCTTCTATATTAAGGGATCAGAAGGTTTGGAATATGATATTATGGAGGTCAAAGAAGCTAGGATTAAAACTAAGAATCAGTTATCCAACAAAAATGAGTGTAATCCATGGGGGAAAAAAATTGGCAGTTGATGATATAGAGGAATTTCACGCTTTACTGAGAAAAGACCAAAGCTAAATTGAAAAACTAACTCTCAAATGCAGGACTCAAGAGAAGCATGAAAAGGTAAATAACAAAGAGAAATCAAGAGACCTATTAAAATTGAACTGCTTACTTCCTACATGGAAAGATGATATTTATAATGCATGAGATCTTTCTCATTATTAGGGGAGATGGAGGGAATATATATATATAGACAGAGGGCACTGGGTGAGTTGAATATTAAGGGATGATATCTAAAAAATAAAATTAAGGGGTGAGAGAGGGGAATATACTGGGAGAAAGAGAAATGGAGACGTAAAACGAGATAAATTATCTCACACAACACAGGCAAGAAAAAACTTTTAAAGTAGAGGGGAAGAAGGGTAGGTGAGAGGAAATGAGTGAACCTTACTCTCATCAGAACTGGCATAAGGAGGGAATACCATATGCACTCAATTGGATATGGAAATCTATCTTACCCTCCAGGAAAGTAGGGGGGAAGGCAATAAGAGGGGGTGGGGAAATAAAAGGGAGGGCAGATGAGAGGGGAGGGTAATCAGAAGCAAACATTTTTGAAGATGGACAGGATGAAAGGAAAGAACAGAATAAACAGGGAGTAGGATAGGACGGAGGGAAATATAGTCTTTCACAACATGACTATTATGGAAGTGCTTCACATGACGACACATGTATAATCTATATAAAACTGCCTGCCTTCTCAATGAGGGTGGGTGGGGGAGAGAGGAAGTGAGAGAATTTGGAACCCAAAGTTTTAAACACAAATGTCAAAAGTTGTTTTTACAGGTATATGGGAAATAAGACACAAGGGCAATGAGGTACAGAAATCTATGGTGCCCTACGGGAAAAGAGGAAGGGAAGGGGATAAAAGAAGGGAAGGGAGATTAGGGGAAGAGGTAATCAGAATATACATGGTCTTGGGATGTAAGGAGGGCAGAGTTGGGGACAAAATATGGAACTCAAAATCTTGAGGAAGTGAATGTTGAAAACTAAAAATAAATAAATTTTTAAAAAGAACAAAAAAAAAACAATAAAAAGAAAAAAAAACGCATCTCCAAACTTCAACACAAGCTTAAAACTGGGATCAAACAAAATTAAACTTTCATAAGCTTTTAATATCACAAAAACTAGAACTACAGAAACAGCACAGAACTAGAAATGAACTTAGGAAGTCAAATCTCTTTACTTTATACATGGAGAAACTGAGGTCCAGAGAGTGGAAGTGTATTTGGCCTAAGGTTACACAATAAATGACTAAGCTAGAATTGGAGGCCAAGTCTCTGGTCTCTGATTCATAATTCAGAAGTTCTTTCTACCATAGCAAGATATCTTTCCTGTGTTAAGTCTATTAGCTGAGACAACCAAGTCTGACTCTGGTTGTGAGCAGGAGATGGTAGAAAGAAGAGGCAATTTTATCACTTTCTAGGATGCTCCAGCATGGTCCACTAAAGCCCTGGGCACAACATTCCTGGGAAAGGGCTCTGTAAAATGTGTTTGGAAAAAAAGGCAAAATTGGAAGCAAAGAAGTATTTCTCAGCCCCAATCTGAAGGGGTTGATAAAAATGGTTGGACAGTTCCAGGTCTACTTAAAGATATATCCAGCAGTTGGTAATAATGGACTTAAGAATTTGAAACTGAGGATAAAAATTTTACATCTGAGACTGAGCAGCAGAGTTAAACTGAAAAGGGAGATGAGCTTACCAAGAGAACAGAGATAAGGGAGTCCAAGAAAAATCCTTAGGGTTAAACCCAAGGCTAAGGAGTAAAACATGGATAATGAGCCTATGAAGCAGGGATAAGTAATAACCCAACTGTTAGGAGGTAAACCTGCAAAGATGAAACCCATAGAGATGAAAGTGAGCGGTCAACAATGCCAAACACTGCAGAAAAATTAAAAAAAACACTGAGAAAAGGATACTGGATTTGGAGAAAAAAACCAAGTCGCTAGGGGTTGAAAAAAAAGAGGAGAGAAATGGAGACAAAGAGTGAAGATTACTTTTTTTTTATTTTAACTGCTTGGCAATGAAATGGAGCAGAGATGTAGGGCTATAACTTAAGGAGATAAGTAAGAAAGAGGGCTTTTAAGGATGGGGGAAGATACTTCAGCTTGTCTGTGGATAAGGGAAACAATATGAGGAGAGAAGGTAAGAAGAAATGACTAAGTAGACAGAGCA
>CM053582.1:411313648-411349810 GCA_028627135.1 Pseudochirops cupreus
AGGAGAATAATACCTTCAGAATTAGAGTGCAGCAAATGGAGGCAAATGACTTTATGAGAAATCAAGATATTATTAAACAGATCCAAACAAATGAAAATAAATAGAAGGCAATGTGGAACATCTCCTTGAAAAAACCACTGACCTGGAAAATAGATCCAGGAGAGACAATTTGAAAATTACTGGACTACCTGAAAGCCATGATCAAAAAAAGAACTTAGAAAGCATCCTTCAAGAAATTCTCAAGGAAAACTGCCCTGATATTTTAGGACCAGAGGGCAAAATAGAACTTGAAAGAATTCACCAATCACTTCTTGAAATAGATCCCCAAAAGACAACTCCTACGAATGTTATAGCCAGATTCCAGAGTCCCCAGATCAAGGAGAAAATATTACGAGCTGCCAAGAGGAAGCAATTTGAATACTGTGGAAACACAATTAGGATAACCTAGGATCTGGCAGCTTCTACATTGAGGGATTGAAGGGCTTGGAATATGATATTCTGGAGATCAAGGGAGCTAGAATTAAAACCAAGAATCACCTACCCAGTAAAATTGAGTATAATGTTCCAGGGGAAAATATGGGCATTCAGTGAGTGAGGAGGAGGACTTTCAAACATTCTTGCTGGAAAAACCAGAACTGAAAAGAAAATTTGACACTCAAATACAAGAAGCATGAGAAGGTAAACATGGAAATCATAAGGAACTTATCAAAGTTGAACTATTTACATGCCAACATGGAAAAACGATAACTGTAACTTCTAAAACTTTTCTCAATGTGAGGATAGGTGAAGGGAATACAAATGTATATATACGTATACACACACATACGTCTACGTAGGAGGGTTTATATATGCATATGAACACATATCTGAGTATGTGTATATGTGTACATAGAGGGCACAGGATCAATTGAATAGGAAGGGATGATACTTTAAAAGGTGAAATTCCGAGGTGGGAGAGGATTAGAATGAGTGGAGACAGGGAGAGACAGAATGGGGTTAATCATCTCAAATAGAAGAGGCAAGGGATAATGGTTACAATAGAAGAGAAGAACAGGAAGGCAAAAGGGAAAGGGTCAACCTTACTCTCATTGAATTTGGCTTAGAGAAGGAATGACAAACTCTAAACTGGGTATCTTGCCACACAGGAGAGTAGGGGGGATGGGGAAGAGAGGTGGGATGATGGAAGGGAGGGCAGGGTGGAGAGGAGGGTTGCCGGAAGTATACACTTCTGTAAAGGGACAGGGACAGGGTAGAGAATAGAATAAGACAGGAGACGGGATAGGAAGGAGGGACATATAATCAGTCTCTCACAATATACCCACTGTGGAGATGTTCTGCGTAATTACACATGTACAACCTGTATTGAATTGCTTGTCCTTCCAGTAGGGGTGGGTGACGAGGGAAGAAGGGAAAGAATGTAGAATTTAAAGTTCTATAATCAAATGTTAAAAATATATATGTATGTATATATTATTGTTGTTATTATTATCCAATACTTCCTATCATTATTATTATTAACTACATCCAATTGGGAATTAAGATATATAGGCACTGGGGTAGGGAGACCCATCATGCCCTACCAGAAAGTCAGAGAGGCGATGGGGGAGGACATAGGAGAGATCAGATTGGGGAAGGGGCTATACAGTGGGATCACTGTTTTGGGGTGTTGGGTAGAGGAAAAATGGGGAAAAAATTTGCAACTCAAAATCTCGTGGAAACAAGTAATGTAAACAAGAAAATAAATAAATTAATTTTAAAAAAAAGAAAAAAAAAGAATAAGAAATTACCTTTTAGCAGAGAGGGTTCAATTCAGATTACATAATCAATTTCTACTGGATCCAGTCAGCAAGGTTTCCTGACTTTCTCCAGCTCCACTAAGCAGCACCTGAATAGGAGCAGGGAAGGCAGATAGATGGTGGAGGGGAATCCAAGACTTGGGTTTGTCAAGGCATGAGTGACACTAGGACAAGGGAACAAGGGATTCAAGAGCATAGAACAGTACAAAGTTGAACTGGTATATGAGTCGAAAATGAGAACAGAAGAAAAATAAACCAGAGGAAGAATAATGGCTGGGGAATGCAGTGAAGGATGGCAATAATTCTTTTTGAGGATAAAGAAAAGTATCACAAGCAGTGAGGCATAAAGAGATATGGAATGTTTTGAGGTTATGGTTGGATAGAGGGATTTAAAAATTCTTTTTTTTTTTTGGTTTTTTGGAGGGCAGGGCAAACTGGGATTAATTGACTTGCCAAGGCCACATGGCTAATAAGAGTTAAGAGTCTGAGGTTGGATTTGAACTCAGGTCCTCCTGACTCCAGGGCCAGTGCTCTATTCACTGCACCACCTAGCCGCCCCAGATTTAAAAATTCTTAATCATAAAAACAGAACAATAGGGAGTAATGCTGAGATCAAAGATAAGACTGCTCAGGTGTGTGACTGAAAACAGGTCAGGGGAGGAGGTTGATGAATAAGGAAGCCAAAATGTCTGATGAACATCAACATATACATTGTATGCTGAAATCCCCTAGTGCAGTGGTTCTCAACCTGTGGGTCGTACCCCTTTGGAGGTCAAACAACCCTTTCACAGGGGTCACAGGGGTTGCCTAAGACGATCGGAAAACATATTTCCTATGGTCTTAGGAACCGAGACACCGCTCCTCTATCTGTCTCCAGGCGGGGCTGCCCACAAAAGAGTATTAAAGGGTCGCAGCATTAGGAAGGAACCACTGCCCTAGTGCAAGGACAGAAGTTGGCGTGGAGAGGGAGACTGACCAGGTGGGATAATTAGTACCGCATGAGAAATCAAGGCTAAATCAAGGCTAAAAGAGATAATACACACACACACACACACACACACACACACACAAACACACACGAGGAAGTTCTAAATCTAGGTCTCTATAGCTTCATGGCTCAGATGAAATGGGAGTGGAAGGAGGTGGCGAAAGCTAGCACAATGTAACTCCCTCTTCAGCATCTAGGAAATGCTAGACTTATTTTTGTTGTGGCTTAACATGGCTTTCAATACTTCCTGCACTGTCCCATGAACCCTAGCTACCTACTTTAGTATCACTGACTATGTCCAGTTCTTTTAGATTACATCTCTCATCCTACAAACTTTCTTGTTCCCTTACTACCCAGCTCTACCCTGAGAGATAGATAACCTGGTATAGTGGAAAGTGAACTAGATCTAGAATAAGAAGACCTGGGTTCAAAACCCTTCTCTGCCACTCACTGCTTGTACAGTGTCAAGTCACTTTTCCTCTGTGGGCCTCAAGTTTTCTCATCTGTATAATGAGGGTATTGGACTAGATAACTTATAAAGTCCCTTCCAAATCTCGATCTATGTTATAGATTTCTGAAAACAATCCTTGCAGTTCTCCAGAAAACCTTACAACTAAAAGAAAAGACAAGTACATAGAGGAATAGTTTACCAACTGTCATTAATTTGTTCTGGAGAAATAAAGTAGGTAACACAGGGTTGTGTACAGTGGCCACCCAGATTTAAGGCTATAAAAGATGTTGTTCTACCACCAGAAGACGGAATGGCAGTGCAGGGGCTGTATTGAGGGGAGCTGTCAGGAAGATGCCCTGGGCAGGACAGATGCTGTCACACTAGAGCTAGGGAATCAAACAAAAAGATGGGGAACTTAAGAGAGAAGATCTGGTCACTGGGCTAGCCACAGAAAAAGAGAAGTAGAATTATAGATTCGGGGCTCGAAGGAATCTCAGAGGTCAATGATTCCAACTCTCTCATTTTAGAGATGAAGAAGATGAAACCGAGAAAGTTTCAGTCATTCAAAGTCAGGTCCCATATCAGAAAATATATGACTGGAAAAGTGGGTTGGAGCCAGATTGTGGACAGTGCTGAAAGTCAGTATCAGGACAACTTGTTATTACAAAATGATCTCAATGAAGTCTTACTAAAAGTCTACTTCTATCTTCTGTCTAAATCTGTGCTTTATCTTCAGAAAAGGTACTAAGTCTTCCTCATGTTCTCTTTGAGATGAGAACCTCTATTATAAATAGAAAGGTTAAACAGTTTATCTCATAGAATTTAAGAAAACAATTCCAGAATATATCATTAAAATGCATTTTTAAGCTGTGAAGAGTTGATTTTTGAAAATATGAATTAATTGGAGATTATCATGTAAATACTTCTTTTTCTTTTTGGAGGAGGTAAGGGAGGGCAACTGGGGTTAAGTGACTTGCCCAGAGTCACAGGGCTAGTAAGTGTTAAGTGTCTGAGGCCAAATTTGAACTCAAGTCCTCCTGACTCCAGGGCCAGTGCTCTATTCACTGTGCCACCTAGCCATCCCATAAATACTTTTTCTAAGAATCAAACAGATTTAGGTACTATTTTAAAACTATTTTAAGCTAACTTAATTATGCAAATCCCTGATTTACACCTAATTTATGTGGACTGGTGTTTAGAATAAGAATACTGGATCCTAAGTCAATTAAGGAAGACCTAGGTTTTGTATGTGACCTCAGACAGCTACCAGCTTGTGTGAACATGGGCAAGTGATTGAACATCTCTGATTCTCAATTTTCCCATCTATAAAATGAGGAAGATGAACTTGATAACCTCTAAGTTCCCTGCTAGTTCTAAATCTATGATCCTATGACAGCCTATAATGATTTGTTACTTCTAAGATGCATTGCCACTAATTGAGATCTTTTTCTCTCCCCTTCTCACCATCAATTTATCACAAACCCCTTTCTCCATAGTTCCAGCTCTTCACTTGGCCGGAAAACTAGTCCACAGTGCAAGGATGGGTGACAGAATGAGGTATTACGGATAAAGGGAGAAGAATGAAGATAAAATCACATAGCCATTCTACTTTCTTCTGAATTTCCTCTAGTCCCCATTATCAGTCTCTAATCACTTCCAATTCTTTCCCCTTTCCCTATTTTATTTTTTGCCCTGGCCAAGAGGCTCTGTCCTGTTCTGTTCTAATGGGGAAAGACCTACAAAAAGAAATATTAATGTTAATTTAGGAGGTTCATACATTTTCCTATGACCCTAAAGACCCATCTTTATCAAATACATACATCTTTGACTTTCTTTATGAAACCCAAGTAAAAAAAAGAGCAGGGCAATTTGGGCCACGTGCCCTTTCTCCCCCTCATTTCTTATTATTGGTATCAGTAAAAATCATTACAAATCCTCAAAAAAGGATTAAGCACTTATAACTTGGTGAGGTAGATAGTACAGATATTATTACCTATCTCATTTTACAAAAGAAAAAAGAAAGATCAAATGACTTGTCCTTAATCACACAGCTATTCTGTCAGATACAAGATAAGAACCTGAGTCTCAGCTGGCTCCAGAATCCAGTGACATTGGAGCTACCTGTCAATGGAATGACATTCCCACTATATCAGGTACCTCCATAGAATGGTGTGGGAGTCTAACCACCACATGTAACATTGTTTCTATTGGAAAATACATTAAGTTCTAAACCACACATAAACACTTATACAGGTAATGAGGTATAGAAATCTATTGTACCCTACAAAAAATAGATGGGAAAAGGGATAGAATTCTGGTAATCGAAGGTATGTAAAACTACCTGTAATCTTTATACAGCATGAAATCTAATTGTTGCATAGTCTACAGTAAAAATCCTAATGTTCTATGGATTAAAAGTACTTTAAAAAATTAACCATAAAGATTAAAAATAAGCTCAAGAAGAGTTACAACTTTCATGGTAAGAGATTTTATTCATGAAACATTTGGGTAGAGATGGTGACTAATTCTAGGTTCTTTATACTGTACTGGAAATTGCTAAAAATAACAAAAGTTAAATCACATTAAAAACAAATTTTCTTTTCATTCTCATCTCTCAAAAATCGTCTATAACAATACTGTTCTCTGGCTAGATTGTCTACTTACTGCACTTAAAACATAGGAGAGGGTTTGTCAAGTACACAATAAAAACTTAAAAACACACTGAGTAGCATATTAGAAAGAACACTAAATTTGAAGTCTAAATGTAATCCTAATTTTGCTACTTACTATTAATGAAACTTCAGCAAGTCTTTTACACCCTTTGGCCTTTCCATCTTCTCAACTGTAAATTGGGGGCAGGAGAACAGAGGAGGATTGGACGAGACCTTAATATAGCACAATTCTGAGCCTTTAAGTTTTCCCAGCTCTGCTCTTGGGTTTCCTAAGTTGGTCTGGGTCACTACCTGCATATGTATATACAGAGTATCTTAATTCTCCAACTAGAATGTAAACTCTTGCACATTCATAAAGATAATTCCCTAAATGCACTAAGTTCTTCTTATACGATTGTTTGGAAAATGAATGTTTTCCTTTCATTTAGGGGCATAAAAAACTGACTTCAACATCTAAGTTAATAACAGATCTGGTGTTGTGACTTAACCAATGTAGTACTGCTAAAATGAAGTTCATCTTAACTGAAATTCCCTTTGAGATGTTATGCTAAGGTTCATTTGCCAATATCCTTAATATTTACATTTTAAAAACCAAATGGAAATATCTGTAATGAAAATGTCTACTTATGAAACTTCCAAAAGGTCCATTTCAAATTGCTTTTCATTGTCAGTAGACTTGTAAACTATGATAACAGAATCTTGAACTGACCATTACTCCAATACAAAATACAGAGGAAAAACTCAAAGCTCCAAAAATCAAACTATGAACTAAAAAAATTACTAAGTATGCAAAAATAAAGGGCAAACAAACACTACATACCACAAACGTTTTTAGTGCATAAACTGGAGATAATAAAAATTGTATTCCTTTAAACGCACAATACAAATTAACCTGCAAAATGTCCACTTGAACTTTTAAAGGGAAAAAATGAAATAGGAAAACCTTTGAAAAAAATGCACATATGTATAAATGTCCACATATGTATATTTTATCAAAACCACTTGACTTAAATACTAGAGATGTGAACTCCCCCGGCTCTAAATATTTTCCAGAAATAATTGTAGCAACCGTATCGTTACCCATACGGAAAAGAGTGTCCCTTCAGAGGAATTCTCGTCCCTGGAAGTGGAAACTAAAGCACCTCGTCTCTTTATCACCGCCCTTGCAGCTGCCTAAGAGGGGCCATTCATCACCTAACATTTCCTAGACACTGAATCGAGGAAAACTATCTCAAAGAACGCCCGTTCAACAAGAAAGGCAGAGGAATGTGTGGAACCGGGAGCGGCGGAGAAAAAAAAAACACAGGGACATCAAGTCTCCGGGATACCGCGGAAAAACGCCGAAGGAAGCCCGGGAGCGGCGGGCAGCTGGCGGGGAAGGTGAGTGTCAGAGGGATGAGTCCACAGGGGCTAAAAGGTGGATGGGAGTAGAGCGGGCCCAGGAAAGGGGCTGGGGTGGCCAGACCCGAGCCCGCTCCCGCCGCCCCCTCCAGCATCACTCTTCTCTGGCCGTAGGAGGAGGGGCCCCGCGGCAGCTAGGTTTCTGCCGGGCCAGCACAGATTAGACCAGAGAAGCCGCTCCCGTCGGGCTGAACAGCGCGGAAGGCGACAGTGGCGTTAGGCGAAGCTAAGCACGGGAGGGGGGAAGAAGAGGAGTGGTGAAGGGGCACGAAAGAAGCTGGTACCTGTCTGCCTCTCTCGGATACTGGCTGCAGCCGCGGTCGCCATCTTGACTCCCACCATTCACCGCCCGGCCCAAGAGCCCGGAGCAGCAGGATGACGTGGCTGCCCCAACGCCCCCGGAAGGAAAGGGGGCGGGAAGCAGGCGTGGAGCAGAAAACTAAGAATCAGAAGGCGCCTCGGAGGACACGTGGCTATAGGGGCCCCGCCTCTTCTAGGTCATGTTCAGTCACGTGGCTTGCCAGGCCCCAGGTGCGCGCTCGGAGATTTTTAAAAATCGTGGGATGTGGCAGGTCTGCAGTCTTTGAAGCTGGTCGCTCTGAGGGGAAAGGGGATTACTAGGAACTGTAGTCATCCAACAGGTGTTGAGAGATGGGCAATATCCCACTGTGGGTATACTACGAATTAAATCTTTAACCTTATTGGCTTTCCCCCCCTTCCTGTCGTGGAGAGGGGGCGGCACATATTCCAAACTGTTGGTTAAAGCAGACACAGAAGTAATCAATTTCCCATCATTGTAGGAAAGTGGAGGAGGGGAAGGAGAAACGAGAAAAAGGTTCGTGAACTTATTAAACTATTATTTTAAAAAAGCACTCCAAATCATTGTTTTAAATCTGAATCCTTGGTTTATTGCACTTCAAAAAATGGATACACATGACATGGAGTTTAACACTTGACACACTAACTGCTAAATTCTGAATCTATAGCAAATTCTGCAATGCAAATTTTAAACTGCTATTTACACAACTAAAAATCATAATAAGATTCTAATAATCGCTATTAAAATGTAGCATTTTTTTTCCTACGGGCCAGTATTATTTTCCACATCAAAGGTTTAATGAAATCACAAAATACTATTGGTTACCTATCATTTATTGCAATAGAAATTACCCAATATTACAGAAAAATGACACTCCAAAATATTTTATTAATCGTACTTAAAATAATTTTAAATTGCATAAATTTACTCAAGTGTCTGCCAACTTGTAAATTTATTCACCGATATTTTAATTAACTTGCACACCAGTGAAGTAAAACTAAACAGTACATATAAAAGTCAGCCCATCAGAGGCTTGTGAGGAACTTGAAAGCATATGTGAAAGCTTCTTCACTTCCTAACAGTTTCCTTTGAATATTACTGAAGTACAGACAGTTCTTGGCTTTGCTTGAGGGCACATTCTGCAAACCTCTACTAGTAATATGAATCTGCTCCCACCCACCCATTTCACTTGGGCTAGATAACAAAAACATACACAAAATAATACTTTACACAAGTCATAAAATGTACTAAAATGCAGACACATGTTGAATACTGTGCCATGACAATAAACAGAATTATGAAATGAAAGGTAAAGTTAATGATAAAGCATGCACAGTACTGTACTGTAACGTTAACATAGGTTTGCAGTATGTTACCCTTCCCCCACTCACTGAACTGGTAGTCGGCTTTGCAACTTTTTTTATTGAAGCTGTCTAAATGTTTGGACAGTGGCTCTCTTTTTTCTCCTTAAATATATATGATGATAACAAGCAATATTATCCTCAAGTAGTCTTTGAATTTTAAAAAAATCTTCGAGTATTTGAATCCATCTTTTCAATAGAAGAAAAAAAAATTCACTCAAATGATGAAATGCTCTGGCCAACTGTTTCCTTTTGAATCTTTTTGGTCTGATCTCAGGTTACACAGCATCCCTTTCTTCTGCAATCTTTGCAGCTAGCAACTCAATCAGATCCTCATTCAACAGTTTTTCTCCATAAGACTCAATCAGCTCTTCCAACATCATTCTCATCCACTTCTGGCTCTAATTCTTGAGCTAATTTTCCAATCTTTTTACTCATTTCTTCCAATGTTTCGAATTTGTCAAATCCATGAAAATCGGGAATGAACTTTGAGCTTGTCCTTCCCCCCAAAATCTTTTCATATATGTTTTTATTACATCTTCCCATGCCTTTTAGAATTGTCTATGTAAAGTAGAATTTGCATAATACAAATTTCCATAAAGCAAGAACTGTCTTACACTATTCCTTTTTTCCCTTCTCAGCTTTTCTGTATCTGCCACTATCCTCAATTTTTTCCCAATTTTTATTTAAAGTTTTGAGTTCCATATTCTATTCTTCCTTCCACTCCCCACTCTGTGAGATGGTTAAACAATCAGATCTAGGTTATATATGTGCAACTATGTAAAACATTTCCATATTAGTCATTTTGTACAAGACGAATAAAAAAATGAAAGAAAGTAAAAAATAGCATGCTTCAGTATGTATTCAATCAATATCAGTTCTTTCTCTGACAGTGGATAGTATGCTTCATCATTAGTCCTTTGGGATTATCTTAGATCATTGTACTACTGAGAATAGCCAAATCATTCTGTTTTTCATTAAACAATATTGGTATCACTGTGTATAAGGCTGTTCTGATTCTGTTCACTTCACTATGCATCAGTTCACGTAGGTTTCCAGGTTTTTCTGAAATCCTGTTTGTCATCTTTTATAGCACAGTAATATACCATAACGATCACAGCTTGTTTAGCCATACCCAAGTGATGGACATCTCTTTGATTTCCAATTCTTAGCCACCACAAAAAAAATTGCTATAAAATATTTTTGCACAAATATGTCCTTTTCCCTTTTTTTGGTTGTCTTTGGGATATAGACCTAGCAGTGACATTGCTGGATTGAAGAGTTATACACAGTTTATAGCCCTTTGGGCATAGTTCCAAATTGCTATCTGGAAAGGTTGGATCAGTTCACAATTCCACAACAGTGCTTTAGTGTCTCAGTTTTCCCACATTCCCTCCAACATCCAACTTCTATTTTTTTACTTTTTTGATTTTGTTTTATCATATCTTGATGTCTCATAGTCATCAGTTTCTACTTGTTCAATCCTGATTTTTAAGGAATTATTTTCTTCAGTGAGCTTTTGTACTTCCTTTTCCATCTGGTCAATTCTACTTTTTAGGGAGTTATTTTCCTTGGCAAAATTTTGTCTGTCTTTTCCCATGTTACTGACTTTGTTGTCATGATTCTCTTGTATTACTCTCATTTCTTTTCCAAATTTTTCTTCTACCCCTTTACTCTGCTTTTTAAAATCCTTTTTAAGCTCTTCTAGGAATTCTTTTTTGGGTCTGAGATCAAATTACATATTTCTCTGAGGCTTCACTTGTGGCCATTCTGACACTATTGTACTTTTCTAAGTTTATGCCTTGATCTTCCCTATCACCATAGTAACTTTCTATAGTCAAGCTCTTTTTTTTTCCCCACCATTTTTTTCCCTGCCTTTTTTTGTGACTTGATGTTTTTATGTGAGAATTGGGATCTGGTCCTGCACTGTCCCAAGCTTTTTGTGCTACAGCTTTGGCTCTTACTGCTGGCTTTAACTGGGCTTCAGGGTTTAGCTGCTTGCTTTCTCTGAAAGGCAGGCTTCCCTTTTGGTTTGACCAAGACTAGGGCCTCCCCAATGGCAATTACCTGGCTGTGGGCTTTACCTTGCTCTAAGGGTGGGGCTTGGCTGTTGGGTTGCTATGGGAACAGGGCTTCTCTGCTAGCAGGCCCTGGAGGAATAATTTCATTCCTGATCTGCCCAAGGGGTAGGATCCTGCTGCTAGCTTGCCATGAAAACAGGCTCTCTGCTATTGGCCAGCCCTGGGGCAGGACTTCACTATTGGTCAGCAATGGGGTCAATGTTTAAAATTATAAAGTGATTAGTTATAGAGTGCTAAATAGAAATACAGCTCATAACCATAGAGACAATGCAAACAGCTGGTCTCTTTAGGACTGAGAGGTAAACAAACACATGGGCATGGGTGTGTGTGTATGAAATTTTCTTATCTCTTGAGAATGTGAGAAATAAATTAATTTCAGAATGCTATGATTTGAGTAATTACAGTGTTGCCTCGTTTATGTAGTACTTCCTATCCATATGTTCAATTTAATAAAACTTTCATAGAAGTTAGTTGTTTTTCGACTTTGTACAAACGAATCTTTCCACCCTATCAGAAAAGATTCATGTAGGAAAAGCACTAACATGTCGGTTTATACAAAAGAATTCTTTCTTCATGTATTTTTCTGGTCAATTCCTATGCAACAGAGACATCATTACAAATTAACCAAATTTGCATATCAAACTGAGTAGACAAAGTTATAGGGTACTGAAAGGCTGTCAATAGCACTAAAAGACATTTCTTTCCAAGTTTCTCTTTAGTTAAAAGGTTTGTACAATTTAGAGTACTTAAGGATAGGAATTTAAACTAATTTCATTAATATAGGGAACAAGACATTCCCTCTACTAATGCAGGCTTGCAACACATCTGTAATTTATAATCTTAAAAAGATGCCTGGGGTATTGGCACTGAGAAGTCACACAAACCAGGATGTGTCAGATGCATGCCTCCAAGTCTCAGTCTTCCTGGCTTTGAGACCAGCTCTCTATTCATTCTGCCATGCTGTCTAAAGTTAAAAATGAATTCATATATATATAAAACTGTCACCAACATAATTAAATTTGATATTGCATTATTAAAGCAAATTTTAAATTGTATAAACCCTGGACATAAACTAGATACATTAAAGTAAGGAATCAACCAAAATGAAAGGAAATATTTTACATTTCATATTACAGCCAGAAAAAACACAGTACAATTTATCATAAAAGTAACAATAAAGAACCATTAAAAATGTTGCCTATTTACAAAAGAAGTAAATCTTATTCTAATTACTTTCCTTAGGATGAATGAACACTAAAGGCAAAAGCCACTTGGCGAATTTATCTTTTTTTTATATTGGTTTTTGTTAGCATGGAGTCATGTCATTTAATTATCAATGATTGAGTGATTGTTTATACCATTTCTTTTGAAAAGAAAAATAAACAGCATAGGCCCAAAATTCAGGAGAGTACTAGAATATTAGTGATTAAAAGAAACATGCTTAAGTGAAAAAAGAACCAAGCTTACTTATAGGTACAATTTTGAAATTATATAAATATGAACATATGAAAAGCAAAATCACTGATTTCTGTTTAGACATAACTGAAAGTAAAAGATTTACAATATCATATTATTTAAAGGCTTTAACATGAGTGTATCCAAGAGAAGTAAAGATTTGCTAAAAGAGGTTCCAAAAGCCATAACAATTTTAAGACAAAACTTCATTCGAAAAACATGTCAATATAAATAAGTTTAACTTTCAAAACTAAAAAGGAGCAATGAAAAAAAGAAGCTGAGATTATTCTCTTCTTTCCTCCAAAGATACTCTTAGCAATACCAATAAATGTCAAAGAAATCTAGAAATAAATTTAAATCAGTAACTTAATAAGATTTCTTACTGAATTTTAATTTAGAGGAATTTAGCTGGCATTGCACTTATAAGTAAGGGGGAAAAAACACAGTTAAGTACAAATGTAAAAGATCATTCAAATTTGTGGTGGAGTAAAAATGCTCCATCTACTTTGGTACTAAATTTAAAATTATGGATATGGAAGATGATGATTAGATTGTTTTCCAATTTTTAAAAATGTATACAATTAGAAGGAACATATTAAAAACAGCACTTACATGGAAATTAAGTGAGAATGGCTTCTGGAATGGGAACATGAATTTCTAAATATACTGTTTTTGTTCCTTTAAATAATTTACAAATGAAATTAACAGGTAGGTGCAAAATCATTTTACATGAATTAAAAGTTAGTATCTATGGGCTAGACTCCAGGAGGCTTACATGGTAATTCAGTCAACTTAACAAATAATATCTGCCGCTGTAATCAAACCCATAATGTGGCAACTGATGTAGAGAGCTAAAATAACTTGATATTAACCCCCATTCACTCACTTTGAAGGCACAGAACTGCCCTAAATCTACACTAACCAAAACCATTACCATTAAGGCCAAAGATTCATTTCACAAATCCTAACTTTTAAACACATTTTAACATAATTCAATGTCACGGAGTACAGGGAGCAGGTTCTACCTTTTCCCAGATGACCTATCTGCACACTTTGATTTCTAGTTTAGTGCCACTGCATCTTGAGAACAGTATGCTCTTGACTCATGTGCTATAATACCTTTAAATTCTGTGGCATTTCTATTTAATGCTTTAAAAGAAAAAAAGTTGAAAGACAATTATTTTTTATACAAAACTGGAAAATAATTATAGTTTACCTGAAGTAAACATAACTTAGAAAACTAGTCGATATAAAATTTTTATGTGTATCACAACATGGTAACGACTTACCAAAGTTACTTATTTTGAAGTTCATAGATAAGTAAAAGCATGAAGAAAATACAAAATGTTATATCAAATTTGAATAAGAAATTCCTTAACATATTGTACTTTTTAAAAATGTCACCACTTTCTTTAAATTTCTTATCAAATACTACTGAATTAAGACCGACAAGTTTTAAGAGGAGGGACAATTAAGGACAAAGTTGTGGAATGTTAAGAACATAATGATAGCAGCTTACAAGGAGGCACTTCTGAAATAAGATTTAACATCCAGTGTAGTAATTTTTTTCTCTTTCTAGTTCTAAGGCATTTCTGATGGCAAAGTCCATGTTTTCCTGAAATTCCTTATATGTGTTGGTTATTGGAAGACTTAACCTGTTACAGTATTTGGTTCCAACAGGATAATCAGCATTCAAAAATTCAATTGATGGAGTAGGCTGAAATCCAACAGGTGGAATGGCACGGCAACCTGTTGCAAAAACTAGGATATCTTCTAATGTTACTACAGATTCTCCACCTGAAACATACAAAAAAAAATGACAGGAAAGTTAAAATATTTGTGTAATTTTAGAAAATCTTCAACCTTTTGGAGGTAGACATGGTGTTATAACAAAAAAAATTTTTAAATCATTTACATTTAAAATTTTAAGACATAAATTTTGGCATGTTAATTAGAATGAAAACAAAAGGAATCAATAAAAAAGTGAGTAATGAAGAAATTATAGTTAGTTTCAAAATCAAAATTCTTATTACTAAATCCAAATAAGAATAGCTCATGCTGATACTGAATTTCTTTACATTGTTATTCATACCTATTACTAAGTTGAAAGACTGTAGACATACCATTGGGAAATATATGTAGGATATCTTTTAAGAAATTTTGAAATAATTTAGCCTAATCACTAATAACAAGGATAAGGGCACTGAAAAGATCCTTTTTCTCCCATAAACATTTTGAGAGGCTTATGTTTCCTTCACCTGAAACTACTTACTTTGGACCATCTTATCTTCAGTGGATATATGGAAGGATTTTCTCACAAACTGCTACTTATTCTGATCTTTTCTTGTGGGATTCTTGTCAATCTTCTCCCATAAATTCCTCCATATAAAATTCATCCCAATGTGTTCAAGGTCTTCTTCAGGGTATTTTAACACTATAAAATACCACATTTAGGTTGTTCACCTAAAATCCCTTGATCTTGCTATATAATAGGCCCACCTTTCTCCAATTATATATTTTCTGGATGCTACTAACATTTTAAGTGCAAGTTCATCTTTGAACAATGTGTATTGTCTTTTGGGTAACCTGCAATTGTGAGTTTTCAGAAATTTTGGTGTTTTATGATGCATAACCATATTACATTACCACACAAAGATAGATTTCGTTTCAGAGAGCAGTGTGAGATGATAGAAGTTTTGTGTTATTTCTCAAATGAAATCTAGAAAAACCCCCTATTCAATTCTGGGTCCAGCTCATTATCCATCTGGAGTGCCTTCCAAATTAAGTGTAATGATGGCCTAACTAGAACCAGAGTGTCTGGAGGCCTTAATCATTTATAGAGAACTGCTCATCAATCTGCATCATGTGGAACAGTCTGCACAATGAAGATAAACATCTCTGTTGAACTATTCTTCTGTTTTATGCTTAATATTAACAATCAAGCTTCACTGAACAAACTTCTCTTTCATTACATCTATTGCGATGGTCTTTACATATGGATGGTAGACACCTCATAGAAGTAACATCTTTGTTAGAAAGGCTGTAGAAAGAGAGACATACTAATGCACTGTTGGTGGAGCTATAAACTGGTCTAACCTTTCTGAAAAAATATTTAGAATTACATAAGAAAATTCACTGAGGTGCACATGCCTGCTAATTCAGCAAAACCACTACTCTGCTCATACTTCAAAGAGATTAGAAAAAGAGAAAAGTCTCACATACAGATAGATAGCTATTTATAGCAGCACTTCATGAAATAGCAAATAACTAGAAGGAAAGTGATTACCCTTTCTGCTATGGGTATGGAATACTTTATAATGTCAGACTTTTTTGATGTGTTAACTAGTTTCGTTGAATCTTTTTTTCTGCTTTTTATTTATTGTTAAATGACTCTGGGGAGGTTGGGGAAGAAAGATGGATTGAGAAATATAAATTATATAAAAATAAGAGCTATTAACAAAATTTATTTTAAAAAATAAAGTGGATACCTATGACTGGGAAATAGTTTAACAAAGTAGAGTGTATGGATGGAATAGAATGTTACTATACTGTAAAAATTATACATACAAAGAATTCAGAAATTTGGGTGATTTATAAAATTGAAGCAAGTCCATGATGACTGCAATAACATGAAAGAAAACAACACTGAAAAACTTCAGAACTCAAAGTAGTGACCAGTTATGACGGTAAAACATAGATCATGCCTCTCGGCAGGGAGTTACTCTATTAATGGGATAAGGCATACATTTTCAGACACATCCAATAGGTTGATAGTTTTACTTACTTAATACAAGGGAAGGTTTAAAGAACTCAAGAAATGACTGACAAAAAAAAGCAGTTCCCCTCTGGGCCTGCTTTAAGGTTTGATCCACAAAGTTCTTTTTTTGACAGTCTACAAATAACAGTGCTCTCGAGCTCTTATTTTCTGCACCTTCAGATCAACTGCATAATCATGAAGCTGTGCCCTAGTATAGAAAGCAGTTTATGAAAATTTCAATATGACATCTCATATTTTCTTAGGATATACTTCATATATATATATAAATCAATCTCAAAAGATTACAGAGAAATTATTTTATAGAGACTTTAAATAGGAACACAGGTTAGTTGTTATTGATGTCCTCTTGATCATATTTCTTTGAATGAAATGAAAAATAAATTATTATTCTTTGTGCATGTGCATAATTTTTATTTAATAATAATCTAGTATCTTCCCCTTTTACAGATAACTTGAGAATTTCTCCCTCAATGCTTTCAAAATTGAGGTGGCTCCTAGCACAGATATTTTTCTCTATTTACTTGGTCCAGTTCAGTTCTTCTTCCAAAGTACAAATATGATGATTTCACCATCATCAATGATGAAAATGATTTATTACAAAAATATTGGTCAGTATCTTGTTTTCCATATTTTAATACTAAATAGAACTGTGATAGCTGATTATAATAACTCAGGCTCATCCAAAAGCATCAAGAGGGCCATGTAAAGAATGGAGGAGATCCCTGTGAATTTCATGAGGACAGGGATAATGGCTGTTGGATGAATTCCTGCTGATTGATAACTTTCACTATAAATTTTGATAGAATTAGCAACAGTAGGCAAATTAGAAAAATGTCAAATTACAATGTCAAATGCATGCTAGAGAAATGTCTGTGTATATAGCAGAAATGTATATTATCAAAATATGTTTCTCTAAAAAGATTTAATTGTTCCTTTGGAGAATTTGGTAGTTAATTTTTACTAAGATTTACCTCAAATCACACTTTACTTTGTCAGACAACTTGAAACGAAATATTACAATGTTAGTGTAAGCTAAGAAAAAATGAGCAATTTGTAAGATTGAGAGGCAAAACTGAAATACCAAAAAAAGAGATTTAAAACCCAAACAAAATCTAAACACAGATACTTTGAAAATTTTAAAATATTCACTTACTTTCAACATTCTGCAAGTAATTCATCCAAAATCCCATAGCTCTGGTGTCTTGTGCTTCAGACAATTTGTGCATAGTAAAAAGATCACTAAAGATTCTGGTTGTAAGTCTCTCAGGCTTGTGACACAGGATACTATAAAATGCTTCTGGATATTTCTGCATTGTTTCTAACACACCAAGAGTTCTCAAACCCTGCTGAAAACTAAAAGGGAGAAAAAAGAATGAATCCACTGGGGGAAAGAAAAAAACATTGGTTTTCTTTTGCAAACATTCAGAAAGAGGAAAAAAATTTATTTCCATCTGAATGTTTTCTGACTAGATTTTCATGAATAATTTGTTAGAAAAGACCTAAGGTTTGACATCAACAATATTTCAGAAAAAATTTCATTGTATTTTAGCATTCAGTAGTTAAAGTGGAACTTCTCTATAATCTTCAAGCGATAGGGCTAGCCATGTCAGAATGTATGTTTATGTACATTCATGTCAATATCTGAATTGAATACCCACAGTCAATGTACCATATTAGGTGCTAAGGATATAAAGATGATAAATCTAACTAGAGGGTGGGGGAGAATGGATAAAATAAGTAGCCAGATAATTATGATACAAACAAAGGTAAAGTACTTTAGTGTGTAAAGTACTAAAATAAAAAAAAGGAAGGTGCTAGAAACAAAAGAAAGAATAGGTAACAGGATGGACATGAGTGTGTTAAGGTATTGAGAGAATAGTGATGGAGGACTGAGGCTTAGAAAAAGCCAATGTTGTCTTGAAAAACTAAGGATAAGCAAAGAGATTAAAAAAAAACAACAACCCACAGCTATATTAGAGAAGGAGGGAATCAAAGAAGGGAAAGACCTCCTACTTTGGGTGGAGAAAATGATGACAATGACTGAGAAGGCACAGCTACTGAATTCTTACTTTGTTGATATTTTGGGGCAGCTTGATGGCGCAGGGCCTGGAGTCTGGAATATTTATTTTCCTGAGTTCAAATCACGCCTCAGACACTCACTTGCCATGTGACCCTGGACAAATTACTTAACCTCAGTTACTTGCCTCAATTTCTTCATTTGGGAAATAAGCTGGAGAAGGAAATGGCAAACCACTCCGGTATCCTTGCCAAGAAAATCCCAAATGGGGTCACAAAGAGTCAGACACAATAGAAAAATGATTGAATAACAACTTGCTACTATTTCTCTGACAACTTCAGTTTACAAGGAACAGAACAAAAATTCAAGCTAAGCAATGGGTAACAAGACAAGCAACTTAGCTGCCCTTTGGTGAATTTAAATTACCTATCTCTGATGAACTAAATAAATTCTCAGGTAAGGAAACAGTTGACATTTAATTGCTGATGCACTGCAGGAGAAATATGAAAAGATGGGCAGAATACAAAGGCAACACAGGCTTAAAGCAGAGCTAGTGTTGTCCAAATTTTCATTCATTTCAAAGAAAGAGAAAAGAATACATAAATTTAAAACTTGACTTCTATTCCTGGTAAAATTGTAGAATGTCTTAATAAACAGGTAGTTGTTTTTGTTGTGTTCTAGTAGTTTTTCAATTGTATTTGACTCTCTGTGACCCCCTTTTGGGAGTTTTCTTGGCAAAGATACTGAAGTGGCTTGCTATTTCCTTCCCTAGTTAATTTTTACAGATGAGGAAACTGAGGCAAGCAGAGTTAAGTGACTTGCTCAGGATCACATTGATAGTAAATGTCTGAGGATGGATTTGCACTTAAGAAGATGCCTTAATTTTTCCTCCTTACAAAAAAAATACTCTCTGCCACGCCCCCCAAAAAGCCCAAAGAATCCTCCTGGAAAGGTTGTTGCAAGTGGTTGCTGAAATTTTATATAGTAGCCATCACAGTTTTCCAGACAAGCCAGAGAGAGAAGAATTCCTTGATTTCTAAAAAGTGGAAGAATACATACAACCTGCTGTGCATTTCAGAACCCCTACTTTTATCTGTGGCAGTAAACTATTTCTAAGTCAGGGATGTTAAACTGGTGACCCTTTGCAGATCTGTAGATAGATTTCAGGGGGCCTAGCAACTTGGATGAGAAAAATTATACTGTTAGCTCACTTCCAAATGGAATTTAGCCATTCCTTCAATTTATCTTATACATTTAAAAACATTCTGAAAAAGGAATTCATAGGTTTTATTAGATACCTTATAGGGTCTACAATACAAAAAAAAAGTGAAAAACCCATGGTCTACTTAATGTCAAAATGTGTCTCTCAATGGACTTCCGAATCATGAAACCACCAAGATGAAGATCTAGATAGGTTCTTTGATCTCCATGACCTCTCAAATGTCTCTAAAACAGAAATGGTATACCAAAGAGAATGCCACTTTAGCTATCTCCATGATTTAGGACAATTCAGAATCTAAAAGAAAGGAAACAAAACAAAACAAACAAGCCCAAGAATCACTCGCTACCCTGGGTTTACTTTGGATCACTTCCCCATTACCCAAATTACCAGCAGCGAGGTTACTCTAGCACACCCAAGAACCGGGCCATGGGCCTACAATAAAACCCAAGTTCCTAGTACATAGGCTTGCAACAAAATCCAACCCTATATATTGAGAATGTAAATAAATAGAAGTAAAAGAAAACCTAGAAGAAAAGTAGCAAAAAACAGTAATATTAAAAGAAAATATGCTCACTAACCAACCAAAACATATTGATCTTAAAAACAGGATGCAAAGAGACAACCTAAGGATCATAGGTCTCATAGAAGAACATGAAAGGACAAAAAACTTTTAACACCATAATGCATGAAGTAATACAAAAGAACTGCCTTGAACTTCTGAACACAGGAAATGAAATACCAATTGAAGGAATGGATAGATTGGGTCCAAAAACAAAACAAAATAAACAGAAAACCCAGGCTGTAAACCCTGTAACACATAGTGGCTAAATCTAACCATTTAATTCAGAAACAACAAGTTCTTCAAGGAGAAAAACCTTCAAGTACAAAGGAAAGAAATAACAGTAGACTATTCTATACCATGTAGAAAATACTGGAGTAAATAGAATAATATGTTCCAAAGAAGAATAGGGCTCAGGAAGCAGCCCAGGGTGACCTGATCTGCAAATCTGAATTTAACAATAAAGGGGAAAAGATGGATGTTCAATAATAAAGAGATATTTCAAACAGTTTAAGGACAAAAACCAGAACTCAAGAGATTTGCTTCTCAAACACCCCAGATAACAGAAATGCAAGAGGTATGAACAAATGCAGCAGCCAAGGATAACAGCAGCAACAGAGTAACATCAGACAGAACAGTAGGAGACTTCTTTCTAAATATACACAAGGAGATGGAGGAGAAGACCTAAGTCATGTGGAGATAAAAATAAAGACACAGGTGTGGGGCATTATGGACAGAAACAATGATGCCCATTCTATGTACTATTAGTTGAGATTGTTCTGGAAATGCTAGCAACAGTAATAAGACAAGAGAAGGAAATTTAAGGCAAAAAGAAAAGAGGAAACAAAACTGTCCTTATTTGCTGATATAATGGTACATTTGGAAGATCCTAAGGAATCAGCAAAGGTACTAATTGAGACAATTAAAGTTTCAGCAAAGTTGCAGGATACAAAGTAAACCATCAAAAATCAACAGCATTTCTATGTAGTAATAGCAAAATCCAAGAAGCAAACATAGAGAAATCCCATTCCAAATAATTAAAAAATGCAAAAAATATCTGGAGAGGGACATACCAAAAAAACCAAAAGACTTATACAGATTCAATTATAAAGTGCTCCTTAAAGAAAGGCCAGTTTAAATAGCTGGAAGAATATTCTAGTTAGGCTGTGCCAATATAATAAAAAGGACAATATTATAAAAGTTTATTTAAATGTTTAGTGCTAAACCAATCAAATTACTAAGGGGATACTTTATAGAATTCAATAAAATACTAACACAAATGATTTGGAAAAACAAAACAGCTAGAACATCAAAGGAAATTATGAAAAAAGGAAGGATATAGGGGAAATAGTACTTCCAGACCTCAACTATAGTATAAAACAACAGTTATAAAAATTATCTGATACTGATTATGAGAGAGGGAGAGAAAGAGACAGAGAGAGAATGGAACAGACTAGATAAAGGAGAATCATAAATAACAGTACTCAATAAGTCAGTATAGCCAGTATTTGGTAAAATGGAAAACACAGATTACCTTGGAAAAACCTCCCTATTTAATAAAAACTGTTGGGAAAACCAGAAAGCAATCTGAAAGAAATCAGACTTAGACCAACACCTTACATCATATTCCAGAATACATTTTAAATGAATGACCTTAATTTTAAAGATCATATTATTTACAAATTGAAAGAGAATAGATCATATACCTCTCATGGGCATGAGTAAGAGACATGTTCTTAACCAAATAAAAGATAGTGGCAATTACAAAAGATTAAAATTGATAGCTCTGATCACTTGAAACTGAAAAAACTTCTGCACAGACAAAATTAGTGGATCTAGAATAAGAAAGGAAATGGGAAAATAGGAAAAAAATCTTTCAATCAAATTTCTCTGATTAGTATCTTTTTGGTGTGGAGTCATTTCAATTATATCCAACTCTTCATGACCTTATTTGGAGTTTTCTTGGAAAGGATACTAAAGCGATTTGCCATTTCTTTCTCCAGTTCATTTTACAGATGAAAGAACTTGCCCACAGTCACAAAACTAGTTAAGTGTCTGAGGCCAAATTTGAACTCCTGACTCCATGCCTAGCACTCCATCCACTTTGACACCTACCTGCCCTTATCAGAGTCTGATATCCAAGACATATAAAATTTAATAAATGTATATAAGACTAATATCCATTCCTCAATAGTGGTAAAAGGATATGAACAAACAGTTCTTAAAAGAAAAATTGCTAAGTATTCATAACCATATGAAAGAATGCTCCAAATCACAAAGAATGAGGCAAATGCAAATCAAAACAGCCTTGAGTTTTCATCTCATACCCTGCAAACTGACACAGACGACAAAAGAGGCAACAGTCAGTGCTTGTGGTGGCTGTGGAAAGACAGGCACGCTGATGCACTGATGGCACAGCTGCAAAATGGGACAACTACTTTGGAAGCAATTTGAAAAATACAAAGCAAATAACGCCACTAAAATGTCTATTCCCTTTAAACCAGAGTTTCTGTTGCCAGGCTTACACTCCAATGAAGCCACTGATAAAAAGAAAATCTCCACATGCAATAAATATTTACAGCAGGACTTTTTGTGACAGCAAAAACTAGAAACAAAGTAGATACCCATTAACTGGGAACGCAAATTATTATAGATAAATTTCATGGAATTATGTATGTGATGAATAAAGAGAAGCATGGAAAGATCTATATAAATTAATGTACCTGGAAGTAAGTCCAAGAAATCAAAATATACAGTAACTACAAAAATGTAAACGGAAAAGAACCACCGCCTACCAAAAAATCAAAAGCGAATGTAAGAAAATTATAAAGATTAAGTAGGACTTCAATCAGGAGGTTAAGATTAAGTGAGATTTGAATTAATTAGTTACCCGACTAGGCAACAATTAAGATGAAAAGAACATCCCCAAACCACCCCTTCATGGAGCTCGGAGAGCCATACATGTTATACATTGCAAATATTCTCTGACTTTTTCAGTGTATCAAATAGTTGTGCTAATTTTTTTCCTCTTTAAAAAAATTCTATGTGTTAAACAGCAGTTTCTCCAGGAGGGAGAATTGACGCTGGAGATAACTATAACAATCTAAGAAACAGAAGGCATCAATAAAAACTTATCTTTAAAAAGTTTATCTCTCGCTGTGTCCCTTTTCCTTTCCATCTCAAATTCCAGCTACCTGGACCTGTCATCTGGGTCCTATTATCAATTTTAGTATAACTGTACTAAACCTTTTTGTTTGTTTTGTCACTATAATAAAAGTGATGCAGAATAGACCTTAAAAATAATTACTAGAATTTATATGGTGCTTTAAGGTTTGCAAAGCCCTTTACCTCATTTAATCAAAGGCATCACTCATATGCAACAGAGAAGTAGTATATTATATTCTTCCACATCCAATTGTTTTATATTTTAATACATTTGTATATAAAATGCATAAAAGAACATAAAGCTTAGAAAACTGGTTTTGAAGAACTTTCTGTGAATTAAATTCCTGAATGATGGTACAGTAATATAAGTAGAGGAGCTTAACATAAGGAATGATTAAGGCATTTTCAAATGATGTCATTCTATTTGTTAAAAGATGAATGTGTTCTCAGAAGCCATTATTTCAAAGAAGTTAAATTTGCAATTAAAGTCGACTATAGACAAAAAGAAATGAATAGTTAGTGCCATAATATACTTTATTTTTTACACTCACATTTCTGCCTTACAAAGAACATTATATGCTGAAATGATTGTTACTTTCTCCTATTATATACTAGTATCATGGCAGCCTCAGAAACTTTCAGTCACTTAACTTTGCCGAGCCTATTTCCTTAGCTGTAAAAAAGAGAAACAATAATAATAATTATGCCTGTTTCATAAGGCTATTATAATGATGAAAGAACGTAATATGCTTTGCAAACCTTTAAAGATAAAACAAATGTAAGCTGTTATTATACAGTAAAACCAATTCCGTAAGATAAGGCTGGTAGTTATTATCCATTGGAGAAGCTGAAATCCATACAAAGAGCACACTAAATGAAGCTTATTCCTAGATTTGGTATGTCATGTATGGGACCAAACACACCTCCAGTTACCAGTGAGAAACTGGGCCATGTAAATTAAAACATATAATTCTAGAATTCCACATGCAAACAAACCTACCTGTCCAGGGGTGCCTGAACTCTTTTAATTACATGATAGGTGAGTATGTCTTTTACTAACACATCCTTGTCACTTAGCAGTGTTACAAGTCTTAGACATCCAATGTGAGAGAGGTATTCAAAGCAATCATGTATCGCTGACCTTAAGTGAGTCAAATTTTTTGAACTTTTAATCTGCACCAAGAGAAAATAAACATATATGTATATATTTACTAGAGATGTGTATGCCTTAAACAAATCTTATCTACTGCTTTATTTCTACTTTGGATTATACTTGGGAATTAAGACTTTTTTCAACCTAAAAATGTAACAAATAAATCAGTAATGATAATAGTAATTTTCTGTTGCAAAAAAATACAGGTCCCCGAATAGGCAAGAAGCTACAGTCAGGAAGCATACAATCCCATTCCTTGACTTAATCCTAAACCATGAGTTTAAATTTACCAAATAAAAATGTCTGCTCTTAATTATATTTTCATGTACCACGATAAAGCTCTTACCTTGGTTATTATTTGCATTGTATTACTGTCTTCAACATCTTCTAGAGTTGGCTCTACATTCTCTGGTCCAGATACAAGGCACTTAAATAATGTTTTAGAAAACAAAAAAGGCGGTGGACCACCATGCACCAAAGAAATGGCAATCATTCTACCAGCCTCAAAGTAAAGATCCTCTTTAAGAGCTGTAAGTATAGATGAAAATTGAGGATTCTTTTAACTATTTAATTTTTACTTATATAACTATCATTTTAATAATAAGCACATTTAAATAAAGAAAAATATAATCCAAAAATATGGTAAAGAAAAACATCAAAATATAAGGGAATAAACAACTAACTAGCCAGAACTATCAAAGCTTAGAATTGTATAAGACAGACCTCTACTGAATTTAAAATAACGGGATGACCTCTTGACCATGGATTTATTTGTATCATGCTAATACAGATTCCAGAATGTTTCTAAGGGAAACTTTGTGATTTATCAACACATAGCAACAGGAACTTGATAAATCCTTGTTGAATTAGTGTTCCCAAAATGGGGAGTTAGGGGAAATATGAGAGGAAGAAAATTCTAAAGTATAATTAAATTTTTTCTATATCATCTCCAACTTCCAGTTACAGCAGAGGTTTGCTGATGTATACTTTCATTCATTCTCATCATGAAGACCTCACATAAGCAGTGGTGGCATACAAATACATATTTTGTCTAAGAGTCAATATTGCCCAAATCATCTTTAGAAGCTATGTCCACTATTTCATGGGTGTTATTTTTTTTTGTTATGTGAAGTGATGAATATTAAGTTCCTTAACCAAATCCTATCAAATAAGTAGACATTCAAATTGCCTACTCTAAGTTAAATAAGGGGCAGCTAGAAGTCTCAGTTAATAGAGCCCTGGATCTGGAATCAGGAAGACCTGAGTTCAAATCTGGCCTCAGACACTTTAATAGCTATGAGACCTCACACCAAGCCATTCACCCTCTGCCTAGGAGGCAGCTTGGTGGCTCTACGCATATAGCGCTGGGTCTGGAATCAGGAAGGTCTAAATTCAAATCTGGCCTTAGACACTGACTAGCTGTGTGAGCCTGGGCAAGTCATTTAATTTGTTTGCATTAATCCGCTGGAGGAAGACATGACGAACCAGTATCTCTGCCAAGAAAATGCCACAGACAGTATGGTCCATGGGATCATTAGGAGTTGGTCACGACTGAAGAAAATAACAAAAGTTAAATAAAGCGGCGTTAAGAAAACACCTCAAATTTCAAATTGTAAACTGCATGTTGTCATAGAACCAGAGAATTTCATGACTAAAAGAGAATCACTACAGACACCCTCAACAAAAGAAAATCATTCTTTCCCAAGATTTACTGTACTAAACCTATTTTTCTATTATACGCTTTCTTAGTAATGAATGAATGAAAAAATGCTTCCTATGTCCCAAGCCCTGTGTTTGATACAAACAAAAAAAGCAAGATAGTCCCTACTCTCAAAAATTCACTCTAATTGGTGGAAAGGGCACATAAAAAGTATGTTTAGCTGCAGGATGGAAAGGCCCCAAAATTCTAAGACTGCAACGGAGGTGCAGATGGCAATGCCTAAATGGAAATGCCATTTTAAGATTTTAAACCACAGTTCCTAATTTCTGTTTTAACTTCTTGTTCATTTATTTCTTTATACTAGCTAATATATTAAGCATGCTTAATTATAAATAAAATGTTTACCTTCAGAATTAAGGGACAAGTTCTTTGACATGGACCCTTCAAATAGTGATGAGTTCTCAAGATGTCCCATCAAAAGGCTTAAGAATTCATGCTTTGATCCATCAATATTTCCATTTCCATTTCCATCACAGAACTGTACCTTAATTGCATCTGATGGATTAAAGTTTCGCCTTCTGAATCCTTTTATGGCACTATTCCAGATATTTTCTTTGCTGATAAAGAGTTTTCGAGTTTTTTGTTTAATTTGGTATCCTAATTCTCTCAATATGTTAGAAATGTCTCTTTTCAACATGCTGACTTCCCTAAAAAATATGAATTTAAAACATACATATATTCTGCATAGGCAATATAGTAGTTATAGCTAGAACATGAGAATAGAGAATAACAAGAAGGCATTCCTTATTTACAAACTGTAACAGCTACCATCCCACCCAACTAATTACCGTTTCAAAACCTGAGTTTGCTACACATACTCCTTCCTAATCAGAAGTATTTATGTCAAATATAAGAATATTTATTTATGAGGGTCCTAACAAACTTTAAATTGAAAACTTGCCCCCACTCCTAGTGAATACAGTCATCCAGATAAGGGTTCAAAAGGTCTTTTCGTTGGCTACTCTTCACAGTACAAAAGTTTATTTTTCAAAATGCTCTCACATGAATTATCTCATCTCATCTTCACAAAAACCCTGAAAGGAATAAAGGGCTGATTTTATTATCTCTGTTTAATATATAAGTGGTACTAAGAGGTTATGTTACTTGCTTAAGGTCAGTCATATGGCTAATGTGCTGTGGAACTACCTGATTTACCTCCATATGAAACAGTTAATATGCCTATCAATGAAGGCTAGAAGCAATATCTAAACATTTTTTTCCTGGGGTCAGTAAAAATTTATGCCATGGGGCTCATAACAATGAACATATAAATAGAGTAAGTATCTCTCCTTAAATTTCCTGGTCCCAGAAAATGTATGCGCTTCCCCTGGTTATTTGAAACCTTAAGCACTGGCTTAAGAGGATAGCATTTATAGCACTCTAGAAAAATGACAGGAATAGCTGAGCAGAGGAAGCAAGGATAACCAATACCTATAAGGCTGGAAAAGAGGCTAAGCTGTCTCTAAGGACATTATGGTAGAATTTTTATTATTTTTTTTAACAGACAACATTAAGACAACATTAACTATGACAATGTACTTGTAAGCAACTGGGTTTCCCAGACCCACCTCCCATCTTCCATCTCTGAAAACAGGATCTGATACAAGGGTATTCATTCATATGCACTTTCTCCGTCTTTCCTATTCCCCCCTAGTTTTCTTTTAATTTCCAAAATAATATTTAACAGCAATGTTTTTTGCTTTTGTATCACCTTCATTTCAATTGAACAAAACCAACCAGCATATCATCTAAGTTCCACACTATATGCAAATATTTCATACCAGTAGTCCTCTACCTCTTCAATAAAAGGAGATATATTTTCTAATCTCTTCTTAGAACTGAGTTTAGTCATTATGATCATACAGGTTTTTTTCCTATTTACATTGTTATAATTAACTGGTTATGGTTTTTTTCTTGGTTCTATTTCCTCCGTTCTGCATCAGTTCATGTAAATAAAAGTCTTCTCATGCTTTTTTGAATTATTAGTATGCATGATTTCTTATGGTACAGTAGTTTTCCATTAAAATTTCCATTACATTCCCCAAACTTGGTCATTTCCCAACTGATAGGCATCTACTTTTTTTCTAGTCTTTTCCTACCACAAAAAGCAGTACTAGTAATGTGCATATTTTGATGTAAATATAAACTTTCTGTATTTGATATCCTTGGGACATGTGTCTTATAGTGGAATATCTGATTCAAGAATATGGACATTTTAATCATTTTTTTAAAAGTACAATTACAAACTGCTTTTTCAGAATGGCTGAACCACACAATTCTACCAAAGTGTCTATATATCTATCTTTCTGCAAAACCTGAAAACTGGCCATTTTCATCCTTTTGTCATTTTTGCCCATTTACTAGGGTAATACCTCAGAGTTGTTTTGATTTTCATGTCTATTATTAGTAATTTGAAAGTAGCTTTCATATGGTTCCTAACAGTTTGCAATTATTCTCTTGAGAACTCTTTGTTCATATCTTTTAATCACTAAACCACTGGGAAAGGGCTCTGAAGTAATTTTTTGTTAATACTCTATATATCTTAAATAGCAAACCTTTTTTTTTTAACAGAAGTAGTTGAGGCAAAGATTGCACTCCCTTTCCTATCTTAGCAGTACAAATTTTGTTCATGCAAAAGTGTTAAAATATCATCATTCCTTAGCATTCACAATCTGCCTCTACATTCACTCAGTGAAACGCTCACTCTCATTCTGCTTCCACCCTCTCAATAACAATGGCTCAGAAAGTGCTGATACACTGGTCGATGCTCCTCTATCTCTCTCTTACATACTGTCCTAATATATCAACTCTATCTTTACTCTTTATACATCATAAATATTCATAGCACCTTATTCTTTTACATCCATATCAAATCATGGGAGATATTCTGGGGCACTAGATGGATTTGGAATCAAAATACCTAGAATCTAATCCCAAATTTGCCACTTGCTGTGTGACCTTGGCAAGTCATTTAACTTCTCTGGAACCTAAGTTTATCATCTCTAAAATAAAAGAATTGAATTAAATTACCTGGAAGATCCTTCTTTGTTGCTAAATCTATTACCATCTGATGCGTATGTATGTATTTGAATATGAGGAAGGCTAGTGGGAGCTAGAATAATAATCTTCCTACCTTCCCCCAGGGTTATTAACCCTAATAATACCTTCTCCTTCCCGTTTGGAATGAGAGGTTTGTCCTAGACCTGGCACCACCTTAGATGGATTCCAAAAGATTAGGATACAAAAATATTCAGAACAAAGTATTATGACAGCAAAAACCTCAAACAACAAAAAATCAAACCCAAAACCTGAAAACAAAGCGAGTAGTAGAATGAATATAATGGAATATTATTGTATCATAAAACACTATGGACATAAGGAAGTCAGGGAAATGAGAGAAGACTTAAATGAACTAAAAAGGTTGGTAAAACAGAACCTGAAGAATAATGTATACACAATATCTATAACAGTGTGAATGATGACAAACCAAAAGAAATTCAAACTCTCAGTAAAGACAATGACCAATCTTATTCCAAGAAAACAGATGATAGGGCAGCTAGGTGGCACAACGAATAGAGCACCGGCCCTGGAGTCAGGAGGACCTGAGTTCGACTCCTGCCTCAGACACTTAACACAAAAACTAGCTGTGTCACCTTGGGCAAGTCACTTAACCCCAACTGCCCTGCCTTCCCCCTCCAAAAAGCCAAAAAAAAAAAAAAAGAGATGATAAAACATACCCTCCCCCTTTATGGTAACGAGCAGGATTTAGTTTGTTTGTATGGTACAATGAGGTAGGTATGTATGCAAGAGTGGGGAGATATCAAAAAATGACTACTGTCAGGGGGCAGAGCCAAGATGGCGGCATAGAAACAGGAAAATTCCGTAAGTTCCCCCCACAAACACCTCAAATACCTATAAAAATGATTTTAAACAAATTTTAGAGCTACAAAACCCACAAAGTGACAGAGAGAAACAAACTTCCCACTGAAGGCAGCCCAGCAGGCCTACAGGAAGGGTCCTTTACCATGCACTGGGAGCTGAGCCCAGCCCCACCCCCCCTTCCCTCGTGAGCTGCATTGTTGGCCCCAAGGCAGCCCCAGAGCAGACTTCAGGAGAGTAAAGCACCAGCAGCTGTGGTGGTTTCTAGGATGAGAAGCTGCAGAGGTGCTGCAGCTGTGCAGCCAAAGAATTGTAAGGAGACCAAGCAACCATTCAGAGGGTAATTGCTCTTCCTTTAACCTGCTTGGATCTGGACTGCTGTCTTGGGTGAAGGTTCTGAGGTGTGTGGACAGTGGGCCAGAGCTTGTTGGGGCTTCAGAGAGGGCAACCAACTAATAACTCTGGAAGCTGTGAAAATCCCAATGATTTGGGACAAAGCTCTCTTCTCTGGAAGCAGGTTCTACTGTGGCTAAGAGCTCAAAAGACAAGTAATTAAGTGGCAACATGAGCAAACAGAGGAAGCAATGCAAGCACAGCAATAAAACCTTAGAGTCCTTTTTTGGGGACAAAAAGGATCAAAGCATGGAACAGGAGGAAGACAAAGAAGTCAGAACTCCTGCATCAAAAGCTTCCAAGAAAAATATGAACTAGTTACAGGCCATGGAGGAGCTCAAGAAGGATTTTGAAAATCAAATAAGAGAGGTAGAGGAAAAATTGGGAAGAGAAATGAGAATGATGCAAGAAAACCATGAAAAGAGAGTCAACAACCTGACTGAAGAAAATAACACCTTGAAAAACGATAATTGTAACTTATGAAACTTTTCTCAGTATGAGGATAGGTGAAGGGAATACAAATGTATATATATGTATACATCTACATATGTCTATATAGGAGGGTTTATATATATATATATATATGTATGAATACATATCTGAGTATGTGTATATATGTGTACATAGAGGGCACAAGATCAGTTGAATAGAAAGGGATGATATCTAAAAAATAAAATTAAGAGGTGAGAGAGGGATATATTGAAACGAGATAGGTAGGGGCAGAATAGGGTAAATTATCTCATATAAAAGAGGCAAGAAAAAACTGTTACAATGGAGGGGAAGAACAGGAAGGCAAAAGGGAATGGGTCAACCTTACTCTCATTGAATTTGGCTTAAGAGGGAACAACATACACACTAAATTGGGTATCTTACCCTACAGGAAAGTAGGGGGGAAGGGGATAAGAGGGGGTGCTGAGAGATGGAAGGGCACATTAGGGGGGCAGATAGTTTGAAGAACACACTTGAAAAGGGGCAGGGTCAAAGTAGAAAACAGGACAAGTGGGGAGGCAGGATAGGATGGAGGGAAATATAGTCAGTCTTTCACAATATATCCACTATGGAAATGTTTTGCATAACTACACATGTACAACCTATATGGAATTGCTTATCTTCCCAGTAAGGGTGGGTGACAAGGGACGAAGGGAAAGAATTTGGAATTCAAAATTTTAAAATCAAATGTTGAAAAATATTATTATTATTATTATTTTACATGCAACTGGGAAAAAAAATATACAGGCACTGAGGTATGGAGATCCATCTTGCCCTATGGGAAAGTTGGAGGGGGAAGAGAGGAAGGATATAGGACAGAGCAGATTGGGAGAGGGGGTATTCAATGGGATCACTCTTTTGGGGTGGTGGCTAGGGGCAATATGAGGAGAAAATCTATAACTGAAAATCTTGTAGAAATGAATGTTGTAAACTAAAAATAAACAAAAAAATTGACAAAAAAAAGAGACTTGTGAAAACAAATGTATCAACAAACCTCAATTTTTTAAATTAATAAAAAGAATGGCAGTCTCTGTTACAAGATAGAGAGAACACTGGCCTTGAAACAAATTTTTTGTAATATAGATACTTCAATAATTCCTTATGGAAAGAAGTAGCAGTTCCTCTAATAGAGAATTGGTGAAAATATGTGGTCATACAATGCCAAAAGACTCATGATGAAAAGAGGTATCCACGCCCACAGAAAGAGCCATGGAGTCTGAATGCAGATTGAAGCAAACCTACTTGCTCTCTTTCTCTTTCTTGTTTTGTTTTGATTCCTCTTTCCCGTTGTTCATTCTGCTGGTTATAACCCTTTACAACCTGACCAAAGTTTAATGTGAAGGTATTTGTAGAGCCTATATCTGATCACAGGCCGCCATGGCAGGGGAGGGGGAAGGGGAGGAAATTTGAAATTCAAAGGATTGTGGCACTGAATGTTGTAAACTAAAAGTAAATAAATAAAATAATAATAATAAAAAAAGAAAGGCAGGAAACAAAGAATTCACAAGTGCTCATAAAAAAAAGAGTTACAGAAACAAGGGTAATTTGGTAAGTGCTGAAATAATGGGTCAGTCAACATTCCCACCTTTTTATTAGGAATTGATTCAGTAAATGGCAGGGTTTTTTTCACTTTGTTCACCTTTTTTTTTTTGCTTTATGTTCTTATTTATATTTTTAAACATTTATACTTGTCAGTGGACCTTAAAACAACATTGATTTTAAAATAATTAAAAATATAACATTCTATTGCTACTAAAAAAAAATGTGGTCATAGAGATAAATATCTGCCTGTCTTGAGGTCTAAGTTTAAACTGTGAGTCCATGCACCCGATCACCAGCTCCCACTTCTGATACTGACAACAGAACATTGTATGCACTTTATCTGAGGGAATCTCCCACTCAGGAAACTTCAAGAGAAGTAGTCATAGTTGTTCCCTTGTTCTTCCTACCACCTACACTAAACCTTCCAAAACCACTGGAAAGATCTGATTCTCTTTAGGGTACTGTCACAGACCCAATTCCCGTCTTATCACTATGAAGATATGTACTCAACTGCCATTTCTTCCTCATATTTCTATGAGTCTACATTCATTTTTTTATATATACCCAATAATTATTTGACCCTCAGTTTTATCTTTCACTTTCATACTCATGGTCTATTTTACTCTTGTATTAACTAAACATTCTAATCCTACTCTTCATGAAAATTTCCTATTTTTGCTCATCTCTAATTCTACTTCATTTGATCCCCTTTTCTTTGTCATACCCCGACAAATGAAAAAAAAAAAGATAACAACTAGATCAGGAGTTCCTGATTTTTTTTGTATCATGGACCCCTTTGCTGGACTAGTGCTGCCTATGGACTGCTTCTCAAAATGCTGTTTTAAAATGCATAAAATAAAATATATAAGATTACAAGAGAAATCAATTATATTGAAATACAATTATGAAAAGACACTTTAACAGAAATTCACAGACCTCAGCTTACACACCTTGATTTAGATCCTAAATCTAAATGGGAAATTATTTAAGATTACAGATAGCTTCTTATAATCTCCTACCATCTTCAACCTTAACATATGATAGCAAATTTTAAAAGACATGGTACTTCTGCAATATACCTTTTAGTAGTAGACGGATTCTTTGCAGCAACATTAATAAGCGGTGGAATTAACCTGAGTCTTCTAGAACATGGTGGTCTATCTAAACAGGAATTAGGAGTCAAGCTTCCTTGATGTAATATCTTTGGTGATCTAGAAAGAAGAGTTATTTCAAAAATGCAAATATTTCTGTACTTTTGAACAAAAAACATTCGCTTAATAATAACAGATCCTTAAGTTTTTACTTATAGTATACAGTATGTTCTAGAGCTTGTTTAGAATTATTCAAAATCTGTTTCATTTAAATGCATCCACAGCAATATTCCAATAGGCAAACTTTCATAAGAATGTTTAATAAGTTTCCTCTTCCTCAAGACTAATGATTAAATCTCTACAACTTTTCCTTTCTTTTCTGAATCTCTTTACTCACTCATTCAGCATGGCATAGTAGATAGAGCGCTGGTTTTCAAGTCAAAGAGAATTGTGTTCTACTTTGAACTCTTACTCTGGCTATATTACCACTGGCAAGTCATTTTCTTTCAGAACTCTAGGCAACTTTAAGATTATAAATTACAAAGATAGATCAGTCTGCACTGGTAGAGGAAAGTCGTAGGAGCTCTCTACAATGATAAAACCACAGGACCAGTAACCAAAAAAAAAAAAAAAAGAAAATCACTTAGTCATTATGTATTGTTGTCCTGTTTTTCTAGAAAGAATAAATTCATTTAGATTAATAAATTAATATATAATGCAAAAATTAGTATAGGATATCTAGGTTATGTGGGCATTTTTTCCAATCTCCATGACTTCTCAAACCTCCCCAAAACAGAAATTATGCACCAGAGATAAAATAATGTCACTGTTTCTATGGTCTAGGACACCCAGAATCCTAAAGAAGGTTAAAAACAACAATAACAACCAGGAACTGATGCTCACTGACCCTGAGTTCACTTAGCACCATTGCAGCAAGACTATACTAGAAGATGCAAAGACATGATACAGACATATCAAAACACTTCCCTATGACCTATTTTCAATCCCCCTCCCCCTCTCCCTCCTCATTCCCCTCTCCTTGCAATGTCATAGAGATCTTGGCTTTAGGCTAAAAAAATTTACTTGGCAGCTGGCTTGGGCACAGCCCTTTAGAAACAAAACCCTGCTGGGGATTGTAGCCTGGAAGTACCAACATTTCAAAGCTCTTAACTGCCAATGCCAGACCAGAGAACTGAGAAATAGGTAAGTAGGGCAGATCACTAAGAGAAAACCCCATGTGTGTGGTGGGTTATGTAGTATTCTACCAAGCCTGAGAGAAAGAGCACCCAGCTAGGGCCAGTTTTGACTATGCAAAAGTCAGTTGGGGCAGAGATCTAGATTGGTGAACTATGAATTACTCAGTGTGGGCAGAGGCTAAGATGTTTTGAGATCTACTCAACAAGCATTTATTCAGTGCCTACTATGTTCTAGACACTTAGAACAAAAAAAGTCAAACAATCCATACTCTCGAGGGTCTTATAGTCTAAATGGGAGGGGGGGAGCAGGGAGAGAGATAGACAACATGTGTGTCATGTGTGCCCATGAGCACGTGTGTGTAGAATAAATCACAGAGGAAGGCATTAGCACCTGGGCAGAGGGAAGAGGGTGGTTCTGTGAAGCCTTTACATGTAAGGAGGTGCTTTAATTAAGCCTTGAAGGAAAACAAAAGTATTTCAAGAGGTGGAGGTAAAGAGGAAGCATATTCTAGGCAAGAGGAACCGTGAGGAAAAAAAGCCATGTATCAGATGAAATAAGAGTTGTTTGGGTGTTAGAGCCACCGCAATCTGAGCATTACTACTTTAGGTGATTACAATTTCACCTAAAGATCAAATTCTATTCTCCTTTAAGTCACTAACTGTGAATGACCATGTTGAGATCAAATTTCTTTCAAGCACAATTATTCAATAATCATTCACTAAATGGATAAAACCTAATTAGTGTTTTGCTATAATGAATTAAATAATACATTGTGCTTATTATATTTAATGTACAAAATAATTCTGAAATTATTGTAAGTATATAAAATATAACTGTTGTCATGTGATCTGTAAAGTATTCATTATGTTCAAAAATGACATGGGCACAATATTAACATTTACTGGTTATTAGAAGATAAAAAACAGTTTGTCTAGTCAGTCACTTGCCTTTCCTAGGTGCTCCCAGTCCCAATTCATTACAATACATCTTAGAAAAGTCTTCTACTTCCTATATTATCAGTTATTTAATATCAATGTCTCCAAACTTCTCTAACCAGCAACATTTTCACCTCGGAAAAGTGTCTCCTATAAGGTCCACTCTATTAAAGTCTCCACCCTGGACCACTGGACCATTTTATGTGTGGTCCAGCCCACATTAACTTCTTTCCCAGCAACACTATTCATTCTCTAGATTTCATTCTTCAACTTGTACCTTTCTCTCACCCCTGCTTTCCAGCTCTGTTATTTCTTTCTCCATTATAAACTAAGTTCCTTAAGAATGGGGCTTTTAGAGGGAGGAGGAGAGCGCAGCCAGAGCGCCCCCACCAGAGGCCTCCAATAAACATGAAGAATGCCTTAAAGCTAAAGATGAGCTGAAGAAAGATTTTCAAAACCAAATAAGGGAAGTGGAAGAAAAATTGGGAAGAGAAATAA
>CM053582.1:411350310-411377468 GCA_028627135.1 Pseudochirops cupreus
GGGGGGAAATACTGGGATGGCTGTTTTGGGGTGGTGGGCGGGGGAAAGACGGGAGAAAAGATGTAACTCAAAAAAATTTAATAAAGAATTTAATTAAAAAAAAAAAGAATGGGGCTTTTATATCCCTAGAATTTAGCACAGTGCCTGACTCACAGTAAGCACTTAACCAATGTTTTATCTATCTACTTAGCATTTAACATTCTAAGAGGAATGTTCTATCGTTTCACATTATAACTCGCTCCAATCAATTTTTCTTTCCATATAAATTACATACCTGAGCAAATCTTTGTTCTGATTCCTAGGGGACTGTCTCAAGAATTTGGGAGAGGGCTGTTCCAACAAACAATTAGTAATTCCAATATTTTCTGAGTTAGGTAAAGAGCGTTTTTTTGGTCTTTTGAAATCCCCTACAAAATTAAATTCTAGTGTTAGGTAAGAATATTTTAAAAAGTAGTAAGTGATTGAATAAAAGCATATTGATTCAGAACTAGAAAATATTACCTGAATTGTAGATAATGCTTCTGCAGTCAAAGCATTCCCAGTTTTGTCTCCATGTTCTTATTGAGGAACAGGCTAAATGTGTTCCACTAGATCCACAATACTGGCAACGTTTTATTTCCCATTTACTAAGGAAAGAAGGGAAAAGAGATAATTACATTTAGTTACTAATTCATGAGTAAGACACAGTCTTATAGTATTGCATTCTTAACCACTCAACCCCTCCTCTGCAATTTTTCATATAGATAGATCATGTGGATTCCGATTATTTTAATCCTTCATTTTCTTGCCTTTGCCATTCTCTAATTTGCAAACTTCTTCCCCTACTAATGAATGCTTATAAAATAAACGTGTAAAAATTTTAATGTGAACATACACACACACAATACTAAAGAGAATAGAAGAGCAAGCATTTGTTTGTATTTAAAGATCTGAACTGATGAAAACTAACATTTTTACAAAAGCTAAAAAAGAGTAGAAATACCTAGATAAGACCCCCAAAATGAGGTGATTTGGCTCTGATTTAAGTGAGGCAGATGTTTATGTTATCTCTTTTATTACAAGGTAATAATTATTACATGGTAGAATGCAAGTTATACTAGATTTAAAGTCAAAGGAGATATGTTCAAATTCTAACTCTGCCATTTTTTCTGTATTTCTTTAGGTAAGTAACTTAATCTTTAAAGTCTCAATTTCCCCATCTGCAAAATGAAAGTTAGATAAAATAGGCTAAGGACCCTTTCAACTTTAAATTTTAATTCCATGACCTTTCTCCCTGGTGGTGAACGTGTTCCTAAAAAAGGACACTCAAGGGGGCGGGGCCAAGATGGCAGAGTAAAGGCAGGGACTCCTCTGAGCTCTCCATCAAACACCTGTAAAAAATGACTCTAAACAAATTCTGGAGCAGCAGAACCCACAAAAAAAACCAAGAGTGAAACAAATTTCCAGCCCAAGACAACCTGGAAGGTCAACAGGAAAGAGCTGTTGCAACAGGCTGAGAGAGGAGCACAATTCAATGCAGACCATGCCAGCACAGACCAGGCCCCATCAAACCTAGAGAAGACCTCGGCAGACTGAATGACTGGCAGGTATGGTGGTTCCCAGACTTCCCAACCCACAAACACCAAAGACAATTTAAGGTCTGTTGTACCTGCGTGAGACAGGAGTATAGGCCAGCCCTGGTCCCAGCACAGCCCTGGGGCTACTGCCAGAGTTCTCAGCCCAGAGATGGTAAGGGAATCAAAGAATTGATCAAAATGAGACTGCAGGAATCTCTTTGCTGGCACTGAGGCAGAACTCTGTAGCTTTACCCATACTTGGACCTGGATGGCAGTCTGGGAGTGAGGAGGAACACTGGCATAGTAGAGCAGCAGTGGAGAAGGAACCCTCCTCACAGTTCCAGGACAGAAAAGAGTGCCTGTGGGCACTCACAGACCAAAGCCAAGGCCAGGCGAGGAGGAAACACCTATCCTTTCATTATACTACCTTGGAAGAACTGAAAACTTACAGGTCCCTAGAAGTATCTCTGAAAACCGCTGCACAAAACCCTCCACCCTGGAAGCAGAGCCCTACCTTAACAAAGAGTTTAAAAGTCAAGAAAAAGGCTGAGAAAATGAACAAACATGGGGAAAGAATTCAGAGTACAGAACCTACATCGGTGACAAGGAAGATCAAAACACACACTTAGAAGAAGACAACAAAGTCAAAGCTACTACATCCAAAGCCTCCAAAGAAAATATGAATTGGTCTCAGACCATGGAAGAACTCAAAAGGGATTTTGAAAATCAATTACGAGAATCAGAGGAAAAATTGTGAAGAGAAATGAGAGTGATGCAAGAAAGTCATAAAAAATGAGTCAACAGTTTGCTAAAGGAAACCCCAAAAAATAACACCTTAAAAATAGACTAGTGCAAATGGCAAAAGAGATTCCAAAAGCAATGAGGAGAAAAATGCCTTAAAAAAAAAAAAGAATTGGCTAAGTGGAAAAGGAGGCCCAAAAAATGATTGAAGAAAATAATTCCTTAAAAATTAGAATGGAGCAAATGGAAGTTAATTACTCTATGAGAAATCAAGAAATTATAAAACAAAACCAAAAGAATGAAAAAATAGAAGACAATGTGAAATATCTCATTAAAATAAAAAACTGACCCAGAAAAATAGAACCAAGAGAGATAACTTAAAAATTATTGAACTTCTTGAAAGCCATGATTAAAAAAAAGAGCCTAGAAATCATCTTTCAAGAAATTATCAAAGAAAACTGCCCTAATATTCTATAACCAGAGGGTAAAAGAGAAATTGAAAAGAACCCGCCAATCACCTCCTGAAAGAGAACCCAAAATCAAAACTCCCAGGAATATTATAGCCCGATTCCAGAGTTCCCAAGTCAAGGAGAAAACACTGCAAGCAGCCAGAAAGAAACAATTCAGGTATTGTGGAACCAAAATCAGAATAACACAAGATTTAGCAGTGTCTACATTAAGGGATCAGAAGACTTGGGATATGATATTCTGAAGGGGAAAGGAGTTAGAATTAAAAAACAGAATCATCTACCCAGCAAAACTGAGTATAATCTATGAGGGGAGGAAAAAGGATATTCAATGAGATAAGAGGAATTTCATGCCTTCTTAAGAAAAGAGCTAAATAGAAAAACTGACTTTCAAATACAGGACTCAAGAGAAGCATGAAAAGGTAAACAGGAAAGAGAAATGATAAGGGACTTATTAAAGTTGAACTGCTTATATTCCTACCAGGAAAGATAGTATTTATAATGTATGAGACTTTTCTCATTATTAGGGTAATTGGAAGGAATATATAGAGAAAAGCACAGGGTGAGTTGAATATTAAGGGATGATATCTAAAAAATAAAATTAAGGGGTGAGAAAGGAATGTACTAAGAGAAGGAGAAAGGCAGAGGTAAAATGGGGTAAACTATCTCACATAACAGAGGTAAGAAAAAGCTTTTACAGTAGAGGGGACGAGGGGGCAGGTGAGAGGAAATGAATGAACCTTACTCTCATTGGAATTGGCTTAAAGAGGGAACAACATGCACACTCAACTGGGTATGAAAATCTATCTTACCCTACATGAAAGTAGGGGGGAAGGGTATAAGGGTATGTGTGATAGAAGGGAGGGCAGACTGGGGGAGGGGGTAATCAGAGGCAAACACTTTTTGAGGGAGGACAGGATGAAAGGAAAGAACAGAATAAAGAGGGGGTGGGATAGGATGGAGGAAAATATAGTTTTTCACAACATGACTATTATGGAAGTGTTTTGCATGACTACGCATGTATAATCTATATAAAATTGCTTTCCTTCTCAATGAGGGTGGATGGGGAGGGAAGAAGGGAGAGAATTTGGAACTCAAAGTTTTAAAAATGTTTGTTAAAAATTGTTTTTATATGTAACTGGGAAATAAGATACACAGGCAATGGGATATAGAAATCTATCTTACCCCACAGGAAAACAGAAGGGGAAGCATATAAGAGAAGGTGGGCAAGGGGGAGAGGGTTGATAGAAGGGAGGGCAGATTGAGGAAGGGGTAATCAGAAGCAAAACACTTTTGAGGATGAACAGGGTGAAAGGAGAGAGAGAATAGAATAAATGGAGGTAGGAGGAATAGGATGGAGGGAAATATAGTTTGCAATAGTAACTGAAAAAAAATTTTTGAAGCAAGTTTTTCTGATAAAGACCTCATTTCTCTAACATATAGAGAGCTGTGTCAAATTTACAAAAATAAGACCCATTCCCCAACTGATAAATGATCAAAGGATATAATCAGTTTTCAGATCTAGTAATTAATTATAGCCATATGGAAAAATATTCTAACTCACTACTGACTGGAGAAATGCAAGTTAAAAGAGTCCTGAGGTACTACTTCATACCTATTAGATTAGATAATAGGACAGAAAAGGTAAATGACAAATGTTGGAGGGGATATGGGAAAAATGACACATTAATGTACTCTTGTCAAAGTTGTGAATTGATTAAATCATTCTATAGAGTATTTTGGAACTAGGCCCAAAGTGGTATAAAATCATGCATATCCTTTGACATAGCAATACCACTATTAGGTCTGTATCCCAATAAATAAAAAACGGAAAGAAAAAGGACCTATATATACAAAAATATTTATAGCAGCTCTTTTCTGGGGGTAAAGAATTAGAAACTGAGGGCATGCACAATTAATTGAATGGCTGAATAAGCTGTGGTATGTATGTAATTATGATGGAAAACTATTGTACTATAAGAAATGATGAACAGAAAAACCTATAAAGACTCACATGGGTTGATGCAAAGTAAAATGTGCAATATTGTAAGATGATCAGCTATGAATGACTTAGCTATTCTCAGCAATATAATATTCCATGATAACTCCAAATAACTTAGGATGAAAAATGCTATCCATCCCCAGAGAAAGAAATGATGGTGTCTGAATACAGAGTAGAAGAACTTTTGTTTTGTTTTTTCACTTTTTAAATTTTTCTTGAAGTTTTTTTTGGGGGGGGGTGTCCATGTTTTCTTTTTTTTCTTTTCTTTTTGGAGGAGGGAAGGCAGGGCAATTGGAGTTAAGTGATTTGCCGACGGTCACGCAGCTAGCAAGTGTGTCAACTGTCTAAGGCTGGAATTGAACTCAGGTCCTCCTGACTCCAAGGCTGGTTCTCTATTTACCGTGCCACCTACATGCCCTATGTTTTCTTTTACAATGCATATGTAACCTATATGGAATTGCTTGCCTTCTCATTGGAGGGGGTGGGTGGGAGGGAAGAGAGAGAATCTGGAACTCAAGGTTTTAAAAACAAATGTTAACAATTGTTTTTACATGTAACTGGGGAAAAATTAAATACAAAATAAATTTAAAAAAAAAAAAGGACACTCAGACACACAAGTGGCAATGCTGGAGCATCACTGAAGCAACCAAAATCTCACTTTTCTAACGGGCTTGCCATTTTTTAAGCAAACACGATAAAGGGAAAATTTTTAGATTTACAGAAAATAAAATTAGATTACTGGATTTATAAAATATGCCTGTATTACAAAAAGATACACAATAGGAGTCCATCAGAATTGTAAGTTTGAGTAACAAAACATTTGAAAATGATACATAATATGTGAAGCACACCTATATTAATAAGATCCAACTATCAAATAAGATCTGAGAATTGTTTTTCCCACACTATAAGTTATATTTTGTTAATTTGTTCAACAAACATTCAGGATCATCATAGAAACCTAGATTTAGACTTGAAAGGAAGCCCAGGGATTATCCGGTCAACTCCTTTATTTTATAGATGAGGAAATTGAAGCCAAGCTAGGTGTTGTCACTTGGCCAATATCACACAAGTAATTAGTATAAGAAGGTGAATTTGGCTTTGAACTCAGGTCCCATGACCTGAAAAAAAATTCTTTTATGTAACAGAATTGTATCAGATTGAGAAGAGAAAGATAAAGGGGAACTCTGACATAATCTACTTAACCTTAGGTCCCAATTACATTGTTGTATATAAGCCAGTCTCGGGGCATGTGTGTGCGCACACATATATATTGCTGAGCATTCGTGTCTATGATACAAATCCCTCACTACATTTTTGCCAGCAGATTATTAGAAAGAATTAATATAAATAATAATTTTTACTTTTGTGGGAGGCCAAACCCAACTCTGAAGTCACTTTTCATCAACTGTGGCCATACATTGAGGATAAATTGAGTAGAAGATACAGGAGAAGAAGGAAGAAATTCATTGTCTCATGGTTTTACATTCCAAGAAAGAAAAAGTACAATGCAAACATAAATGGAAGAGGAAACAAAAAAAGAAAACAAAATAAACAGGGCAAAAGACTCCAGGCAAAAAATAACAAAGTAACTGTAACAAGAAAAACTGTAAACAATATAAAGTTGAATAGAACCTTTATTCTGAATATTCACAGTGAGACTGTGCTGCTGTAGCTTCTTCATTAATGTGGCTTAGGGGAAAATGTTAGCAGAGGTGGGAATTAACTATAAAGATTAAATAGGGTTCTAGCCTCGTTCATGCGTGTGTGTAATTATTAGAGGAAATGAATACTTATAGCTTTGGGGGAAGATTAGAAATTGAGGAAACTGTATTAACAGAACTGTACAGAGAGATTCAAGCAAATTTAATTTAAGTGTTCTTTGTATATGAGTGGTGCAGTTCAAAGTGACCTATTCAATTACGTTCAAGGATTGTCCTTGTAACTCAGATCCAAGCTAACTAGGCAGCAGCTGCCCTAGTATCTGCACAAACAGAAAGAGGGAAGAAAAACGCAGGTTGCAATACAGTGGGCAGAGGACAAAGATATCTGTGCAAAAACTAAAAATCTCTTGCCACCTTACGCTCAATGAATGACCTCTGCACCTTCTGGGGATTAAGATCTTTAATAGAGGAACCTTGATTGATAGAGTGAGAAAGGTCAGGGGAGATGGTAGGAAAGAAGACATGATCCTAAGTATTCACAGACATCCTAAGTATCCTCATTATATCCTAAAATATACTAAGCTTCAGAAATTTGGGATGAATAGCACATGGTAGAAAAAATTTACACACACACACACACACACACACACACACACACACACTCCACAATGTTTCCATTCCACCCATCTTGGGTCAGACTGTGACTTACCTACCTGTGCAACCTTGGGCAAGTTACTTAATTCCTCTGGGTCTCACTGTCTTACATGTGAAAAACTGGTTGGGAGGAAGGTGGGAGGAGGTTGACTAGATGACCTTTAAAATCCTTCAGCTATAAACCATGATCTTTAACCTTCCTACTCCCATCTCCAAGTAGAAGAATGCTTATTATTGCATACAGTACATATTTCTATAACAATAAATTGGATTATATTTTCACAAATACCTATCAGGTTCATTATATTCTCTTCCTTCTTTACAGCGACATCTTTTTACATCACATCGTTGGTAGTGCTGCAAAAGTTCCTGATATGCATTTTCTTCCAGTTCCCAGGATGCATCTCTGCAAAGTATAGATATGAAAAACCTCTGATATCATAATGAGATTTAGAGTCTCATGATTCTAAAAATAAACCTTTTCCAGCATATTATGAATAAGAATTTACATATATTTGCTTATGTAAAGATAATTTATCCTTTCAAGATTTAAATCCAGTAGTGTGATTTTTATTCCACAATTTGTTACTTCTTTACAATGAAGTTTCGAATGTTAAAGAAACAATTAGAGAATTTGTAGTTTCTAAATGTCATCTATCATTTTTTCGCCACATTTCAACTCACAGAAACACAGAAAATATCAGAGTTGGGAAGGACTTCAAAGACTAGTTAGTCCAACACTAACCCTAAAACAAAATCTCCTCTAACATTTAAGACAAGGAATCATCCAGTTTTTGCTTAGAGACCCCCACTAAGGGAGGCACACCACCTTACATGGAAGTTTATTCCTCTTTTGGTAAGACCTACTTTTTAGGAAGTTTTCCTTATAGCAAGCCTTTATTTACCTGTTTAGAATACCCACTGATTGCTCCGAAGACTTCATTTTAGGGTCAAGAAGTTTATTTCCTCTTTCAAACAAAAGTCTTTCAAATAATTGAAAATCAATAGTACCTTGAGTACCTACCTTCCCCTGAGTTTTTTCTTCTCCAAAATTGAGTTCCTTCAGTTGATTATCATAAAGCAACAGACTCAAGGCACTTTATAATACTCTGAATATTCTTTTACTTATCAATGTTACCAACTTATCAATTTACTTATCAATGTTCTTTCTAAACTGTGGTACCCAAAATTAAACATTGCACTCCAAATACAAGCTGGCAAGTATAGAGTATATAGTAAGGCTGTCACCCCTTGGTCCTGGACAAAATGCACCTCTTAATGCAACATGAGATGTTATAAACTTTTTTGGCTACCAGAGTATACTACTGACACATATTGAGCTTAATACTAAAACTTCTAGATTTTAAAAATGAAAGTAACTCCCAAACCTTGTATCTGTAAAGTTGATGTTTTTATCTAAATGTAAGATTCCATATTTATTTCTAATTTCATAGATTAAACCCAACATTCTCTCCTGTCAAAGCTTTTCTGAATCCTGATCATCATCTAGGGTGTTAGTTTTCCTTCCCAATTTTGTTTCATGTGAAAACTTGACAGCATGTCATTCGTGCCATTAGTAAAAGTCATTAGTAAAAATGTTTTACAGCACAGGGCCAAGCACAGATTCTTAGGGAACTCCAGTGGAAACTTTCTTGACAAAATGACTTTGAAACATTAATGGTCACCCTTTAGGTCTAGTGCTCTGGCCATTTATGGGGTTTGAAATCTGTCTCACTATCTTCTAGTCTACATCTCTCCAGCTTCCTCATGATATTAACATAAGAGATTTTATGGAACATTTTGCTAAAATCTAGATAAAGTATATCAATAGCACTTCCCTTACTAATTTAGGAACTCTATTAAAAAAGGACGTGTAAGGCTATCCTGATATGACTTGTTTTTAATAAAGCCATTTTGGCTCTTTGAAATCAACATTTCCTTTTCACTAATTCCTTTTAATAATTACTTCTGGAAATTTCCCAGTCACTGAAGTCAAACTCACTGGCCATTATATAATTTGTAAACTCCACTATATACCCTCTCTATTTTTTTGCTTTTTGTAGGGGGGAGAGCAGGGCAGTTGGGGTTAAGTGACCTGCCCAAGGTCATATGGCTAGTAAGTGTTAAGTGTCTTAGGCTGGATTTGAACTCAGGTCCTCCTGACTCCAGGGCCAGTGCTCTACTCATTGTGTCATCTAGCCACCCCTACCCTCTCTCTTTTGAAAATCAGGAATACATTAGATTTCTAACCCTGTGGTACCTTTCCTATTTTCCATGGTCTTTCAAAGATCCCCAAGTGATTGTATCTGCCAGGTCTTTCAGTACCCTTGGACTGTAGTTCATATGGGCCTCATGAACTGAAAACTTCAAAAGCAACTAATATTCTTATAATATTACTTTATTTATCTTGGGGATCTAGTTCTCTTTAGGCAATATTATTCTATATCTTTCAGCCTAAAGATAATACTCGTTGGAAAAGAAAACAATAGCAAAATAAAAGTTGAACACTTTAATTTTCTCTCCACCATCCAATATCATCATCTTACCCTTTTCCCCCAATATAGCCACAGAAAAAGCAAAACAAAAAACCCAGCTGGTTTTGTTGTCTTAAGCTTTCCTTACTAGCTTGGTTCAACTTTTTAAAACTTTCTTTACATTCTTATCTAACCTAGGATTCCAAAGTGACACCTTAATTTTCAAAATTTTATTTTGAAGTATATTAGACTTTTGGTAGATTTGAACCAAATCAAATTGTTATGCAGCTAGAATCATTTTGTATTGACTCAGAAAATACTGAAGATTAAATAGTAGGCAAAAGACTAAAAATGCATAGCAGTCAAAAACTCAACAAAACAAAGGAAACAAGTGTGGTTTAGTAGAAAGAACACAGAACTTCAATAACCTGATTTTAGTCCTGAATTTCTTTTTACTTACTTGCTATGTGGCCTCGGGGAAGTCATAACCTAGGTGTCATTTCCTTGACTGTAAACAGAGGTTGGAATAAATAAAGTATAGGGTCCCTTCCAGTTCTAAAATCATGTGATTCTATGAGTAGCTTTCCCTAATATGGACAGATAAGGAAAGCAGAAAGGTGCAGCATAAGGAGCACAAGTATTTGAATCAGATGACCAGGGGAGTCTTTTCTTATCTCTAAAAGGCAAAGAAGGGTGGGGAGGAGAGAAGACTGATCTAAATAATTGCTAACGTTTCTTCCAGATCTAAGAGTATGATTCTAAGATTCTAGAACAAAAATTAAATTTATAGAGGAGCATATTATACTAAACTTATTACATTTACTAAGTATATTATACATGGGATGTATGAGTATATGGAATGAATAACAGGATGAGATTTATCCATTTTAGATTATGTCATTAGTTTAGGGTGTCATAATATATCAGTTACTTACATTTATTCAACTGTAAAATGAAGTAGTTAAGGAACTACTTTTGGTGATCAAACATTTGGTGATGATTTTGCATAAGAAATAAGTGATAAGCTTTGGCTTCAAAGAAAAATTCATTAAAATGGGTAATTATGGAAAAGAATAGGAATTCTGTTGCAAGTATAAGAGGGATTATAAAAAGAATATGCACTGAGATCAGTCCCTTTTTATTCTGTTATCTAATGAACACTTGTCTGTATTAATATTCCTATATATACATTGATTATAATGCATTTACTATATTATTTTGAGTCAAAGCTATTTGAAAATTTGATAATTTTATAAAGAATAAATCTAAGGCAATTTGTTTAGTAAGAACATTAAAAATATTAGTTTAAGATGGTCTTTGAGATCTTCATCAGTAACTAACATTGAAATACTATAAATTAGGAACCCTAATAATTCTTTAATGATGAGGTTGTACAGACTAATATATTCTGTTAGGGAGGGAACAAATGACCTGAAGACATCATGGCCAGAAGTTGCCAGGGACAGAAGTTGCCTCAGCTATTGGCCCATATTATATAGATAACTGTAATAGCTACCATTTGACCATTGACTAGGTCAAGAAACCTTGAGATTCATATATATTTTCTGTTATTAAGACCCACATTAAAAATGTTGTTTATTCACCAAGAAGTTAAATACAACTTACTTTTCAGGAATATGTATACCCATTCTCAACATTTCACTCTGAAATTTATCACTGTTATTGCATAATGGGCACTTGAAGAAATATTTTCCAGCACTGAGTGCCTGAACCTGTAATGGAAAGTAGGAAAAAAATAATTCTAATCATTTATTTGGGTTTCAAGTTACCTTTCTAAAAAATAAATATTAATTTTTACTTTAAATAATATTGAAATATGTATTTCATAACAATTAAAACACAACTGAATCAAAAATGTGCTGGTCATGAAAAACAACTGTTGTTGCTAAACTAATCAAGTTTATAACTCAAGAACAAGTTAACATTTGGCATATATTTTTACACATGGAATGATCAAACCCTTAAGGCAATTAACTTTTTCAAGAACACTCTTGTATGTGAATTTTTTTATTAATAGGTAATCATAATATGACATGTACAAACTGTTCTGAGATATCTCATATGTATGTCATACAGGAATAAATTGAATTTTCACTATTTTTTCGAAGGAAACATAATACCATCACTTTCAACTGAATCAACAGTTGATTACAAAAGTTAAAGGTACAAGGAGTTTGAATGCCCACCCTGTGTTTGTAAAGGTGAGGACAAACATTCTGTTCTTCTTTGTATTCCCCTCAAAGGCCAGGTCTTGCAAATAGGAGGCATTTAGTTCAGTTCCACAAATGTTGTGTAAGTGCTTACAATGGACAAATTACAAGGATAAATTCTAAGAATACAAAGGTGATAAAAAAGACAGCCCCTACCAAAGAGCTTACATGCAAACTGGTGGGACTAAAGGAGGGGAAGGCGTGCAGCACATCTACAAATGTATATATTTATACAAAGAAACATCATGATTAGGACAAAGGAGGGAGTCAAAACAAAAAAAAATAAGGGAAGGAAAAGATCATCTTAGAGCGAAAGGAATCAAGGAGGGCATCAGGGTAGAAATGGCACTTAGCAGGTCCCTGAAGGAAAAGCGTTTTGAAAAGCAGCAATGAAGAAAGACATGGGGATATGGTTTTTCCAAATCCATGAAGGCATAAATACAGGCAAAATATCCTAGATAACAACTAGCAGTACCGTTTGGAGTCAAAGTGAAGAAGGCCTTAAACATGAGCCTAAAAAGTTGGTGTTTGATCCTTACAGCAATAGGGAACCAACTATTAAGTTTTAGAGCACAGACCTATGTATCAGGAAAGACTATTTGAATAGCTTTTTTATGTATCAGAGAGCGTGTAAGGGGTAATATTATGGTGTCTTGTTTTGCTCCCACAGAGGTTATTGGAAGATAATCAATAGCAGTGGGGAAGCTTGCTTGTCTTGTTTTACTAGGGCCCATGACCTCCCTGGAACTATGACCGTGGCCAGAGGGAACTACAGAGGGGTGAGGGTGTGGCAATCAGCTCAGTCTTTAGAAGTCACACCTGGTCACAGGTATCTTCACTGCCATGCCTATGTAATCTGCATATAATCTGCATATATAGAGGGAATGTTGGGGAAATAAAGTGGGGAATCTGAGAAATTTTACTAATCCTAAATCTACCAGGAAGGACAGAACTGTATAACCTCACTCCAGCTTCTGTATTGCTGTGGGTGTTCCCGGTGAGCACCCCACCCACTCTCTCACAAGAAGTATAATAAATACCTTCTTCTGCCCCCTCTGTTTCAGAGTCCTTTCAGTGAGAAGGGGTTTACTGTATTAAGGGGTCTATCATGTGAATCTCCCTAAAAGCCCCTAGGAAGCAGAAACTCTGGGCTCAGTCCCTGACTGTATCTGGGAGGTTGAGAATATTTAAAGAACTGGTATGGGTGACTGCTGAGTCACATAACCAAACTATGATATCCTGGAGAATGGGAAAAGTATGGCAGGACTGGAAGACAAACGTGGTCCAAATTTTTTACAAAGGAGAAAAAAAAATGAATTCTGCAAAAATTAGAGAATGGTGAGCTTGGTTCCTAGCAAAATTTTCAAAATAAATTATTAAAGGTATGGTTAGTTAACATCCAGAAAAGGAGGCAGTGATCACAAATAGCCAATGTAGCTTCATTACAGGTTATATAGGGGTGAACCTTGTTTCCTTTCCTGATAGTTACTAGAATAGTAACCCTGGGGGAAAAATTTGTACACAATCACAGACACATCGTTTGTGTGATGACCAACCTTGATAAACTGGACTCTCCTCAACAACACACAGCTAAAAGACAACTCTACAAGTCTCAGGATGGAAGGAGATATCTACATTCAGAGAAAGATCTAGAAAGAACAGAGTTTAAATGGAGACTGAAGCAATACATGCTATGGTTCTTTTTCATGTTTGGTCTTGTTTCTTTTTTCCCAGTGATCACTCATTGGTTACAACCCTTCTATACAACCAGACTATTGTACAATGTGAAAGTATTTGCAGATTCTATACATGATTGCATGCTACCATGGGGGGAGGGAAAGGAGGGGAGAAAATCTGAAATTCAAGGGACTGTGGAACTGAATCTTGTAAACTAAAAGTAAATTAAAAAAAAAAAAAGAATAGTAACCCTGGGGAATGCTGGAAGCATAGCATGCCTAGATTTTAGCAAGGCACTTCAGTGTCTTCCATGCTATATCTTCAGGGGAAAGATGAAGACATAAAAAAAAATTTACAAAGCACAAAATTGGGCCTAATGGAATATAAAAACTTAATAGGGATAAAATAACTTTTGTATGATTATTTACATTTGAAAAATAAGAGGCTTGTTGGACTTCAAAATCAGTATCAATCAAAAATGCTACAAAGTAGCAAAACACCTAATGAAAATTAAGGCTGCACTAAAAAAGAAACTAGAGAGGGAAAGTGCCCTTTGGCACTGTACCCTCCTTTGGGCAGACTTCAACTAGAAAACAGCATTCAGTTCTAGGTATCACATTTCAAAAAGTCACTGAAATACTGAAGAGAGTCTAGGAGTGTGACCAGGATAATGAAGGGCCTTGACAAGAAACTGAGAATATTAATCTAGAGAAGACTGGGGGGCAAAAAGATAGCAATATTTAAGTATCTAAGTGCCACTCTGGAGAAGGGGTACTAAGTTTGTTCTGTTTAGTCGCAAAAGGTAGAATTAGGGGCAACTGGTAGATGTTACCAAGGGACAGATTTAATTTTGACTTTAAATTTTAAAAAATAAACAATCAGAACTATCTAAATAAGGAATGGGTAGTTCCCCTTACTAGGTCTTCAATCAAGACCTGAGAGTTGCATTTAAAATGGACAAGACTGTCCTATTTCCTTACAAAAATCCTTTGAGGAAATCATATTTATATCTATCACTTGAATTCTATTCTGCTACCTCATTGTGACATAAAGGTGACCCTAAATTCCCAAAACCTAGGTCAGCAGAATGCAAGTTCTGGCAACTTCTACTAAGTCAGACTGAATGTGAATAAGCAACCAGTCATGGACATATGTCTGTTGTCCAAAGTCCAACCTAGAATAATTTCAAAGAAGTTACAAAGCTTCAAGGTGATTCATTTTTCAACCAAGGTACCAGGAAGTCCACCAATCATGTTATAAAGGGAGCCAGAGCATGTACCATCAGAGGGTATATTCATGATAAAATTACAGATCTTCAAAGTAATGAACTAAGTGTAAACAGGAACCAGAATGAAAACACTAATTCTGCCTCAATTTAAAGTCAAATCTGTAAGTAAAACCTTTTGAATAAATTATAAAAAGCTCAAACATGTTATCTTACCTGTAAACAATCTCTGTGAAACCAAGCATTTTTACAACAAGGACTTCCCAAAATGCTGTATGATGGAAAATGTTCAACATATTCCAAACAAATGGTGCATTGTGAAGAAACTTTACAATGACTAGACGGTGTATTTTGAACAGGTCGATGATCCCAACAGAATGACCTTTAAAGAAAAAAGGTGTCCACTTTGATTTATAAAGTATTATAATATATAAAAAACACCTAAATAATTCAGCAAGCAAAGAAGTACTTAAAGCCTTGTTTCAGCTACTTAAGTATTTAGCACCCTGTTTGAGTTTAAGTGTCTTTGAGCCTTGCCCTGATTGTATCAAGTCTTTGTTAAGAAACAGAACTTGTGAACCCCACAGTAGGAGAAACTTGCTGATGCAACAGGGAGAAGCTAATGACCACATATAAGGAGAAGCCCAAGCTAGGAAAGGGTAGAGCTGAGAAGAGAGCACTTGTGGTGGCAGATTTGAGAAGGGGAACTTTGCGGTGGCCAAGCCTCTGTTTGTCTGTTCTGCCTGTATTGATTTTTTTTGTTTTTGCTTTTTGTAGAGGGAAGAGCAGGGCAATTGGGATTAAGTAACTTGCCCAAGGTCATAGGGCTAGTAAGTGTTAAGTGTCTGAGGCTGGATTTGAACTCAGGTTCTCCTGACTCCAGGGGCGGTGCTCTATTCACTGTGCCACCTAGCCACCCCTGCTTGTGTTGATTTTTGTTTCTGATACTTTGTACAGAAGCTCTTGGACCTTACTGGAAGCCCTGAAAGAGGATTTTCTTTTTGTCTGTTTACAGAAGTTGTAGAGGAGGGATTCGGAGGTCCTGGGACTGTACTGACAATTTGTGTTGAGTCCTCAGACCTTGTATGTGGGTCTGTGTTGATTTCACAGGCAGATAGTGAATTGATGGTGGTGCCAGCAATGTGCATGAATGTTGTTTTGGCTCTGTTAAGATTTATCTTCCCAGAAACAGAAACTATGAAGGACTTGAGATGGACTGGACACCATGAGCTTCAATATGGAACAGGAACTGGACGAGGAACTGGATGAGGAGCTGAGAGCTGCCTACCTTTGAATCCAAGTGACAGTTGGGTAGATTCAGGCAGGAGCTAGGACCATGGAAGAGGAAGCATGGAATCTGAGAGCCAACCTCGAGTCAAGATGAAAAGATTTCTCTTTGGGTACTTAGTGCTGACTGAAAAGATCATGATTTACTTTGACCTAAGGGTAGGAGAACTTTGTACTCTATACCTAGTACCTCTTAAGGATGATTGAGTTAAGGATGATTAGAAACTAATCTCCAATTAAAAGAAAGAAGACTTTTTGACTGAGAGATTAAGACAATGTGACCTTGTACTTTGTGTCCCTTAATGATGCTTGCTCCTTAAGGATGATTGAGTTAAAGACTTACTGAATGATATCTTTTGTTTAAAAATTATGTGACTACTTTGGTGAAAACTATGTGGTCACCTTAGTGATAAGTTGTTATGTTATAACATTGTGAATGCTGTACTTTGGTTTCTGTGAATGTTTTGCTTTAATTTACCGCTGAAAAGAGAGTTCACTATACTATGTGATCAGAACCTTAAAGCTGTTCACAGCAGCAGTCTTCTAGAAAACTGCTCATGCTTGGCTTTACAATAAGTAATTCAAGTGTTTCTCATGATTAACACAATAAATACATTGGAACACTATTTTCAAGGATCTTATAGAACCATATGCAAGTTAGTGTTTTTAGTCATCATGTTGTTCTTACAGTTAAGAAATCTGAGGCTCCAGAGAGGTTAAATTATGCAGCTGGTCAGCCACAGGGCTGTGATTAGAATTTAGGTCACTGAGTGGCAAGTCAGTATTTTTTCCACTATGCCATTAATGTTAAGAGTTTATTACAATTTTGCCTCTAATACAACATTTAAAGAGATTTGTCATATAGGATTCTGAAATATAGTAAATGGTATTTTCAGGTTTCAATGGATTAGTAAAAACTTGAGTGTGCATGTTATTTCGTAAGCTAATCTACAAAACTGAACATATGCCCAAAAGAAACTTACAACTCAAAGGCAAAATGCTTACATGCAAAAAAAATTAGATTCCAAACAAATAGCCTCCTCTTCCCCACAATAATGATATAAAAAAAACCTTTAACTTATAATTCAATACATTTATTTTCAATTGTATTAAATACAAGATGCTAACTACACTAAATTACTACTCCAATGCCATTTCATGGTACAGAGGTGACCCTGGATTCTCATTTATGACATCTAAGAACAAAGTCTAGTAAAAGTCATATTAAGGTAGGAAAGCTTCAAATATGGGTCCAGTGATAGCTCTTGTCCAAAAACTAATCTAGCTAAATTCAGCGCTCTTCATCAAGTTGCCTTCAAGATGGTTTTTCTTTTTGGCCACAATAACTCCTGAAAACAGTTATAACATGTTGTTGGAGGAAATGCACATTGTGAAATTATAGTTCCTTAATGTATAAGATAACATCTATTTTTTGAAATGTCAGTTTAATTAAAAGTGAAAAAACATGCTTACGTTATTGCCAAAAGGCTATAATTGAAAAATATATAAATTCAAATCAATTTAGTTCAATTCATTAAGCATATATTAAGTACCTACTCTGTGCAAAGTACTGTGCTAGAAACTGATGATAAAAAGACAAAAATTGAAAAGTCACTACCCTAAGGAAGCTTATATTTTAATGGGGATATGGCATATAAGCAGATAAGTAACTACATAAGAATTTGAGAAGGTTAATAATAGTAATAATGAGGGAAATCAGGAAAGGCTTCCAATGGGAGGTAACATCTTATCTGAGGAAAGCTAAGACTAAGGATGAGATACGAAGGTAGGAATGGAGATGATTCTACACATACCCTCTAGAGGTAGGTCTATGAAAAGGCAAAGGATGGGCACGCTGAATTATGAAACTTGCTGAATGACAAGTAGGCTAGTCTGGCAAGAGCACTGAGTGAATGAAGAGAGATAAGTCTGGAAAGATAGGATATGCAAAGGCAAAAACAGATTATGAAGGGCTTTATATGCCAGAAAGAATTTGCACTTTATCCCATAGAAAACGGGGTATCACTTGAGCAGGGCAATGACATGGTTAGCTCTGTATTTTTAGGAAGATACTTTCGGTAGCTTTGTGGAGAAAAGAGTGGAAAGGGAAGACATTGAGAGCAGAGAACAGTAAAATTATTACAACAGTCTAGCAACAGACAATGAGGGCCTGATAGTAAGGGCTCTATAAGGAAAGATAATGGCTCCAAGAGATGCTGAGGAGGTAAAACTGGCAAAACTTGGCAAATGATTATATGTAGAGGATGAAGGAGAGAGAAAAGAGTCTGAAGTGGATAATCTTTCAGTTGAAGTTAAGAATAAAACATGAGTAAAACAAAGTTGAGAGTAAAACATGCTTAGTAGTTAGCTCATAATACAAGAACTCATTTTTTCAGAACATCATGTCTTTGTTTTCAATTTACTCAGCATGAATACTTAGGTCTTTGGAAACAGTGCTATATATTACTATAATTGTAATTAATATAACAAAGAAAAATCTACAACTGTAATGAATGCACATTTCTCTAAGCACATGAAAAGGAATAATTACATATTATCTCCCAGTGGAATTATTATGTACTTTAAATTTTAAGTCAAGTTAGCTGTAGTCTTTCAACTATAAGACAGTTAAAGTTCTCTTCTTAAGACCAAACAAATGGAGAATATTCTTTGAAATAATATGTGTTTGGCACACAGAAAGCACTTAATAATTTTTTTTTCACTGATTCATTCATAGTTTCAGAAAGGGATAACAGAAAGAGGCTAAGCATGTAACTTGGGGGCAAATGTAAGGGTGGGATAAAGGTAGACGTGATACCAAACTGGCACTAACAAAAAGTTCCTTAAAGAAGAAATTAAATGCCTGGTGGCAGGGATTCCGCAGCATTATATGTCCTACCAAGGAATTTAAAATGTACTAAATTAAGATGTCTTCTTCATCGTATTTAACAGTAAAATAAAATAAAAAATTACCCAAAGTTTTCAGTAAATTGGAAAATACACTGTTTCTGAACTCCACAAGGGAAATGATAGCTTCGTTTACATTTGCTGGCTACACATCCAATTGAAGCACCATTTTTCTTGCAAACACAACATTTCTAAAACAAAACAACAGAAAAACATGGATTATCTCAGATGAATCCAGTTGGAAAAGATTTATGTTAAAATAACAAGACCAAAATATTAATGAAATGAATGAATACCTTTTATGAACATTAAAACTGCTTTTCCCAAATAGCATTTTTGGTAAGTGAAGACTTAAGTTTCTTAATCAGACTATCATTCTACTCTGATTTATTCTAGAGGTGGCCTCAAAATAAGAGTCTATGCTCTGCTAGTTTAATAGGGATATAGACGAGGCCTACAATTTCATTAGTCTAGGGATCTATTAAGTAAGGAAACTCCTCTACTAATGCTAGTTGAGACTTTCTTTGCAACTTAATAGTTAGAGAGCTATCTCAAACACTGAGAAATGGAGTGACTTATGTGACTATAGTACATGTCAGTGGCAGGAAGTGAACCCAGATCTTGACTTTGAAGTTAACTTTCTAGCCACAAAACCATGATCTTTTGTAGAGAAGAAGAAGTAAATTAGGAAGGCATATCTTATTATGGGAAATAATAGAGCTTGAGAAATACAATACAAAAACCAAACAAATCACACTCTTTTGAGACAGTAAATTTGTGACTACACTACTCCATCAATTCCAATGGTTTCCCATTGCCTCTAGAACTAAATACCAACGGGATGGTAAGAAACAATGAATATGAACAAGTATAAGAAGACTTGCACAAACTGGTGAAGAGTGAAATGAGTGAAACTAGAAGAATGATTTATACAATAACAGCAACATAAAGACAACTTTGAAAGATTTAAGAAAATTTATCAACACGATGGCCAATCATGATTCCAGAAGATTGATGATACAGCATGCTACACACCTTCTGAAAGTGAAGTTGTTGAGACTTAGGGTGCAAAATTAAACACATTTTTTGGAGATGGTCAATGCTGAAATTTGTTTTGCTGGACTATGCTTATTGATTATAAAAGTTTTGGTTTTTTTCAATGTTTGGGGTGAGAGAAAAATTTATTTTTGTTCATTGAAAAAATGAAATTTAATTAAAAGAATAAAGTGAACCAGACGAGGATACAACAATCTTACGGGAGATACAGAATGAATTTCATGTGAAATGTGGATAAATATCATAACATCCAGCTACATGTAAAATTTTCATTGGTGTAGTATATTCTTACCTATAAACATGGTATCCCAAAAGTCTTAATGCAGTTTCAAGCTACTAACACTACAAAAGCTTTAAAACTGCAGTAAGATTTTTGGGACACTATATATTGCTGATTCTAATCAGAACAACTAGGCTATAGACAACTCCAGTTTAGCTTTAAATATTATTCAAGAACATATTCTAAGGCCTAAGCTAATCTCAAAAAGTTGCAATATACCCTTGGAAAACTTTGCTGGCACTTTGAAAACTTGAAAAGACTAGAATCTTGAATATAGAAATGCCCTAAAATTAAAAGAATGCTGAATGGAAAGCAGCTGCTCTGAACTAAGAACTAACCTAGATCCAAGGCTCCAGTGGCATTTCCCCAGACCTAACACAACACAAATTCACACCAAAAGAAAAAAACCTAGAGGTCTACATTTTGAGTCATGGGAAGATTCACAATTTTATAGGATTCAACAGGAAAAGTTTCTTATGGAATGTTAAGAGGTTCTTTGAATTTGACTTTTCTGAGTTGACATTTTTCCAGAAAACACTGGACTAAGAGTATGCAGGATACCCTCAATGTGTCAAGGATGAAGCTGACAGAAAGTATATGTCCTTGGGAGTCAAGACAGGTGCCACTCACTCTGCATCAGGCTGAGAAATTGATTGTGCAACTGAGACCCTTGTAGATAAGCACACCATCCTATCTTCACAGTCTAGCACAGGGGTGGAGAACCCATGGCCTCAAGGCCACATGTGGCTTTCTAGGTCCTTAGGAGAGGCTTTTTGACTGAGTCCAAGTGTACAGAACAAATCCTTTCATTAAGGGAACTTGTTCTGTGAAGTTTGGATTCAATCAAAGGGCCACACTTGAGGACCTAGTGGGCCACATTGTATCCTGAAGGATGGAGGTTCCCCACCCCTGGTCTAGACTTTCCCAAGAGAAAAGAACATGGCTTCTGTTGTCATCTTGCTTCTCCCCTTTGGGAGGGGTTTTGTCCTTTTCCCTCCTCCCATGTCACACCCTTTCAGGTGAAGATTTCTGGTATCTCCTCCTTCCTTTGTCCTACTGTTATAAAAATACAAATTTCTACATGTATTATGAACTTGTTGAGTTCCACATGCATGTTCATTTCTCTTATATGGTTTTCACATTAAGTTTCATGAAGTTGTGATCTTCCTGTTGACAAGTTGCAGTCTATCATGATTTGTTGTACCAAATCTCCAACTGTGGTTAGTTTAAGATGTTCCTTGGGCAAGGGGGGTATTGAAATACTGGCATTTAACTTTATTGAGGATCACTTTCTCACTATTTTCTTTCTGAAGATTATAAATTATAATAGACAAACATTTACTATATTTCACAGTAGCATGAAAACATGAACTTAGTATCTTAGAAATTTTCAAAGTAAATAATGCTTAAAGAAATAAAATCTTATAAATTATACAAAAGATATTTAAGATAATTTTCAAAGTCACCTTCTTACCAGCCTAGAAGCTCTGTTTACTTCCTTCTTGATGTCTTCTATTAGAAAACCATAAACACCCTCTTTTTCTTCACCCCTTTGCCAAATTCCACTTGACATCAACTAAGAAAACAAATTTAAGTTAGAAAATAAATCATGACAAGCTACTTTTGAGCAAAATATCTGCCTTTTCAAGGGGTGTCTGTCATTAGCCTTTTGAGCTATGCTACCTCACAAATATCAAGTACACTAATTCCTATGATTATTTTTCATGCCAATAAAGCAAGATAATACTTATGTCCTTTGATTTGATTCATCTATTGTGATAGATTCACAGGTATATTAGAATCACAGATGTAGAACGTTATGGTTCCAAGTGACTTCAGAGGTTACTTAGTCTGAACATTTCACAGATAGGGAAACTGAGACTCGGGGAAGGTAAAATTGCCTAAAGTCACACAGATAGAAAAGTAACAGAGGCAAGATTTGAACTCAAATCTTCAGACTGTACTGCCAATGTCTTTCTGCATTATCACACAGTATGACCAATCAGAGACTAGAGATATAATAAATAAACAAGAATAAAGAAGAGGTAAAGGAAGTTAAGTTATTTTTTAAATCTTTATTTAAAAAAAGATTTCATTGGTTCTTGCATAGTCACCAGTACACAGAAACTATGAACAATGGGTATAATTTTTAAATGCTAGTATTAAACATCCAAAAACCACATGGATGTAATCCCTTCCCTTCCTAAACCATTTTTTTCAGTGACTTTTCTGCTTTGGGGTTAGAAGCAAGTGTCTCCTAAAACAAAGACATTTAGTACCATCATCTCTAATATCATTGAAATGTTAGTGTTAGGTCTTCTACAAAAAGTTCTACTAACTATAAAATCAAACTCTCTACAAATATAATGTTTTCCAATATTGTAGAAGTTAATATTACCACTAGAAATGTAACAATGCTACAGTTAGCACACTATTACCAAAAAAAGATCTGAGATAGGGGGATGTTTTATTCAAGAAATAATTCTACCAAACATAAGATAGATACAGAAGATAAGTATTTAAATAGTTAAGATCTTTAAAAGTAATAATTATAACTCCCCATTTTTAATCTGTTATACTTCACTTTGCAAAATATAAATACCGTGTATGGATCTCCCTTAATATTCTATTAACTTCTAGTATAAAAAATAAACCAAAACATTATATTACCTCTTTTAAAATGGTATTTACACTTATATAAACATGCAAGATAAAATAGAATGAGGCAGGGATATGTTTCTAGAGCAAGGGTAAGGAACCTGTGGCCTCAAGGCCACTTCAATCAAAGGGCTGCCCTTGAGGACCTAGAGGGCCTATGTTCCAGAGCTTTCATTTGCGAAAGCTGAGTAAATAATTTCCATGAACTATAGAAGGATGCAGCATGGACAAGTGAAAAATGACTTGGTCTCTTTCTCTTCTGTTGTAGCAAAGTCTGGAAGTTCCTCATTTTTAGTTTTTCCATTTTATTTGGGAAAATCATCTTTCTCCTCTTCAAGCCACTTTTTTTTGTGCATGAACACTTTCCCCCAATTTATCTTCTAAACTATCTTTTTGGGTTCAGGTTCAACCTCTTCAGGGGCCGGTTTAGCTGACAATCTTGCTGACTTCCTTTTAGGGAAAGGGTAGCAGGGATGTAACAACCACAATGGTAACAACCATAATGGGAGGAAGAGAGCTACAATTAAAGCCTGACTCCTCCATCTTATCACTTCTCTTCCCACAGCACTTGCTCCTAGTACCTAAGATAAAATTTTTAACTAAATTACATATAATTTGGGATAAATTGGCTAATTATTGACTTCTCAATATGGCTTTCATTACAGAAAAAGTATATGGAATAAGAAAAGCTATTAATTTTTTAAATTTTATCATAACTATAACAACTCCTTTTACTTAAAAACCAGTATATATTACAGGTGTTGTGACCAGTTTATTTTAAAGTTGCATTTCTTAGTGCACAGACAACAACAAAAATTATGAAGTTACTGACTTAACATGAATTAAATACAGTGAACATTTTTTAAAAAATCAACAGAGAAGTGTAAATTGTGAGGAAATATTTAATTTACAGATAACAGGAAAATAATATTCCAAAATATGAAGAACGTTGTTCATTCAGGATTACTCTGTGGAGACTTACTCTCATTGTATGTATCTGGATCTATATAAGTTTATTCACACTGTATCTGATTGTGACTTCGAAGTCATTTGATTGGCAGCATTTTTACTCTGCCCTCTTTCCTTCTGGACACTCCCTTTTTCCTTTGAATTCTATGAACTTCTTTCTCCTGGTTTTCTATTTATCCAACTATTCCTTCTTGGTGTCCCTTTGCTGCTTCTTTTATTCCCTGAAAGTATTCCAAGGTCCTAGGCATTAGCCCTCTTTTCTACTCTTTTTTTTTCTATACCTTTCCCTCCTTGATTTCACCTGATTCCATTAACACTTTTCAATTAGCCAACAAAATATTTATTAAGTATCTAATATATGACAAGAATACAGAAAGTCCCTAAAAAAGCCAAACTATACTTAAGAGGTAGTTTCATATACAATCTCCTTTTATCATTCTTTGAATATTGAAATATTCATGTTGATGTTTATTAACACCCTAGGAAAAGAAAAGTAAATCTGAAAAAAGTACTCAGTTAAACACAATTTTTTTTAAAAAATCTAAAGTTTTCACCCATTTCCCTAAACTGTGAGGTAAAACTACATGCAAAAAGATATACAGAGAGAGAGAGGGAGAGAGAGAGAAAAGGAGAGAGAGAAAGAGAGGGAGAGGGAGAGAGGAAGAGACAGAGAGAGAGAAAAATAGAGCCAGAGAGGGAGAGGGAGAGGGAGACAGAGAGAGAGACACAGAGAGAGAGAGAGAGAGAGAGAGAGAGAGAGAGAGCGCATAAGCGAGCAAGCTCTGGAATCTTTTGCTTACTTTTAAACCAACCTTACAAGTAGTAATGAGCAAGAGCAGCAACAATGCTTTTGCTTAATGCTAGAATGCTTTTTAGTCGATTTTCTTTGCTTAATCAATGGACTTAGGTCTGATACAGTCAGTAGAACCCTGAGGCCTACAGGGCATCTGATGTTCAAGGTCTGTCTGGCCTCTCTATTCTTGGTACTGCTGAATGCTGGCACTGATTTCATATATTTTTTTTGGACAAGGAAAGAACTAACTACCCATAGGGTCAACATGGGTCAATCTTGTCTTATAATTTACATTTATTTTCATCCAGACTGTGACGTTATAAGACCAAATCTATTATTTCACAAGGATGGCCTTGGGAAATAGCAATATGACATTGGGCAAGTCATTTAAATTCTCCGAGCTTCTACTTCCTCATGGAGGATCCATTTAAATTCCCATTTAGCATTTAAAGTTCTTCACAGCTTGGCCCCTTCCCTCCTCCTTCATTTCTTTACACATTACTCTTCTCCAAATACTTTACATGCCAGCCAAACTGGTCTGCTTGTTGTTCCTCATATATAAAATTCATGTCCCATCTTCACATCATCTCAGTGACTGCACTAGAAGCTTGGAATGCTCCCTTCTCAGCACTCTGACTTTTGGAATTCTTCTTTTCTTCTACAAATCAGCTCAAGTGCCACATTTCTGCATAAGATCTTTCCCGGTCCTTAGCTGCTAATGTCTTCCCATAAAAGGTTATCATATATTCTCCTCGTATAGGTAATATGGATGCCAATATATGTACATGTTGTCTCCCCAGTAGAATATAAGCTTCCTGAAGACAAGTCTGTTTCACTTTTTGTCTCTGCATATCCATCCCTTATCATAATGCCTGGGACATACTTTGTATTTAATAAATGCTTGTGGATTGATTATAAAATGAGGATAATATCTACCCTGCAAGGTTCTTAAAAGACTCAAATGAGATAACGTATGTTGGGCAATTTTTAAACCTAAAAGCACTACAAAAATGTCAGAAATTACTACTACTACTGCTACTACTACTACTACTACTACTGCTATAGCTACTTTGTATTAATTTAAGTAAAAAAAAATTCATTTCAGTGTTCCAGTATACTGAGCACTGGATAGAGCAAATTGCCTTATGTCATTTTGTTAACACCAGGCAAAATTTTAAGCAATACTTTTCTTCAACAACTGAGCCCCTATGGCTTGATACCTAGCAAAGTTCATTAAACTGCAATTGTAATTAAGTAAATTTCATTGGCATTAAAATCTTCCACAACCTAGAAATGTTATAAAAAATTAGTCATGAAATTCTTTAGATAAAGAAGCATAGGTAAGCATTAGTGCACAGAAAACAACACGAGTTAAGAATGATTTTTATATTTTTCAATAAAATTTTATTGTATTTAAAAATATAAAAACAATTTCTTAGCACACAGAACAGATAATAGGCTAGATCTGGCCCATAAGCTATAATTTGCTGACCCTGATCTAAACAAATATTCTCATTTTACAAAGGAAGAAATTAAAGTCTGGTTTCCTTAAAATTTAGGGAGGAGTGAGGCAATTTGCCAGTGATCGAAAATAGCCTTACTTTCCCCAAGGATTAAAAATTTGAATAATTTAAATCAATCATACTTACCAAACAATAGTAATGTATAGTGAGGTTGTGGTCCTGGTAAATTTTCTTTTCTCCATACTTTTCAGGATGGTCATCAGTTCTTCGACAGAGAACACAAGCTAAGAGTGAAAGATATTTTCAAATGTTATTTCAGAACAAGAGCTATGTATCAGATGACAATATACAAGGCCAATGTATAGTAAGTGATATAGGAGAGATATAAAGAGAAGAAAAATTATTACCTTTGGTTGAAGTAACTGAGTAAAGTTTCATAGAAAGGATTTGACTTACTAAGTCATAAAAGGTGTAAATATTTGTGTACTAATTACTGATAAACAGTATACTCTAAAGCAGGGAAGAAGACAGGCAATAAAATATAAGAAGGAAGCTTACAGCTCTACCTCATATTCCCTTCTTATATTTCTTTCCATTCTCCAGAAGAAAATTGAGAAAACAACAGCAAATGAAACATCCCTACTGAGATAGGGATGAACAGATAGAAAAGAAAAATATTTAGGTGATCCAATCCTATTAAATCTAATAAAATATATAAAATAAAATGTACATGTAGATACAAAAGCACAGAAAAAGATCTTGTGATAGGTATCCAAAGTAAAATTCTAAGTCTAATTGAATTCCACATTACGTCCTAATTGTTGCAAGTAAAATTTTGTTATAATGTTTATATTCCATGTTGAAACTTGCTCATTTACAATGAGTTTAAAATAACCAGGTTTTTCAATTCAATTAGGTCATTCAAAACTATTACATATCAAGATACTTCATAAAGAGGACTTATAGAAGTACAAAATAGAATTTTTAGAACTTAAGAGATCATCTTATTCTAAATTCTTAATTTTATAATCAGGAAACTAAGATGCTGGTGAAA
>CM053582.1:411377968-411434831 GCA_028627135.1 Pseudochirops cupreus
CCCACCTGGCTAGCATAAATTAACCCTTCCACCTTGGGGCCCTTGGCCCTCCCCCCCAAAACTTTTTGTTCAGTGGTTGGACTGCCCACTTCTTGCAAGATTCTAATAAAGAGACCCTTCTCTATTCACCTTGAGCTGTCTCCAAGTGATTTAAAATCTTTTTATCACACACAATAGTGAGTTCATGAACTCCAGAGGCACGGCTGATCCTATATTTGTCTCTTTTTGACTTTTTCTCTGTTAAACTTGTTTGTGAGATTTGTTTCCTACAGGCTAGGTACCCTCCACCTGCAGATGCCTGATCCTTTAAGCTGGATGCCACCCCCTGTCCATGACTGTGATATGCCACTCCTGGAACTGGCATTAACCAAGCTCCAGATGCCAGCTAAAGAACTGAACTCTTGAATGGGACCTCTTGGGGCAAGGACAGTTCTATGTCCAATTTCAGCTTGAAGCAGCTTTGGAAAAGACATCTTCGCTCCTTACCCCAATATTCTGAGCCCCATTCATTCAATGGGAGAAGGATGGGGTACTTGTGCCCAAGCCCCCATCCTAAGCTATTGTTTTGTGTGCAAAGTTTTTCTATTATCCCTGATACAGTGTTGCAAAGTTCTGTTGACACCAGTTTTCCCTCCAGTTATCTCTAAACTCTCATTTACTGTTAAAGTGTTTTTGCTATGTAAGGGACATGAAAGATTTTGGGGCTGAATATAATGGGAATGGGAATCTGAAGATCTTCCCTACCCCTTAATAGACCTAGGAGGGAGTTTGAAGACCTCCCCTGCTTTGAAAGTAAACTCTGCCCCCTAATAGGCTGAATATAGTCACATAGAGCCTGTGGTGGGAGGAGTTTGTTGAAGGGAAGCAAGCCCACAAGAAGCTGGGAGCCAGAGCCAGAGAAATGGTGGGAGAGAGGTGTTCAGGCAAGGAGAGAGAGAGGTTTCTGAGTAAATATTGATCTTGTATTGGTTTGTAGGGAAACTGAAGGATGCTGTGGCTCTAGTGTTATTATGGCTCCTTAATATCTTTGATATTATGATGGAACTGGCTTACTGGTTTTGGGATTCGGTTTTCTGATGTCTAAATAAATACTTCACTTATGCCCTCTATATGGAGAGTTTGTTATATCTGGCAATCAAATAGCATGGAATATTTATAGCCATGGTCTTTATTGTGTCATGGGCACTGCAAATATTGCATTGGTGCTGCAGGGACTGAGAATACAAATTAAAAATGAAATGGTCCCTGCCCTCAAAGAGTTTACATTCTACTGAAAGAAGACAACTACTGCACACACACACACACACACACACACACACACACACACACAAATTCCTCTCCAGGTTGTGGACCCATGGACTTCCTCTACCATGCCTAGAAACTTCTTCATCCTAGAAGCTCACTCCAGAATTGAAATTCACACATAGGAAATACCTCTCTGCCCCTGTGTCTTGCAAAGCCTTCATATAAGGAAGGCATCCAGGTCAGCCATATCTCATTCCTCTACAGGTTACATTACAGACTTTTTCTACCATGCCTCTTCATAGCATGGCTACCTTCCTGCTGTCACTGTTGACCAGCCTTTTTTAGCTTTAAACCAGCATGTCATTGAAATAGGCCAAAGGTAAGGTGAAGAAAGTCTGCACCAGAGTGGCTACAGTGTCAGAGGAGAGAAGGGAGATTATACTAGAAATGTTACAATGGTATAATCAATAAAAGCTGTCCACTGATTAGATATGGGGAGAAGAGAGTGAGAACTTGAGGATAACAAAATAATAACCTCAATTTTGAACATCATGAGTTTAAGATGTCTACAGAATATCCAGTTCAAGATGTCTGGTTTTGTTTTTGTTTCTTTGTTTGTTTTTTAGTTTGGTATTAAAAACAAAATGAAACAAACAAAAAAAATGGTAAAAAAAAAATAAAGGGTGAAAAGTTGAGGATGACTTCAAGGTTGAAACACTAGAGACTAAAAGAATGGTGTTATCTCTGACAGATTCGCAAAGTCAAAAAGAGAAGTATTTGAGAAGAGTAAGTTTTTTTCTGGAAAAATTAGCTCATTAAAATTTGTACCTGGAAGGAGATTTAGCTTCCATTTAGTCCAACTCCTTCATTTTACAGATGAAGATGCTGAGGCCAAAAGAGGTTATGACTTAACTAAGATCACAAAGATAGTAAATAGGAAAATGAATTTTAACCCAGGAAAAACCTTTATGAATTGAAGTGAATTAAGGAACAACAAGAGAAAAATTTATAAAATGACAACAATATAGAGAAAAAGAACTTTGAAAGACTTTCAAACTCTGATCAATGCAATGACAAACCACTCACTATTCCAGAGGAATGAAGATGAAGCATACCATCCACCAAAAGAGAGATGGTTAAACAGCAGAATGAGATACACTGCAACACAGCCATCTTTTTGCACCTCTCTAATCAATTTTCTCCCAGTTCACCAAAGAGGCACTCTAAACTTTTTCATTTTCCCTCAAGTTTCATTAGGGAGGAGGTAAGATCCCCTATAGAAGGCAGGTCTTGAGCTGAGTCTCTGAGGAAGCCAGGGAAACCAACAGAAGTGAAGGAGAACATTTCCAGGCAAGGGGAAGAATGAAAAGGCACAGAATCACGAGATATGTAAGTAATGGCAAGAAGGCAGGTGTTGTTAGATTATCAAGTACACAAAGCACAAGAAAGCTGGGAAAGTAGAAAGTAGAAAGGAGTGTTCATATTTAATCCTGGAGGGAACATGGAACTACTGGAGTTAGTGAATATAGAAGTAACATAGTCAGATATGAACTTTAGGAAAATCACTTTGGCACCTGAGTGAAGATGAATTCTAGCAGAGAGACTTAAGGCAGGGAGTCAAACCATAAGGCTATTTCAATAACTCAGGTGTGAGATGATAAGGGGCCTATACCAGAATAGTGGCTGTGGTGAATGAAAAGAAGGGAACATACATGAAAGATGTTCTGTTGCCATGGAAATAAGACTAAGCAATAGACAGGATATGTCAAATGACTATAAGCAAGGAAATGAAGATGACACTGAGACTGGGAGCCTGGTAACTGGCAGGATAGTAGTGCTCTGTACAATAACAGGGAAGTTTATAAGAGGGGAAGATTTAGGGAAGAAAAGGACAAGTTCTATTTCAGACATGAATTTGAGATGCTTATAGGAGATCTAGTTTGAGATGTTCAAAAAGCTTTTGGTGCTACAAGACTAGAGTTCAGAAGAGGTTAGGGGTGGATATAAAGACCTAAGAATCATTTGCATAGAGAAGATAATTGAACCTATGGAAGCTGGTAGGATCACCAAGGGAGAAAAAGGCACAGGACAAAGCCTTGGGGATTAATCAAGGTTAATGGGAATGACCTGGATTAAAATCCAGCAAGGGAAACTGAGGAGCAGTCCAACAGGAGAACTGAGAGAACAGCGTCAAGTTGAAACAACACCATTAGATTTGGCAGTTAAGAGGTCAATGGTGACTTTGAAGAGATTAATTTCAATCCAAAGAAGAGCTCAAAAGTATAGTATACAGAGTTAAGAATTGAGGAGGAAGAGAGAAAATAGAAGCTTCAGTTGTAGGCAATTTTCTCAAAGAGACCAACAGAGATGAGGAGGGAAGACAAAGGACAATAGCTTGCAGCATATACTAGAGATCAAGTGAAGGTTAAGAATGAAGGAAACATGAGCCTGTTTATAGGTAGCAAGAAAGGAGCTAGTAGATAGGGAGTGATTAAAGATTGGGAGCAATATAGATGAGAGAAGCGGAAATTTTCTGGAGAAGAGAGGAAAGGATGGGATCAGGGTTTCTTCTAGATAACTTTGCAAGAAAGGTCAGACACTTCTTCATGAGAGATGGCAAAAGAGGAGATGAGGAAGAGATTTAAGTGACATGAGATATGGAGGAAAAAAGGAGGGAATTCTTTTCAAATAGCCTCCATTTTTTTTTTTGGTGAAGTATGAAGTGAGGTTCTCAACCGAGAACATGGGTTTTTTGAAGACCTCTTTTTGTTATGTCAAGTAAGCAGGTACTTAGCCCTTAGTCAAGCCTCTGCAAAAGAGGCAGAGGGTGTGAACTCTGTCTCCTGTTGCTGACATAACAGGAAGGGTTTGGCTGAAACAGGAAGCCAATGCTGTGTGTGTGTGCATGTGTGTGTGTGTGTGTGTGTGTGTGTGTAAGAAAAGCCCCAGAGAGGCAGAATCAGAATTTTTCTCCTGGTGGGCTCCTGGTGGAAGAAGCAGAATTTTCTCCTGATAAGCTACTGGTGGAAGAATCGTGGAGACTGAAGCCAGCTGAGAGAGAAAGAGGAAAAGAGAGAGAGAGAGAGACAGAGAGAGAGACAGAGAGAGAGAGAGAGAGTTTCTCTTGGCAGCATCTGGAAGCTGGGCCGCTACTGCTGGACTGAGAACTGAGTTGGAGTTTTCTTAAGACCAGAATCTGGTGAAGGCTGAAGTTACTGGCGGGAGGGCCATCTGGAAGGCCGAAGTTGTTGCTGCCATCTAGAAGGCTGAGGTTTCTTCTGGGTTCTAGGGCCAGCCAAATGGCCGGAGGACTGAAGAAGCATGACCAGGATAAGACTTTGTTTGTGGCTTGGTTGATCCTTGAGTTCCCAGCAACAGAAGTTGTGAAGGTTTTGAGAAGTGCTAGACCCTGTGAACTTCAGTGTGTAGCAGGAACTGCCTGGAGGACTGGATAAGGACCTAGGAACTGTCTGCCTCTGAATCCAGGTAACTGTTTGGTGGATTCAGGTAGGAGCTGGGACCATGAAAGGGGATCCAGGAATCTGAGAGACCACCCTGAGTCAAGATGAAGAAAAGGCCTCTCCTTGAATACTGAATTCGGTAATGAAACTGAAGTTTACTAGAGACGGAGGGGTGGAAGGTTTGTGTAATTTTCTAATGATTGTGTTTAGTGATTAATGATACTTAGTGACTGACTGCTAGATAAGTGACTGATTAAGTTAACCTATGATTGCCGCAAGAGTGGAAGACTGACGATTGTATTTTGAGATGACTGAATAACTGAGTAAGGAGGCAAACTTCCTTAGGGACATCAGGTGATTGTTCTCTTGTTCTTTGTTCTAAATATTTCGACCACTTTAGTGAAAACTATGTGGCCATTCTAATGATAAGCTGTTGTGAACACTATATTGTGATTTTCTGTGATACGATGTAATGTTGTGTATATTGTATCTTGATTTGTTGTGAATGTTTTCCTTTGATTTGTTCTTAAATAGAGTGTTTACTATACTATGTAATCAGAACCTTAAAAAGCTGTTCACAGTAGCATTCTTTTGGGAAGCTGCTCCTGCATGGCATTACAGGTGGTAGGGATGGGAAGAGGGAGTGTAATAGGAAACTTGAGGAGAGATGAAAAGGCTTAGAACAAATTATTAGGAATACAAACACACAGAAACAAAATACAATCTATAAAAAGCAAAAAAAAAAACCAATAACGTTAAAAGAAAATGTGATCTCCATACAATCAAACATATTGATCCCAAATAACTTAAGGATCACAGGTCTCCCAGAAGAATATGGCAAGTCAAAAACTTTAACATCATTATGCAAGAAATAATGCAAGAAAAAAAACACCCTCTGAACACAGAAAACAAAGTACCAGTGGAAAGAATCTACAGATTACCTCCAAGAAAAAAAACAATCCTAACAACAAACCATCGCTACCAACAACAAAAAAACCAATGCAGCAAACTTCAAGATATATAGTGGTTACATTTAATAATTCCAATGACAACAAACTCTTCATGCAAGAGAAAGGACTTCAAATAAAGGCAATTTGAATAATATGACACTATTGCTCTACAAACAATAAACTGCAGAAGGGAGTGGAATAATGTCCCAAAGAACAAGGAGACTCAAGATGCAACTTAACAGTCTAGAAATCTGAGCCAAATAATCAATAAAAAAAAATATGGCCTTCAACAAGAAAGGCATTTGAAATGTTAGGAAAAAAAGGACAGGAGCACATCATTTGCTTTGCAAAATCCCATGCAAAAGAAACACAAGAAAGATAAACAAATACAGAAACCCAAGCAAAGAAATGAAACCCCTCTCCCAGCCCCAACAATCCAGAAACAGGAAGACTTCTATGAGGTTAACAACAACAATAACAGAAAAAGATGGTGGAGGGGAGGAAGAGCATTAGATTTCTTTATAAAAGTCCACAAGAAGAAAACCAGAATTTAAACAGGTATGATGGAAGAATGGATGTGAAATATTATAGATTATACTTCAAAACACTGAAGAATGGAACAATACACAAAAGAGGAGTATGGTGGAAATAAAGGGAATTGTGTGAGATATCCTAGTCAATGGTAAATGGTAATCTTTCAAGCATCTGAAGGAATTGACACTTTTAAAGTGAGGCACAACAGAAAAAAAGGGGGAGAATGCAAGATCTATAAAACAATAACAGAGATGCTATTTGGAAGAAAACTCAAAATAGGTACCATAGAAGCTTTAATTCCATGTTGAATACATAGACTAAAGAAATAAGTGTAAGGACCACCAATCAAAGAATAAAAGTCTAGAATAGAAAAGGAAGAAAATTAATGAAAAGAATAAGGGGAAAACAATGCTTTTTAGAAAAAAGGCATAGAAGATGAAATTTTAAAAAACAAAAGAAGTTAAAGGTGAATATTTTGCTTAACTGAAAAACAAAAAAGAGTGGAAGAAACAGATTATTAGCTAGAAATAAGAAAGAAAAAGAAATAAGTAAAACTACAAAATTATGGAAAGAAATGACAAACAGAAAGGGGGGAGAGAAAAAAAAGCTTGGGGCAGAGGGGAAGAGAGTGTGAAATAGAGTTGCCTTGAAATAGATTAAGCAAAAATAAGTGGAAACAAAACATTTTCTTTACAGAGGAAAAAGTATAACAACAAAAATTTAATTCAGAAAAAAAAACAAATGAAGGAAAATATAAATATAATTTGCAAAACTAAATTTGAATGGATTAAAGAATACAATAAAGTGAAAGTGACAGATTAGAAAGAATATAAAACTCCATAATCTGTTGCTCATAAGAAATATACATCAAAAGCAAGGACATACACACAGAATGAAAATGAGGGACTAGAACAAAATTTACTATGTATTAGATAAGTAGAAGTTTCATTCATGCCATCATATTTTAAAAATTACAATATAAAAAGAAATAATCAAGGAATCTATATTATGCTGAAAGGAAATGCAGAAAACAAATCAATATTAATATTGAATTTCCATGCTCCAAATGCTTTAGCACCTAAATTTACAAAGGAAAAATTAAATTACAAGAAGACAAAGACAGTAATACAATAATAATAGGAGCCTTTAATATCTTTCTCCCAGTTTTAGACAGATCTGACAAAGATAAACAAAAAGGAAATACAGAATTGAAAAAATGTTGGAGAAACTAGAATTATGGTGTCTATTAAAGGAGACTGCTAAAGTATGTGGAAATTTTACAAAAATTTACCATACTAGGACACAGAGATAAAAACAAATAAATGTAAAATGGCAGAAATACTAAACACATCCTCTACAAAACAATACACAATAAGAACAGTGATCGGTTTAGGGAGCACAAACAAAAGACACAGACCCAAATGGATCTAGCAATAAAATACAAAATAATGAGTAGGTAAACAACAAATCATAGAAAGAATAATTATGTGAAAGAAAGTTAAACTGATGAAATAATATACCAGAATTTCTGGGATACTAAAATATTTTTCAAGAGAAAAATTATATCCCAAAAAACATATTAACAACATGGAAATGGAGAGGCTTAATGGACTGAACAGTCATTTTTTAAAACTAGAAAGCCAACAATGAAACCCAAAACAAGCACAAAAAAGGAGATAATAAGAAATAAGAGAAATGTTAAACAGAACTAAAAACTGATTATGCTAAACACAGAGTATAGGACAGAAGGACCTTTCTGAACATCATAAAAAGTATCTATTTTAAATCAAAATTAAGTAACATACGCAATGGGGATACAATAGACTCTTTCCAGGTAAATGTGGAAATAAAGCAAGAATGCCCACTCTTCCTGTTATTGATTGATATGCTTCTCAAAATGCTAGCAGCAGTAACAGTAAGACTAGAGAGAAAGAAATTAAAGGCATTAAGACAGGCAAACAATGAATAAAGGCAATTTTAAAAAGATAAAATAGGTAACTGATTATATTTAAAGTAAATAACTATCTGCACCGACAAAGACAAAGCAGGTAAGGGAGGAGAAGCAGTCAGTCGGAAAGTAAATCTCTTTTTATCAAATTTCTGAGGTAAGGATTTGGCATCCAATATATATAGACAAGTCAATAGAACGTTGCACACTAGTGCATGGTTGTTGGAGCTGCACAATCAATTTAGAAAGCAAATTGGAATTATACAAATAAAGTCACTAAAATGGCTAAACATTTGAGCTAGATATTCTACTAGGCATATACCCTAATGAGTAACTGATAAGAAGAAAGTCCCAATACAATAACTACCATTTGTAAAGCCTGTCTTCAAAGTGCCTTATGTACATTGTTTCATTTAATTTTCACAATAACTTTGTGAGGTAGTTATTATTATATATAATATATAATTATGTTATATAATTGTACTTATTATATAACATAAACTACGATTATATTCATTTTAAAGAGAAAAAATTGAGGCTAAGAGAGGTTAAGTGACTTGCCCAGGGTCATATGTCTTAGTGTCAGAGGCTGAATTTAAACTCAAATCTTCCCAACACCAAGCATATCACTCTATCCACTGAGACACCCATACCAAAATATCTATAACCCCACTTTTTGTAGCAGGAAAGAATTGAAAACAAAGTTGATACCCATTGATTAGGTAGTGACTAAACCAACTGGAGTACATGAATGTAATGGAAGATTATTGTGCTATAAGAAATGACAAATATATCATGAAAACAAAGAAACATGAAATGATTTATACTATCTGATGCAAAGGTTCTCAATCTGTGGGTTCTGTTCAATTTGTAACAGTGAAACTACATCCTTAATATCAGATATTTACATTACAATTCATAACAATAACAAAATTACAGTTATGAAGTAGCAATGATAATAACTTTATGGTTGGGGGTCACCACAACATGAGGAACTGTATTAAAGGGTTGTGGCATTAGGAAAGTTGAAAACCACTGAGAAATGAAATAAGCAGAGCTAAGAAAATGTTACATACAAAGATTACAATGTAAATGAAAAGAACCACAAAACATTCAAAAATGAGTGTTGCAAGAAACTACAGGGAACAAGCATGGTCACAAAGAAGAGATATGTGAAAACATTCCCATTGCACTCCTTTTCAGAGGTGGGACATACCCAAGTGTGGCACACTACGTATTTCTTACTTCTTACATGTACTGATTGGTTGTACTGACTTTATCTCCCTTTTCCTCCCTTTTTTTGTTCTTTAAATAATGTTATTTGCTACGATGTATGGCTCTCAGAGCTCGGAGGGAGAGGGATATAGTGAGAAATTCTGGTACTGTAACAAACAAAAGATATCAATAAAATTTTATTTTAAAAATTAATCTTAAAGAATTAGCAAGTCAAATAATAAATCATGGAAAAATAGATAATTTCATTAAAGATACTGACAATGATGAAGTGTGTGTGTGCGTGTGTGTGTGTGTGTGTGTGTGTGTGTAGTTTTTGAAAGTAGCCAAAATGGTCCTTAGGGGAAATTTCCTACCTCTAAACACTTTCATCAACAAAAGAATTAACAGACCAATGAATTGAGCATGCAACTTTAAAAACCTAGAAAACCAACATTTTCAAAAAAATCAAACAAAATTGCTTAGAGGTAACTAGTATAGCAGTTAGAGCACTGAACTTGGGAGTCAGAAGATCTGGCTAAGAAGATTTCCCAGCCTTGCTTACTAGCTGTATGACCTTGGTCAAATCATTTAACCCCTATCTGCCTTTAGTCTCATCTCTAAAGTGGGAATAATAATAGCACCTGTTGTGAGAATAAAAAAATATAATACTTGTAATACACTTTGCAAAATTTAAAGCACTAAATGCTAACAAAAGAAAATTCTGAAAACCTTTTAAAGCAAAAATAAAACTGTACTGAATTAACAAGAAAACTTTTAAAAAATTAAAAAAGACATAATTATTGATAAAAAAAGAGAAAAACCAAATTATTAGTATCACAAATGGAAAAAAGGAAATTCACAACAAATAAATAGAAAATAATGAAAATTATTAGAAACAAAATTATTTTGTTTGGGGCAGAGCCAAGACGGCAGAGTAAAAGCAGGAACTTGCTTGAGTTTCCCCTACAACCACCTTCAAGACCTGTAAAAAATGACTCTAAACAAATTCTAGTGCTACAGAACCCACAGAGTGACAAAGAGAAACAATCTTCCACTAAAGGCAGCCTGGCAGGCCAACAGGAAGGGACTATTACACAAGCCTAGGAGCAGAGCTCAGTTCCATGTGAGTTGAGCTGGCTCAGATCCGAGGCCCAGACTGGCTGGAGCAGACTTCAGGAGAGTGAATCACTATGGTGGTTTCTAGACTTCTCAACCCATAAACACCAAAGAGAAAGTAAAAGGTCAGTGGGGAACTCTGTTGATCCTGGGTGAGAAAAGAGCATAGTCAAGCCCTTGCCCTAGACAGTGGAGGTGGTGGCAGAAGTGGAGGTGGCCAAGCAGCAGCCTCCTGAGTTCCAGACCTACAGATTATAGGGTGACCAAGTGGCCAACCAGAGGGCATTTTCAGGAATCTCTCTGCTACAGCTGAGACAAGATTCTCTTGCTTTGCCCTGCTTGGATCTGGGTTACAGTCTTGGATGGCGGTAGTACTAGCGTGGCAGAGTTTGTTGAGGCTATGGAGAGGCAGTCTTTCTCACAGTTCTGAGGAGAAGGCGCAACAGCTTTCTGACAATAGCTGTGCAAAATCCCAGAAAACTGGGACACAGCACTCTCCACTCTAGAAGCAGAGTTCCACTGGGGCAAAGAGTTCAAAAGTCAAGTAACTGTCTGGCAAGGTAAGCAAACAGAGTTAGCAAAATCAAACTATCAAATCATTTTTGGTGACAAAGACAATCAAAATATAGAACTAGAAGAAGACAACAAAGTCAAAACTACTACATCAAAAGCCTCCAAGAAAAATATGAACTGGTTGCAGGGCATGGAGGAGCTCAAGAAGGATTTTGAAAATCAAGTAAGAAAAGTTGAAGAAAAATTGGGAAGAGAAATGAGAATGATACAAGAAAATCATGAAAAGCAAGTCAACAGTCTGCTAAAGGAGGCCCAAAAATATACTGGAGAAAATAACACCTTAAAAAATAGACTAACTCAAATGGCAAAAGAGGCCCAAAAAGCCAATGAGGAGAAGAATGCCTTAAAAAGCTGAATTACCTAGATGGAAAAGAAATTTCAAAAACTCACTGAAGAAAATAATTCCTTCAAAATTTGATTGGAGATAGGGCAGCTAGGTGGTGCAATGAATAGAGCACTGGCCCAGGAGTCAGGAGGACCTGAGTTCAAATCTGGCCTCAGACACTTAACAGTTACTAGCTGTGTGACCTTGGGGAAGTCACTTAACCCCAAATGCCCAGCCTTCACCCCTCCAAAAAACAAACAAACAAAATTAGATTGGAGCAAAAGGAAGCTAATGACCTTATGAGAAATCAAGATACTCTAAAATAGATCCAAACAAATGAAAAAAAAAAAAGAATGTGAAATATCTCATTGGAAAAACCACTGACCTGGAAAATAGAACCAGGAGAGATAATTTAAAAATTATTGGACTACCTGAAACACATGATTTAAAAAAAGAGCTTATACAACATTTTTCAAGAAATTCTCAGGGAAAATTGCCCTGATATTCTAGAACCAGAGGACAAAATAGAAACTGAAAGAATCCACTGATTGTCTCTTATAAAAGATCCCAAAAAGAAAACTCCTAAGAATATTATAGCCAAATTTCAGAGTTCCCATGTAAAGGAGAAAATATTATAAGCAGTCAGGTAGAAACAATTTGAGTATTGTGGAAACACAATCAGGATAACACAAGATCTAGCAGCTTCTATATTAAGGAATTGAAGGACTTGGAATATGATATTTGGAGGTCAAAGGAGCTAAGATTAAAACCAAGAATCACCTACCCATCAAAACTGAATATAATATTTCAGGGGGAAATATGGACATTCAATAAAAGAGAGGACTTTCAAGCATTCTTGATGAAAACACCAGAGCCGAAAAGAAAATCTGACTGTCAAATACAAGAAGCAAGAGAAGCATGAAAAGGTAAACAGGAAAGAGAAATCATAAGGAACTTATTAAAGTTGAACTATTTACATTCCTACATGGAAAGACAATATTTGTAACTCATGAGATTTTTCTCAGTATGAAGATAGTTAAAGGGAATATATATATATACATGTATACATATATATATGTATGTATAGGTAGGTGTGTGTATGTATGGGGGATATATGTACATATATGTATACATAGACAGAGGGCACAAGATGAGTTGAATATGAAGGGATATCTTGAAAATAAAATTAAGAGGTGAGAGAGGAATACATTGGGAGGAGAAAGGGAGAGATAGAATAGGGTAAATTATCTCACATAAAAGAGGCATGAGAAAGCTGTTACAATGGAGGAGAAGAACAGGAAAGTGAAAGGGAATGAGCCAACTTTATTTCACTGGATTTGGCTTAAGGAGGGAATAACATCCACACTCAACTGGGTATCTTACCCTTCAGGAAAGTAGGGGGGAAGGGGATAAGAGGGAGGATGACAGAAGGGAGGGCAGATTGGGGGAGAGGGTAGTTAGAAGCAAACACTTTTGAGAAGGGACAAGGTCAAAGGAGAAAACAGAATAAGTGGGGGGTGGGATAGGATGGAGGAAAAGATAGTCTTTCACAACATGACTAGTATGGAAATGTTTGGATAAGTACACATGTATAAGCTATACTGAATTGCTTGTCTTCTCAGTGGGGAGGTGGGGAGTAAAGAGGGAAGAAGGGAGAGAATCTGGAACTCACAGTTTTAAAAACAAATATTAAAAATTGTTTTTTCATGCAACTGGGAAATAAGATATACAGGCAATGGGATACAGAAATCCATCTTGCCCTACAAGAAAGTAAAGGAGGGATTTGTGGGGGATGTAAGAGAGGGCAGATTGGGTTAGGGGTATTCAGTATGTTTGCCATTTTGGAGTGGGGGGTAGTAGATAGATGGAAAGAAAATCTGTAATTCAAAATGTGGAAATGAGTGTTGAAAACTAAAAATAAATAAATAAATTCTAAAAAATATTATTTTGTTCAATTTAATGCAAATAAAATTGAACCTCTATGTAAAATGTGTGAATATTTACAAAAAAATAAAGTGCTTGTTTTAACACAACAAATAATGGAGAACATAACTTGATCTCATCAAAAAAATTCAAACAAGTCATAAAATGGACTCCTCAAGAAAAAACCCCTCAGTACCAGACTGCTTTATAAGCAAATTCTATCAGACATTTAAAGAACAATTAATTCTACTATAAAAACTATTTTAAAAGGGAAAGAGGGGTTCTAATAAATTTCTTTCATGACATGAATATAGTCTTGATGCCTGAACCAGAAAGAGTCAAAACAGAGAAAAAAAACCTATAGACCAATAATATCCCTCATTAATATTGATGCAAAAATTTTTAAATAAAATGTTAGTAAGAAGACTACAATAACATCACAGAGATTATTATACATTATGACTACGTTGGATTTACATCAGCAATGCATATTAGGAACACTGTCAATATAATCAACTATATTAATGACAAGAATGACAAAAATATGATTATATGAACAGATGCAAAACAACTTAATAAAATACCACAGCCATTCATTAAAAAAAAAACAACCAGAAAGCACAGAAATGAAATCATTTAAAATCTTCTTTAATACAATTAATATCTATCTAAAACAAAGAACCAGCATTATAGGAAATGAATTTAAACTAGCAGTCTTTCCAATAAGATCAAGGGTAATAATGCCCATATCGCTGCTGCTATTTAACACAATGCTAGGAATGGTAGCTATAGCAATAAAAAAGAAAAAAGAAAAAACGAGGGAATAAGCATTGGCAAAGCAGAATTCTCTAAGCATACCATCTTACGATTATTTCCTTTTGGATATAATGAGGGTATACTTAGAGAACTCTAGACAGTCAACTAAAAAATTAATTGAAACAACATCAGCAAAAGTACAGGACTTAAGGCCACAAAAATAAATGTTTCTATTACCAACAAAACTCAGCAGGAAGAGTCAGAAAAATTCTATTTAAAATTACTGTATATTATATAAAATACTTGGGAGTCTACCTGCCAAGATACAAAGTACTATATGAATATAATGCACAAAACTCTTTACACAAAAGCAGACATTTAAATAATTGGAGAAATAATTATTGCTTATGAGAAAGCTTATCTAACATAATAAAAATGGAAATACTATCTAAATTAATTTATTCACTGCCATACCAAACTATTATGTGATTACTTTTTAGAGCCATAAAAAAAATTTTTTTAATTCATTTGAAGGAACAAAAGATTAAGAATCTCCAAGGGCATGATTTTTTAAAGTGGTAAGGAAGGGGGCCTAGCAACAACAGATCTCAAACTAGGCTACAAAGCAGTAATCAAAATTATTTGGTATTGGTTAAGAAATAGGTTGATCAGTGAAACAAACTGTGTACTATTATAATATTCAGAAACAAAAAAGGACAGTAGCCTAGCATTTGATAAAACCAAAGATTCCAGGTACTAGAATAATAACTCATAAAGCTGGAAAAAATTCTGGGAAAACTAGAAAGTTGTCTGCCAGAAACTAAGTACAGACCAGTATGTCACAATATCCATATACCAACATAAGCTCCAAACATCTACATGATTTAGATGTAAATTATACACAAATTAAGGAAGCAAGGAAAAAATATTCAATCAGATGATAAAATGGACAATTTTGATTACATAAAATTTAATTTTTTGTGCACCAACAAAATCAATGTAGCTAAAATGAGAAGTAGGTAAATGGGAAAAATCTTTGCAGTAAGATTCTTCAATAAAGGTCTAGGGGTGTGTGTGTGTGTGTAAGGAACTGATTCCAATATGACTAAAAGTAATTCCCCAATCAATAAATGGCCAAAGGATAGGAATAGGGAGTTTTCAGCAGAAGAAATCCAAGCTATAAAAAACTACATGAAAAAATGTTCCAAATCACTAATACTTAGAGACTTAAATATTGAAGCAACTCTGAGTGTCTACCAAACATTCATCAGGCAGACAAAAGTGACAAAAATGAAAAATGACTAAGGCTAGAAAGGCCACAGGAAAACAGACACATTCATGCACTTTTGGTGTAAATGTAATGAAGTCTAGCCTTTCTGGAAAGCAATTTGAAACTATGCCCCCAAAGTTACTAAACCGTGCATGCCCTTTGCCTCAGCAATACCACTTCTAGGCCCATACCCCTAAGAGATCAAAGAAATAGGAAAAGGGCCCATATGCACAAAAATATTTAAGCAGCTCTTTTTCTGTTGGCAAAACTAGAGAACGGCTGAACAAATTATGGGCCGTGAATGGAATAAGATAGTATAGAATGAAACAGAATACTTGTGTAAGAAGAACTGACTAAAAGGACAGTTTTAGAGAAACCTGGGAAGACTGCTATGAACTGATGCAGAGTAAACCGAGCAGAACTAAGAAAACAATGGATACAATAACAACACTGTAAACACAAACAACTTGAGCAGACTACTGAATTCTGATCAACACAGTGACCAACCGTTACACCGCAGGACCAATGCTGAAGCGTGCTCGGTAAAAAATGAAACATACGTGTTTTCTTGAGTATGGCCAAAGCAGAAATAGTTTGACTGTGAATGTTTGTTACAAGAATATTGTTGTTGTTTCAGTGGTGCTATGTTGGGAAAATAGATTTGTTAACTAAAAGAAAAAGAAAAAAATTTTTTAATCTTAACTTGAGCCTATCATCCCCTCAAGCTAAATATAGTTCAGAGTCAAATTTTTAAAAAGGTTGTGTAAACCCAGTGGCTCCATTTCTCTAACTCATTCTCTAATTCATTTCCCAATCCCTTGTACTTGGCTTCTGACCTCATTGCTAAACTTCTAGAAGTGGAAATAGAAGAGATAATAATAAATGAAAGAGTCTGTACCCTCAAGCACTTGACCATGACACAGGATAAGACATGTACACAAGTAATCATTTTAAAAAGTTAAAGTGTGGTAAATATATAGCAAAGATTAAAGAGACAGAAAAGAATTTTGAGAAGAGATGGATCACATCTAGCTGAGTGGATTCCAGAGAGACTTCATAGAAGAGATGGCACCTGAGCTCAGACCCTGAAAGCAATTCAGCAAGCAGAGAGGGATAGCATTTCACGTATGAGGGAAAGCTTGCATAAATGCACAAACATAAAAGAGTACAAAATTAAATTAGTAGTTCACATTGGCTGGAAAGTAGAGGGTATAAAGTGGAATAATAATAGATGAAGTTTACATACAACTTTCAGGTTTAGGAAGCACTTTACATTATTTCATTTGATCTTTCAACAACTCAGTTATACAGATAAGTAAGACCGTTAATGATTAAGTCATTTGTCCTCAAACAAGTGTCAGAGAAATGGGATTCAAATGCAAATCTCTCCTGACTCTAAGTGCTATGCTTAGAAAGCTTGTGAAGGACCTTAAATGCCAAACTAGCATATTTTATCATATATGACATCAGGAGTCAGCAAAGCTTTTAATTGGAGAAGGAAATGAACAGACCTATAAATAGGAAGATTATTTTGTAATGGTCTTTTCTCTCACACTCCCTTCTCTTCCATTTTCTTGCTCTCATTGAGACCTGGATCTGTGCACAATATACATTAGATCCCTGGTCATCCTCTCCAGCAAGACCTCTATATTTACTCATTCCCCCTCTACCCCCACACACAGGTACACATTGGCCCTGCAAAGATGTAATTTTAAAGGAATTTGAAGATCTTCCCTAGAGGTCTCCAAGAGCTGGGAGGAGACCTCTGAGAGTGGAGAGAAGACCTCTGATCCCAGAGACTTGCTCAAGGAGTCTCTGAACTTTGAAAGCGAATAGAGCTGTAGGGCATAAACCTGCCCTTGGGAAAGAGGCTTACCTTAAGCCCCTTTTGAGAGTTGTGAAAGTGAACTGAGCTGTTAATACAGAGCCTCTGGACTTTGAAGATGAATTGAGATGACATTGGTATGGTGGTATGTATCAGTATTGTTGTTGCCTTGTTAAGCTTTGTTTTTCCAGAGGAAGAAGCTGCAGGCAGGAACCCCTGTAGCAGAAGTGGAGAGCTTCCTACATGTGAATCCAGGTGGACTGAAAGAGGACTTTACTTGGACACTTGGTATTGATTAAGGAGACTGTTCTTATGGTGACCTAAGGGTGAATTGTTGAGGGCCAACTCCAAGTTAGGCAGGTAGAAGCAGCTAGCTCCTTACAGCTGCTCCCAGGCCAACAGAATGTTGGCTCACCACTCTCCATGACGTGCAATGAACAGAACGCCCTGAATTCTTGCTCATCCTGTACGGGAACACTAGATAAAGAAAGGACATGATAGCCTTCAAGGTCTGCCTGACATCATGGGAATATAATGACCAACAGTTACCCTCTTTGTCTCTTTGCTATGTGCCATAAGACTGTTATTATATAAAATATGTTTTGCTTAAGGATGTTGCTATGAATGTTATGCTTTACTTTATTGAACAATGTTTAGTTCTAAATAGAGAATTCATTATACTATAGGATTATACCATTAAAATCATTCACAGCGGCAGTCTTCAGGTGTGCTGCTGTGATTGGAGTTACAAAAGGGAGTTGGAATACTTTGTGTTCCCCATTCTCATTTCCAGACTATACCTTTGCCACCAACACTCAGCAACTTCTTCTGTTTTGAAGTTCATTCTAATAAAACTGTCCAACCAATTCAAATCATGATGCCTTATGTGCATTGACTGCAAAATCATTCTCCTTCCTTTCTCAAGGAGTTCAGCACCCGGTTCACTATCTTCCTCTCTTTCCCAACGCCTGCCATTATACTAGGGGACTTCAATATCCCTGCTGAAGTTCTATCCAACTCCCTAATATATCATCTCAAGTCTTCCATCTCTTTAAATCCCATTGCTGACTCACTCTACAGTTACTGATTTAGGATGGTCACAATGAACATCAGCATTAATCACAAGAGTTCTACTTGCTTAATAAAAAATTCTAGTATTCCCCTGACTACAACCTTTTATCATTTGATCTCTTCCTAATTCTCACCTTCCTAAATTTATACCCACACCAAGACTCTGAATTCTTCTATTCCTCAGTACTTTCTCAAGCCTTTACCCTTGCTCTGACTTCACTTTGCTCTCTTCCAAATTTTAACCTTATTGCTGACCAATTCACCTCTATACTATCATCTACTCTCAAATCTCTTATTAAATAACAACCCTGGATTATTCTCACTGTCTCTTTAGCTCCAGTTAATATTACTTTTCAATGGAGCTGGAGGAACTCATGGAACTATACTGGCCCAATACACCATAAATTTATGTTATGGAACTTCATCTGTTTACCTCAACTTTCATATCTCTTTCATCTGACCTCTTTCTCTCTACTCATAGAGCAACCTCCTCACTTTTTATCTGACAGTTTGTTTCCTCTCCAATCCATCTTCCATACAGCTATCGAATGCAGACTGCCCACGTCATTCCTTTATACAATAAATTCCACTAGCTCCTTATTGCCTCTAAAATCAAATGTCACTTCTTCTCTTTACCTTTTTTTTTAATATTAAGAAGTTTTTATTAGCATTTTCTGTTTGCATCACCATAGTATCCCATGTATGTCTCTCTATCCCTGAGAATTATCCTATATCACGTGGAGGGAAAAAGTCAGCATAATTGACTGATACATTGAAAAAGTCTGAAATGTGCAATGTGTAAGCATGTACCTCCTACTTCCATGAAGGGTTAGATTGGAGGTGTTTTCGTATGTCTTCATTTGAGCCTCACTTGCCTTTTTAATTTTGTTACATTTACTTTTGCTTTAACTGGTGTGTAATTCTACTTATATTGTTGTAGTTACTGTGTATATTTTCTTGACTCTGCTAATTTCAAACTGTGTCATTTTGTATAGACCTGTCCATCCTTTTATGTATTCACCACATATATATTCTTACAGCACAGTAATATTCCATTACATTCATGTAATTTGCTTAATCATCTCCCAATTGATGGGCATCTTCTTTGTTTCTAATTCTTAGCTATCACAAAAAGTGTTGCTATAAAAATTTTGGAATATATGGTTTTTTTTTTTCTTATCAATCACTCCCTTGGGGTATAAGCCCAATAATAGAGTGTCTGATTCAAAGGGACTAGACATTTTAGTCATTTTATTTACATAATTCCAAATTGCTTTCCAAAATGGTTGTACCATTTCACAGTTCCGCCAACAATGTATTAGCGTGCCTATCTTTCCACAACCCAACATTGACTACTGTCATTTTTTGGTCATTTTTTCAATTTGCAAGGTGTGAGGTAAAACCTCAGGGTTGTTTTGATTTGCATTTCTCTTATAATTAGTGATCTAGATCATGTTTTCATGTGGTTGTAAATATTTTGCAGTTTTGAGAACTGTTTATTCATATCCTTTGACCATTTATCTCCTGGGGAATGGCTATTAGTCTTTAAACATATTTATTAATTATTTATATATCCTGGGTAACAAAATGAGAGAAATCTGATACAAAGATTTTTTCCCCATTCAACTGATTCCCTTATCATCTTAGATGCATTAATGTTGTCTGTGCCAAAGTTTTTCAGCTTCAAATTCCCACTTGCACGAAAACATAGCATTATGTTCCTTCAATTAACTTTGCTTTAAGTGGCCCTGTTCCCACAGTCTTTCTTCTCTTCTTCTCTGATCCTCTCTTCCCATTTAATAACCCTTTCCCTTTATGGTTTTGCTTATTAGTTCTTTTTTTTCCTCCTGCTTTCATATGGCTTTAAATTTCTTCCACCTCTTTTATTGTTCTGTTAGTCAAGTAGATTCCCCCTTCCACACCTCTCCCTTCAGCTAATCCTGCTCCCTAGTTTTTAAATTTCATTTCTTTGCAACCCTTTCAAAACAGATTTCTCTCACTCTTTCCATCATTCATCTCCTCTTCCTGTTTACTCAAGAGCCTTATCATCTGATTCATTACTCCTATAATGATCCATTCTCTTTCTTTTCTCTATCTTCTTCATGTAATGAAAGCTTCCAAAAACGCTATCTATTTAGTCTCTCCCCTCTAGATGCTTTCTGCCACTGCCTTATAGGACTTGCTCCATGGATTCCCCTTTTCCATTGTGCCTCACTTCCAAAACAATGCCAATTATTTATCACAGGTAGCAGAGAAAACATTGATCCATGGTGGGGTTCCTTCCCAACTATGTCCTTGATTATTTAGCCCACCAATGATCTATATCCTCTCTTTCTGACCTTTTTGCACACATCTACCTGGAAATCTCCTCCCTGTGCCAATGTTCTCCCATTTCTCCAGGGCCAGTTGCTTGTAGGTTCCAAATCTTCCCTTCCCAAAACAAGTAGACTTTTCACGCACCAAATCCCTTAGGCCTCATTCAGTGTAAGGTCCTCATCTCCATGACTATCTCTCTTCACCCATAGGATCTTTCATCAGTTGAACACCCTACCACCTCCAACATAAAGCCTCCTTACTCTCTATCCCTTTTCATCTTTCCCTCCTCTTCCTTACCTCTTTCTGAGACCACAGAGATCACCTTCCCTTCATTATTGGACTTGCTTTGACCCTGTCACTCCTTCCCCTGTCTCCCTTTGTCCCTTGATGTACCCTTGAATACTGAAATGTAGTTCCACAAAAAAGCACTAATTCAGTTGAAGGCAGGATAGTGTCAAGTTCTGTCCATAATATCCAGTTTGCCTCTTCATTGTTACTTCTACCATACTGTCACCTCTACTTATCTCCTGTACAAAATTCAGAAAGAAATCTTACAAGTCTCTGTTGATACTCTGTTTTTGTCTTTGCCTGCTGCCTTTATTTGCTCTTCCTGCTTTTCTGTAGTGTGGGGTGTTCAAGAGGCAAAGAATCTCTTTGCTTCTCTAAAAATGTTTCAAACTCTTCCATATTATTGAATGTCCATCTTTTGTCCTGTATGGTTAAGCTCAGATTTGCAACAAGTCACCCTGGACTACATCCAGACCTCCATAGTTCTTTGCAACACATTATTCCATTCCCTCAACTTTTTCAAGTGGGTATGCAACAGTCTTACATTATTAGAACATCCTTTCTTTTGTAATTGAAGGTCTTTTTCCTGGTGGTTTGAAGAACTTCTTTCTAAACTGAATTGTTAAATTTGACTATTATGTGTTTTATAATTTGTAGCCTTCCTTTTTTTTTTTCTGGAGGCAATCTGTGTTTTGTTTTGTTTTGTTTTTTTAGAAATTTGGGGAAGCTCTCTTCTATTATTTCCTTCATTATGGTGTCAAGGTTTTTGTTCTGTAATATTCTTCCAGGAAACCTGTGACCCTTAGGTAGTCTCTGTGCAGCCTATTAAGTTGCATTTTCTGTTAATATAGTTGGCTTTTGCTTCTCTTCTAGATAGTCCTTCACTTCGTATTTGCATTCCCAATCATTGTTCTCCCATTGGTTTTTGTTTTTTAAATGAGGCTGGCCATTGCAGATGAAAGTTCTTTTCTATTCTTTTCATTATTTTTGCTGTGCAGGACATAAATTCTGCTCACATAATTCTCATTTCTTTTTTAAATGATTCAGAAACATATTGTGGTTCCACGTTCTCAAATTTCACAAGGTCCTCTGTCTCATCAAGTATTAGATCATTTTCCTTTATTTTGTTATTTTATTATCTGAACTCATTTATTAGATCTGGAGACCTCATGTTTCCTTCTCTTGTTAATGGTTTTTCTGATAATTCATCTATTTATGTTTAAGGTCTTCGAATTTTCTTTTTCCTGAAATCTTTTGTATCTGAGTTTTTTTTTCCTTTTATTTTCCTTATCACTCACTTCCTGACTCCTTCCCCCAGACTGTGGTTTCCTTGGGGTTTGGATTTCAAAGCCTCTCAGCCTCCTTCCACACACTTCACCATCATAAGTCTCTGCTCTAATTGACTTTTGTGTTGTAAGAACTGGCCCCAGCTGGGTGCTCTCTCCCCTCAGGCTTGGTAGAGTATTATACAGCACTGCAAGTCTCCCCCAACACATACATACACATACACATACACACACACACACACACACACACACACACACACACACACACTCTCTCTCTCTCTCTCTTTTCTGACGACCTGTTTCATTCCTTCTGTTCATCAATTCTATAGTCTATCATCAGCAATTCAAAATCTGTTTTGCCCAACACCAGTAGATCATTGCTTTGTAGTGCTGGTGCTTCCAGGTTACAGCCTTGGGCAGGCTTTTGCTCCAGAAGGGCTGTTGGCAAGCTGGCTATCAAGGCCTGAGCAAATTTTGTTCTGTAGCTGTAACACCAATCAAGGCAGCATACCTGATGACTGCTGCTGTGAGTAATTTCAAATGTCTAACTGCATAGTATAATGAACTGTCTATTCATTTAGTAATAAACTAAAATGTAACATTCACAACAACATAACTTATTACTAAGGTGGCCACAGTCTTAAACAAAACATATCAATCAGTACATCTTATAGCATTCCTCAGAATCCCTACACAGCATACATTACTGCATTCAGTGGCATGCCCCAAAATACTTATTTACACAAGCAAGGGTGGTCCCAGGCCAGGGTCTTCCCTAGCACAACCCATCCTTAAGGGGTAGCAGAAAATACAAACACCATCCACTCCTAGGTCGCAGTAAGTCACAATCTCCTCAATCAATACACAGTGTCCAAGTAAAGTCCTTTCTCATCTTGACTTGAGGCTGACTTCCAAACCCCATTGTCTCCTCCTCTGTGGGCTGACCACTCCTGACTCTTGCCAGGATTCACACATAGGCAGCTCTTAGCTCCTCTTCCATATCTCAGCTCACGGGGACTGCTCCACTCCAAGTTCCTGCTCAACAGCAGGCTGCAGGGTCTCCTGCTTGCAGCTTCTGTTTCTAGGAAAATTAAGTTTAACAGGGCTACAAAAATATTTATACATATTACCAGCACCATCATCTCAGTTCACTTTAACAGCTCTTAAAAGGGGCTTAAGCTAAGTTTCCTTCCCCTGGGCAGATCTCCACTCTTCTGCTCAATTCACTCATAAAGATCAACAGACAGGGCTTCTGTCTAATAAACTAACAAAGACCAACACACAGGACTTCTGAGAAATTAACATAGATCAACACACCCATATTCTGTTAGGCCTTCCCAAAAGCAAGTTCCCCTAGCCTGCTTATACTCACTTCTTTCTCTCAGCTCTGCTCCTCTCTCTACTCTGTCTTTTCCCTCCGAGCAATACATTATATACTGTTTCCAATCAAAGACTTTTGATTCAATCAAACACTCTTGATTCAATAAAAGGAACTTGATTGGCTAAAACTCAATCCAGAAAAACAACAAAAAATTGCACTTTTCTATGGCACTGGAAAGAGGGAGGGAGGAAAGGGTGCTTTGTGTGCTCAAGGTCAGTGAGCACTGGGTTCATTTGGGTTTTTTAACTTTCTTTTTGATTCTGGTTGTCCTAGACCTTGGAGACAGCTGGAGTTGCTGTATCTTTGACACATAATTTCTGTTTTGGAGATGTCTGAAAGGTTGTGGGGATTGTAGAAAATATCTAGTTCCCCATCTTGTTGCTCATGGGACCTGAAAGTCCCCTGTCTTTAGGTTTTAAGGCCCTTTACAATATGGTCCCAACTTATCTGTCCAGGTTAATTATACATAATTTCCTACCCAATAGCTCAATATAGCTCAACTAGCCTCCTTTCTTCCTCACATATCACACTATTTTCTCCCATTGTGCTTTCATATTGGCTGTCCCCATGCCTACAATACACTCCTTCACTTTCTCCTTCCCTGTGCCTCACAGATCCTGGTCTTCCTTCAAAATGTAACTCAAGCACCACCATGTACATGAAACATTTCCTGATCCTCCCAATTGCTAATGCCCTTTCCACCTTAATATCCTTTTGCTTAACTCTCTTATATTCCTTTTTAAAATACTGTGGGGGAGTGTGTGTGTGTGTGTGTGTGTGTGTGTGTGTATGTGTGTGTATGTGTGTGTGAAAACTTGTCAAGTCAAACAGAATCAACCAAGAGTTATACGAGGTATTTATTAAGTGCTTAGTATGTGCCAGGCACTGTATTAAGAGCTGCTAATACAAATGAAAGGAAAAATAGTCCCTGTTTTAAGGAAACTTACAAGTTAACAGGGAAGACAACACATATTAACCAGAACATAGAAGATAAACACAAAGAGGATGGACCGTTGGAGGGGATGGCAGTAGCAAATAAGAGGAGTAGAAATGGCTTCCTGGAGGTGGCACTTGAACTTAGTGGTTTTTTTTTTTTTTTGCTTTTTAGAGGGGGGAGGGCAGGGCAGTTGGGGTTAAGTGACTTGCCTAAGGTCACACAGCTAGTAAGTGTTAAGTGTCTGAAGCCGCATTTGAACCTAGGTCCTCCTGACTCCAGGGCCAGTGCTCTATTCACTGCGCCACCTACCTGCTCCTTGAACTTAGTCTTAAAGGAAGGGACTCAAAGCTGGGAAAGAGAACATTCCAGACCTCCATAAGGCAGGGAGAGGGCAGATAGGATGGCAGATCTGAGTAATAGCAAGTAGTATGAAGGGTCACAAAGATGACTAGAAAGGTAAGAAGGGGCCAAACTGAAGAAATTTAACTCTAGAAGGATCAGGTGTCAAATGACACAAAAATTTTACTTTGAAATAAAAAATTTTATCCTACTATCTCATTTTCTTTGCCAAATAAATAAAATTTCAAAAATGCATGATGTCAATTAATTCAGATTGTTCCTTCAGAGTATTCTTAAATTCCCATCCTTTTAAATGTTAATTACCAAAAGACTTTATATTTGATCCTGGATACAAAAAGAAACTACTGGAGAGTGACATGACCAGATTTACACATTAGAAAAATCACTTGGCAGACATATGAAGGATGGATTGGAATGAGGAAAGACTTCAAGGAGAGAGACTAATTTTAAGGCTGTAATGGTAATGGGAATTTGAAGATCTCTCTGTCCCTTGATAGACTTAAGTGAATTTGAGGATCTTCCCTGATTTGAAAATATACTTTGCCCCCTAATAGGTTGAATGTGGTCACATTGAGCCTGTGGTGGGAGGCTTGTTTATCAGGAATACCCACACCTTGTTACTTCTGATTGGGCAGTAGGTCCTGAGGGTTGAAATGTCACCCAGATGTTGGTGCTTCTCTCTCTTGTAACTAACTAGGTAGGATGCAATGGTCAGACAGCTGGAAGCCTTGCCTGTTGGCCTGTTTCTCTGTTTGTATTATTTTCTCTGCTTATAACTTCTGTTTGTATTTTCTCTGAAGTTCAAGGTGCTGAGTTTTTCCCGTGAACTAGGTAAATGATATATGTTTGATTAAAATAAGATGGTTAACCCTTTTTTGAGTTGCTTTCCTTTAGAAAAGCAGATAAAAGAACTTGTGCTAGCAGCCATCCTGGGTATGCTAAGGTGCTTGCTGCTACAAAGGTTATCGCAATAATCTAGTTAAAAGGTAAGAGAGGGTTGAATTAGGCTGAGAGCTGGGCAGAAAAGGCATATGCATGAGATATTGTAGAGAAAGAAATGATAAGATTTGACAACTAAATGGGTATATGGGGTATACAGTGAGAGACAGAGTAAGAGAATGTGACCTATGACTCCACAGTAAATGTAAACTAACTTTAAGTAAACAGCAAAAGATGCTCTATCACACAGGAAAACCTTGCATGTGACCATGGGCCATCCCTGGTACTATGCCTTCATTGTTCTGTTTCTATATAATACCTGGGCTAGCCTGAGGGTGGTGTGGAAATCTACCACCATCCTCCTACTATTCAGGACTCATGCATTGTGAATTAGCTCCCCCCAATAAAAATCTATTTACTTCCATGCTGGTGTGGACCGTCCTCTTTCTTTGGTATCTCAGCATTCTCTTGGAGGTGGAACCATCCTTCAGGATAGTCTGCCACTGTATAACTGGCAAAATCAGGGCAGAACAGATCTGCCATTACATGGAGTGAACAAAAAGGATGAGTTAAGGATGATGAAAGCGGTCAACCTAAATAACTAAAAGGGAGATAAGGAAATTCAAGTTCCTTTGAAGTAGGGATTGTTCTCTTCATTCTTTGTATTTGTGTCTCTTAACTTAATGCCTAGGACAACACGTAATATATACTTACTGATTATCAAGAATTGTATTCTACTGAGCATACCCTTTGACTCAGAAATACCACTAGAAGGTCTATATCTCAAAGAGATTTTTTGTTTAAAGGGAAAAGGACTTATACGTACAAAAATATTTATGTCAGCTTTTTTTTTTATGGTGGCAAAGAGTTGGAAATTGAGGGAATGACCATCAAATGGGGAATGGCTGAACAAGTTGTGGTATATAATTATGACAGAAAACTATTGTGCTATAAGAAAAGAAAAGGAGGATGGTTTTAGAAAAACCTGGAAATACTTACACGAACTGAAACAAAGCAAAGTGAGAAGAACCAGGACAACAGTGTACACAGTAACATCAATGTTAAACAATGATCAACTGTGAATGACTTAGCTATTCTCAGCAAGACAATGATCCAAGAGAATTCAGAAGGGCTTATGATAGAAAATGCTACCCAACCCCAGAAAAAGAACTGATGGAGTCTGAATGCAGCCTGAAGCATACTTTTTAAAACTTTATTTTTCTTGAGGTTTCTTTGGCCTTGTTTTCTTTTGTACTATGGCTAAGATGGAAATATGCTTTCCAACACTGCATATATATAATTTATATCAAATTGCTTGCCTTTTCAGGCCTTCTGCCTTTTAAGGGAGGCAGAAGGAAACGGAGGGACAGAATTTAGAACTAAATTTTTTTTTAAAAATGTAAAAATTGTTTTTACATATAATTGGAAAAAAGTAAAAGATTAAAAAAAAAAGAAATGTGTTCAATCATCCACTTCTTCCTCAACCTCTTGTAACCAGCTTCTGGCCATACCCTATTGCAGCTACTCTAAAAATGACCTAATTACCAAATCTGGTGGAGTTTTTTTTTTTTTAGTCTTTAATCACTTCATGATTTCTTCTGTCATCTTAGAGGTCACTTAACCTCTCTGGATCTTAGCTTCCTCATCTAAAAAATGAAGGAGCTGAATGCAATGACTTCTAAGGTCCCTTCTAGCTCTGGAGCTATATGATCTATGATGTGCAACATGACACTGTTGACCATTTCTTGTTAACTAGAAATTCTTTCCTTCCTGTTATTCAGAGATAATGGTAATTCATTTATTTGTTAATCACCTACTGAATACAAAGACAAGGGGTATCTGCGATTCTACTGAGGAAATACAACATGTTCACAGATAAATAACATAGTATACACAAAGCAATTTCATTAGGGGATGGGACACTAATGACAAAAGTGAGATTCAGCAAACACCTTGCACAGGAAGTTGAACCTAAACTGGGCTTTGAGGGTCACTAGGACTTCTAAGAAGCCAAGGTTCAAGGAATACATGGGGGGGAAACCTGTTTAAAGGCAAGAGAAATATGGAATGTCATATACAGAAAACAACTAGGCTCCTTTAACTCAAATGCTGAATGAATTTTCTTCATTTGCTCACACTCTTGCCAAAACCTTAATATGGATATTCCCCAAGTTTCCTGATGTCTCTTGTTAACCTTCACTCCCTTCCTAGGCAATCTCATTCAATCACAGCTTCAACTACTACTTATATGCAGATGATTAAATTTATTTCTCCTAACAGTTCTTCTGAAAACCAGAACCATTCCACCAATTGTCTATGAGACACTTCCACTTGAATGTCTCACTGGCCCAAACTAAACCTATCAAAACCCAAACCTTTTCCCTAAACAGGAACTTCCTTCTGACACTGTTTGTGGCACCAATCTCTGACTCATTTTTGTAACCTTAGGTAACTTTTTATTTATCCTTCTCATTCACTTCCCATATCCAATCAATAACCAAATCTTGTCAGTTCCATTTCATATCTCTTCCAAATCACACCATCCAAAGACAAGTCATTACTACCCACCCAAACTACCAAAATAAACTACTTTCTGCTCCACTCTGCCCCTTTCATCATGCTAGATCCTGGTGCTGCCAGAATCAACTTTCTTATAGATTTGTCATTCAGTCATTTCAGGTCTGACTCTTCGTGATCACATTTGGAATTTTCTTGGCAAAGATACTAGAGTGGTTTGTTATTTCCTTCTCCAGGCCATTTTACAGATGAGGAAATTGACACAAACAGGGTTATGTGCCCAGGGTCACACAACTAACATGTCTGAAGCCAAATTTGAACTCAGGTCTTCTTGACTCCAGGCCCCTTTGTACAGACCAACCGGGTTATGCTGCTCTTTTGCCAAAAACAAAACAAAAGACTCCAGTGGCTTGTAATAAGCTAGAGATTTTGCCTGACATTCATTATCCTTCACAATTTGGTACCACTCTATAATTTGCTAGGCTTATCTCATATTACTTAACTCTAAACACTCTGCTCCAGACATTGAACTAAAAGACACATTGTGGTACAGTAAAAAGGGCACTGGTTCTAAAACGAGAGAAGCAAGCCAGTCTTCCTGTGCTAATCTTCTCTTTCCAGTGTATAAAATATAAGGATTGGACTAGGTGACCATCTCTGAGATTCCTTCCAACTCTAATGTTATAACCCTAATCTCTGGCCTCTAAACATGCTATGTATTCTCCTTACACTCTGACTTTATTCAAAGGATTTTCTATACCAAGAATTTACCTTCATCTCCTGAATTCCTACCCAGCTTTAAAAATCCCAAACCAAATGCCAAAGCCTCCATCTACAATACCTTCCCTAATCTGAACACTCTACCACTTCTCTTTTAAATCTAGTGTAGCAATTTGTTTTGCAGATGAATAATGAGAAGTAATACTGTGTATCATGTTTTCTGTTGGTATTATATTTCTATCAAAAAGTAAGACCTATGAGATCCAGAACATCTCATCTTAATTTTGTACACTGAAGTAAAAAAAAAATGCCTAGTCTAGCATACCTAGAGAATGTAATAAGTATTTTCTGAAGGAATGAATATCATATATATATATACATATACATATACATATACATATACATATACATATACATATACACATATACATATACATATATATATATATATATATATTATATATATATAAAATACTGCCTGTACCATGAGCATATAGAAGTAGAACAGTATAGAGGAAAAAGCACCAGACTGGAATTCAAAAGACCCAAATTGAAATCCTGGTTCTCCCACTTGCTAACTTTGTAACTCTGGCAAAATAAATTCATCTTTCTGAGCCTCAGAGATTCTATAAAAGGTGGCTGGAATAGATGATCACTAAGAACCTTTCCAGCTCCAAATCACCATATACCTTCAATAAACCAAAAAGCTTTCATCAAGTGCTCAAATTGTGCCAGACACAATAAATTGAGGGGACAGAGATTCAAAACCCTGAGCTTCAAGGAGCTTTCATTCTATTAGGGAAGACAACATACATACACTAGCATATACAAAAATAAGCAAAATAAATGTAAGGTAATTTGGTGGGAGATTGAAAGTGATCAGGAAGGGCTTCAGTGTAAATTAAGTTTAACTTTGAAGTAAATTAGGACTTTTCTGGGTAGAGGTGAGGAATCATTAATGCATTCCAGGCAAAGGGAGGAGGGTAATAACCAGTGTTAAGATCATACTTACAGTTATCAAAATGTATAGAGAACATGAAACTTTCTATTTCTAGCTCATTCATCCAAATTAGGATGACAACTCAAGCAAAGCATTACCATCTGTTGTGAAATACTGAAATGGTGGGCTCTATCCAGTCCTCAGTGAAACAGGTACTGTTAAGCTTTCTTATGAGAGTCATTATGTTTTAGCGGACAGAACCTGGAAGTTAAGACTCATGTTCAAGTTCAACCTCTGAACCTTATGGGTTCTGTGCCCAGGAAAACCATTAAACTTCTCAGTGGCCCAGGCAGGGGACAGCATTCATTCATGGAGTTTGCTGCCTGGGCTTTTCTTAAAACCAACAAAATCACAGGTCCAATCCAAAAATAACAAAAATTTTGCTTACAATAAGAGGAAAGTACCAAAACCAAATGAACACAAAAACTCCCATTTTAATATGTCCTTATGGCTAATGCTGAGGTTGGCATTACTGAGCACCCAGTAAAATGAGAGGGAAGCTATCTTTAATGCTAGACAATTAACATTATTGGTTAAGTTCACAATAATTAATGCTATAATATTTACAATATGCTAGATAGATACTTCATTGAACCAAAAAGTACTGCCCTGATAAAGTTACTTAACATTCGTCAGTTTTCATTGCTGCAAGACGTACAATCTTCAAAGTTTAATTTATAGTTGAGCTAATAAAAAGAGCACCTCTTTTGTAACAAGTCAGTTAGAATTCTGAAAATTCAGTATAGTCAAACATGATAAAAAAGAATTAAATTCTGGACAAGTTAGTGTGTGTGTGTGTAAAATTTAATGACTACAATTCCTGATTTCAGTAAAAGGACAGAAGGTGAAAAGGCAGGCCTGTGGTTGTGTATGTTTTGCCCCGTTGTTATCAAGCAACAAAGAACTCAGAAACCAGGGACAGATCTCATTTCAGCCCAAAGGCACAGGCCTGGAATTTAAATGAGCAAAGGTGTCAGATTTTTTGCGGTAAGGAAAAATGTTAATATGTTTTAAAAAATAGGATTCTGTTTTACCAAAGTATACTCACATTTCAATTTAAATCCCCCTATGATTTTACAGAATAGACACTGCCCCACCACCCTATCCCCAGACCTGGGTAGAAGTCATCAGCATTTTTTGTACGGGGATTTTTGACCCAGAAAGAAACTATTTCAAATAATAATAGAGGAACGAGAGGAAGAAGGGCTGCTGATGTAGGTCCATCCCCTATCCTTCCATTCTGAACTTTCCTGAATCTTCCACTTTTTTTTTTTTTAAACAAAGCAGGACTTGGAGCGACCAGGAAGAGGCCTATTTATGGAACGGAATTTACATTTCCTTGCCAGGGTTTCCAACTAACCTCCCAAGCAAGATTCAGGACCAGAAATGGATTGTAGTAAATTCAGATTCTTGAAGCTGAAACTGTATTCCGCAAAATGCAAAGTCTCAGACACGCGTACGCCGAGGTTTAAAACCGCAGACAGACAAAGAGCAATACCACGGATACCTATCCCATGCCCAGGGGCCTGTTCCCTCAAATGCAGGACTTCCATTTCCCCAAATTTACACCTGGGGGAGGGGGCAGTTCCGTACCAGGTCCTTTCAGCACCCCCACCTCCTACATACCCACACCCACACTCACACCCACTCCCCGCCCCCAGGCATCCCTGGAGCTGACCAGCGTCAGGGCTCCCCGGAGAAGCTAAGGCAGGACCAAGACAATACCCTTCGGTTCGCCCTGAGCCCCTTTGAAGCCCGGGCAGAAAAATGTCCGGATCTCGCTTCTCGAGACTCACCAAGTGAGTGGCCGGGAGACTTCCACGGGGCCCGGCGGCGACGATTCTTTTTTTTCAATCCCCTTCCTCCTCCTCCTCCCGCAGCGGCGAGAACCCCGATCTGAACCCCGACCAACGGCCCCAAAGATTCAAATTCAACCAACTTCCGCCCGCATCCCGGAAGGGGACCGCGGCCCCCACCATCCAGCCTGGGCTCGGAGATGGGGTGGGGATGGGGGGGAGTGGTGGGCGGAGTAGGGGAGGGAGAAGATTGCGTGGAGGAAGTGGTCCGCGCACGTCCTTCCCCTCCCCGCCCAGGACCCCCATTTACAGAGCCAGCCCGCGTAGGGTTGGGAGGCTTTCCTTGGCTGCACTGGCGAGTGCGGGAAGGTGGGGAGGGGAGACGGGATAGGGCGACTTCTGGGCGAAATTTCCTTGCGCTTCCCAGTGCGGCGGCGATCCCAGAGCGAGGAGCCCTTGCCCTTCCCAGAATAATGTTTTTAAATGCACGAAATAGAATACAAGGATTACAAAGGTAACCGATTATATCGAAGTAGTTATAAAATATATATGTATATTTGTGAATGTATATCCCTCCACCCTTCCTTTCTTAAGAACGCAAGGGCAGGGTTTGGTGAACTTCTGTAAAATATTCCCTGCTCTTGTGTGTCTTAAGAGGGGAAAAGTGGAGAGAGAGATATCCATACACATATATGTATACATATACACACATATGTGATGTGTATGTATATTTATATCTATCTATCTATCTATCTATAGATAGATAGATAGATAGATAGATATATGTGAAATTCATCGGACCCCCAGCTCTGTGTATCTTGAGGGGGAAGGATATAGATATCTAGAGATATATAGGTATACATACAGATATATACATTTATATAGAGATGGAGAGATAAACACACATATACAACAACACAACATACATTTTATACACATATACATTTTACAAAAGTTCAGACTCCCTGCTCTTGGGTGTCTTAAGACGGGAAGGGTGGAGAGGGTAGATTCGCACATCTATTCCGTGATTGAAAAAAGCTGAATCTTTGTAAGAAACTGTCAGTTTGTTTTAAGATTTTAGACTAGGAAGCACGTTAGAATTCAGTCACACTTTTAGTGAGTGAGAAAGAACTGTGAGGTTCAAGCCCAGATTTTTCTAACTCCAAATCTGGATACTGTTTCCACTATTTCTCCAATTTTTGCTCTAGATAGTATAAATGTAGTATCTGTCAGATGACATTTTTTCCCCTCCAAAAGTTACACACACACACACACACACACACACACACACACACACACACAGCCCGCGGCTCCGCCCGAATTTTTATTTTTTTTTATTGCCTTCATGTATCTTTTGACTCCCTGGTACTGTGACAAGATGACACCTCTCTCCAAAAGAGGCAATGAGGCTAGCTAGCCAGGACACATTTACAAACTGTCTTCTTTTCGACCACAGAATAGCTAGTGTTGATCTCTGCACCTCTCCACTCTTCCCCTCTTAAGACACAATACTTTATTGTGTTGGTTTCCTATTTCTCCAAGACTGCCCTCTCTACATAATGAATTTTTAAGTGGCAGCTTCCTTCCCTTTCATAGTATTTGGACAAGGTTTTGGACTAGGAAGTACCTTAGAAACACTTTCCTACTTAGTGAGAACTTCGAGGCTCAAGCCCAAGATTTTTCTAACTCCTGAGGTGAATACTTTTCCCACATCATTCTTTCTCCCAAATGTATGAAGGTGGCTTCTTTGCCCATCTTAGAACAAGAGGGTAACAACAAAGGATTGCATGAATCCAAATACTACAAAGTCTCTAAAATTTATTTCCATATAGGGTCTCAGGCCTAACTAGATGGTGTAAAAAAAAATCTGGGGCTTATAAAAACAGCCAAACCCAAGGCAAAGCTAGGGAACAGTCATTAACACACATCCTTCTCACATTGCTTGTTGCGCTTTTGATATTAATTTTTCTCTTTGAAGCTTCCATTCAAGAAGCATTCATGCCAGACACTTGGAATTTAGAGACCATAAAAACAAAAACAGAAAGCAACAAAAGTTCCACTAGCCGCATTCTAGAATAGAATCCCTTCCTTTTCCTTCTGACTTTCCATTCTCCTAACCCAATAAGCCTATTTTTTTTTCTCTTGACCTGTAATTTCATGGATGTAAGGGTGTAAATTCATGGTTGTAATGAGGAAACGCTCTAGCAATGCAGATCAGCAACTGTTCTGCAATCTATAGCATTATAAAATTGCCTGAGGACAATGAGAAATTAAGTATTTCATCCAGGTTCATACAACCAGTATTCCTCTGAAGTCTGAGTTGAATCCAGATCGTCCTAACTTCCAGGATAGTTTCTATGTCTCTCCACTTAGATTTGTTCCAGTGTTTCTTCGGCCTACCAAGTTGTTGAGAATCACTAAAAAAAAAAAATTACACAATCTATCTGATTCCACTTATTACAAAATCTGTCTGCCTTTCACTTCTAGTCATTCACTGGTCCTAGTTCTAGTTTCGGGACCTACCTAGAATAAAGAAAATCTTTCTTAAAAATGACACCCTTCCTAAAACTTGAAGCTCTCTAAAAAATGGTCTTTATGTTTTCCCTAAATCTCCATTTCCTTCAATTATCCTTTAGATAAAATAGTTCTTTAGACTATAACATCACTCTGATTTCTCTCCCATTATCCGCATTTTCTTATAACCTAGACTGAACACTAGAATTCAGGAATTTTAAATAAATTGTCCATGACTAAAAAATGTAAAAAATATAGCTATTGCTCAGACATTACTTCTTTTTCATTTTCCTTTTTACAGTAGGGATTTGACAAACAGCAATAAATATGTACATTTCCATGGATGGATGACAGAGAAAGACATGCATCTATTACATACAACTTATTTTTAAAGGTATATAAGTTTAATATGGTAGTATCAATATTATCCTGTATGTCTACATCCACACCTCAACTTCCTTCTCTGTATTTTTAAAATAGCCCAGTGATGCCTTTTTTTTAGTGTGTGTGTGTGTGTGTGTGTGTGTGTGTGTGTGTATTTTGCCCAGTCTGTCAACAATTGATAAACGTAGCTTACTACTATAAGCATAGCAATGCTACTGTGTGCTAAAAGCATCTAGGAATGGTGCTAAGCACTGAGAATACAAAGAAAAAAATTAAAAGTCCCTGTTCTTGTGGTGCTCATATTCTAATAGAAGAGAAAACATGCAAACTATGTACAAGCAAGATATACACAAGATATATTGGAGATAATCAACCAAGGGAAGGTGCCAGCATTAAGGGGGATCAGGCATGATTTCTTGTAGAGAGTGGAATTTTATCTGGGATTTGAAGGAAGCCAGTAGGCAAAGATGAGGAGGGGCAGAATTTCAGGCATAGGAGACTGAGTCAAGTGATAAGTTTTCTGTTCAAGAAACCATAAGGAGACCAAGGTCAGAATAAGTGGGGGTGTGTAGGTGTTTGGGATGAAAAACCCCATCCAAAAATTTAATTAGAAATTCAGAGATGTCTTAGGATAAAAACAGGAGTTTGTTCTCTTCCACAGGAAAAGAGGGCAGTCTTCCCCATGATTGATCATGAAGAACAGACATGTTACAAAAGACAGAACAAGAATTTATACCCTAATGCAGTCAAGCCCCCTTCTGTCTCCTCTCTTATTGGCTGAGAGGCAGACTTAAGTCTCGGAGCCAAAATCTTCCCCAATGGCAAATCACAGGGAAGCCCGCCACTATCTCCCAGTGGTTGGGAAATAGGTTTACAAAGAACAGGGATGCTGATTGACAGCAAGGGAAAGGGGGAAGGATCCCAAAGCAAGGGAGGAGGAGTGAGCCTGGGCTGTCCCTGACTTCTACTGGTCAGGAGGAGGGGCCCACAAAGGTGGGAAATCAGAAAGGGCTCGATGCTGATTGACAGCAGTATTGGAGGGGGGGGAAGTTAATCCAGAACTGCCTGAGAAGTTTTCACTCTCCCCAGACATAGGGTATAAAAAAGACAGGAAAGGTAAGAGGGGGCCAATTTATGAAGGACTTTGAAAATTGAGGATTTTATATTCCCAGAAGTCATAGAGAACCACTGGAGTTTATTATGTCCAACGAGGTTTATTTCTCTAGATGTGGTCAGCAGGGAGGGATGAATGAATACTGTAATCTCTTCTGCCCACCTCTCCCCAAGGGAGACTGATTCCTGCGAGGCTGGCAGTAAGAGATTGGGACAGTGAAGCTTGCTGCTCTTCTCTCCTCAGAGAGGGTATCTGGCTAGAATTACATTTGTCCAGTTCCTTACACATTGCTAGCCTAAAACAGTGTTATCAAACTCACATAGAACAGGGCCCACTAATACATACATAAGGATCCCTAACGGCTTGTGTTGTCTTGTTTTTAAAATTCAATTCAATAAATCTTTATTAAATGCCTGTTATATGCCAGCTATGGGAAACTAGGTGGCACAGTAGAGAGGGCACTGGGCCTGGAGTCAGTAAGACCTGAGTTCAAGTCCAGCTTCAGACACTTACTAGCTGTTTTGCTCTGGGCAAGTCACTTAACCCTATTTGCCTCAGTTTACTCATCTATAAAATGAGCTGGAGAACTACTCTAGTATCTTTGCCAAGAAAACCCCAAATGGGGTCACTAAGAATTGGACAGGACTGAAATGACTGAAAAACACAAATGTGCCAGGCATCATGCTAAGTACTGGGTATATAATAAGGAAAAGAAGATAATTTCTGCCTTCCAGGAGCATACACACAAAAGGAGGCTGGGAAAGTGGAAGAGAATCAGAGAGTTTCTGGCCAGGGACATCTTGTTTAAAGGAGTTGAAAGCCAACAGCTTTGGATGGAAAGTTAAGTGAGTGGAAAATCCAAATCCTTCCTGCACTCTATAAAGGAAAGCGTTGGAAAGAGTTTGGTGCTCTACCCCTCCAGCCTTTCAATCAGAGAGCAGAGGAGGTTGAGGGAAAGGGGGAAGGAGGGGAGTATCTGAGGTTGAGTTAGCTATAAATGCAATGTTATCTATGTTTTATTGTATTTTTATTTATTTGGTTGAATATTTCCTATTACATTTTAATCTGTTTTGGGCTACACTTGAGAGTTGCTTCCATGTGTATGATACCTCTGGTCTAGGGGAAATCATTTTTAGGTTGAAACTACTTTTCCTGCTTGCTTTACCTTTAATGTGGAAAGAGTGCCCCAAGCTATATCTGAAGGCTTTAATCCCTTGTAACTAAATGCCAGCTACACAAAACTATCACATAGTGAATAGCAGATAAAACCAATTAGATAGCAAATTGAAATTGAAGAAGTTATACAGATAAGAAAAAGTCACACAATAAACAGAATGAGTGATCTTTCCCAATGGAAGCAAAATCTATGCTCAACAGAGCGGAGAGAGTCCCTGATCTTGTGTGAGGGGAAATTCCCTGAAGTTTCTAATGCAGCTAAAAATAGGGATATTGCTGAAAGCAACGACTCCTCTACATGTTAGCTTCTTCTCAAGTTCTTCTCTTCCATCCAGGATATCTCCCTGAAAGAGCCTTAACTGAGTGTATCCTCTCAAAGCCAGAAGCCAGAAAAGCAGCTGTATTCTCAAACTTTCACTAAGGCTACCTCTCAAGCAGGCACAGAGCCTGGGGTACTTAATCCCACTTTTCATCAGTGAGGAGACTCATACAAATACATAGCTTTAGGCTAGGTTACATTCATAACAGCCTTTTACAATAAAGCCTTTTCATAAAAGCTTTGATGATAGCTATCATACCATCCCCTACCCATCCCCCTGCTCCTTATATGCATAATCTCACATCCTCTCCCCATCCTGGTCACCCTCCTATGGACAATGTTTAACTTGTCAGTTTCCTTCCAAAAATTCCGGACCCACCCAGAGCTGAACACAGTAATCTAATGAGTTCTAACTAGGACAAAGTATAGCGAATACTATATAACCTCCCTTATTTCGTAAATCACGATCCCATTAATGAAATTTGTTTTGCCTGGCATATATCAAAATGTTTAGTCATATTGACTTCTCAATCCACTAAAACTTTAAAAAAATTTTTAAATGGGAACTATTATCTAGCCATGTTTCCCAATCCTGAATCTATCTGTACAACTGATTTTTAAAAAAATTGATACCTGAAAGATTTTATTCATTTATTCAACAAACCCATCTTCAACATCTATTATGTATAGTAAAGCCCTATAACAGTATACAAGGTCAAAACAAAAAAAACTGCCCCTACCCTTAATGATTGTGCTTGGGGCAGGAACTAAGCAGTTTAGTGTTTAGGATAGAAAGCTAAGATTAGAGACAGTAAGACTGGGATTCTAAGCTTATCTATCTCTCCTATTTACTCCCTGAGCCTCAGTTTTCTCATCTATAAAATAAAGAGGCTGGACTAGATGGCCTTTCTAAGGTCACTTACAGATTTACTCTCTGATCTATGTAAACAAATAAATGCAAAATAATTTAAGGGGTAAGGGAGAACTAGCATCCAGAGATCAGGATTAACCTCTAAATCTAAGAGGAGGTGGTAATGAAGGATTTAAGATCTTTTAGCTTTAGCTCTAATTCCTATTGTGTAAACACTATCAACCAATGACAAATTACTATCCTAGAAGTTGCATGACATACTGGACGGAGCACTGGACTAAGATTCAGGAATACAAGTTCAGATCCTTCCTCAGACATTTACTTAGCTGTGTGAGCCTGGACAAGTCACTTGACATCTCTATGCTTCAGTTTCCTCATTTATAAAATGAAGGGGTTGAAAGGCTTCTTTGTTAGGAGCAATATCCTAATTCCTTTCTTCCTCCCTCACCCCAGGCTAGGTTAGTTTTTGTTGTGGTGGTGGTTGTTAAAGAGGCCTTGAAACATTCCTCAAAACTCTGTTGACACAGGGGACTAACCATCCAGACTTATCGTGGAGCTAGAGGGGCTCTCATATGTTTGACTGGTGTATTATAGAGATAGCTTCATTCAGCTGAGTCAGCTCAAAGAGTCCTCAAGGCCTCTCCTTGTTGAATATCCTCTTGCTGTACCTAAATAAATCCTTCATTTAAAAAATGATAAATGACCTACAAGTGTTTCATTTTGTTCCCCACGTACTACACTCCATTACTTGACTATTGGCATTTTAATTATCTGTCTGCCCTATTTAGACTCTCTCCATCCTTGTCTCCTTGTCCCGCCTCTCCAAGATTCAGTACTAGTACCACTTTCTGGAAGAAGCCTTTCCGAGTTCTCCAGTTTGTCCCGTATATATGTTGTTTGTACATGATTGTTAACATGTTGTTTCCTTCTTTAGACTGTGAGTTCCTTGAGACAACAGATTTTTGTTTTTGTTTTGGGCTTTTCTTTGTATCCCCAGAGCTTAGCAAAATCATTGGTACTTAGTAGACACATAACAGATGATGGCAGTAGTGCCAAACCTGACTCATCTTCCTGAGTCCAAATCTAGCCTCAGACACTTCCTAGCTGTGGAACCATGGGCAAGTCACTTACCTCTGCCTCAGTTTCCTCATCTGTAAAAATGAGCTGGAGAAGGAAATGCCAAACCACTCCGCTATCTTTGCCAAGAAAACCCCAAATAGGTTCATACAGAGTTGGATATGACTGAACAACAAAAAATAAATGTTTATTAGTTTTATTTGACTTTGTTCCATTCTTAAACCTAAATTACCAAGAGACCAGCCTGAGTGAGGCCTATCCTAGGACAGCTTCTAAATTTCCTTCTAGCTCAAAGTTTATGATCTTATAGTGTAGTCTGAAGTTCAGAGAAGCTGTGACTTTTATTTACTCAGTTTGATCATACTAGATTTGTCCAGTCATTCTGCTTGGGATCTGAGATGACATCTGGGATTACTCTCTGAGTGGTTTGTTCTAATGAACAATTTCTATGTGCTGCTTTTTAATGAGCTGCTTGTAGAATTCTCTTGGAAGCCCCACCCAGGTGCTAGCCAGACTTTCTCTTAAAGTTTGTATTTCATGTTGAGCCAGTCTTATTCAATAAAGAGTTTTTCCATTCTAAACTTTCTTTTTTAATGTACATATGGTAGGGGAAGGAGGAGAGAGAAGGAAAAAGTACATATTCAAATTATTCACTGATGGAGTATAAAAACTTACTAGTCTCAAAGTCAGAGACCCTGGGTTTTTCCTTCAATATAAAAGCCCTATATGAATAGCAATTAACATTAACCTAGTCCCATAAGCATTGTTGAAGGTTCCAAATTCTTTTTTTAATAGTATTTAGTTTTTTTTTTCCAATTTTACATGTAAAGACAATTTTAAACATTCATTTTTTGTAAATTTTTGGAATTTTAAACTAAAATACAAAATGAAAAAAAGGAAAAAAACCATTGCCATGTATACAGCAGACCATAAGAGAAGATTAAATATAAAAAATAAATTTCTATTTCAAAAAAATCTATATACTAAATACTATATACATTGTTTTCAAAACTGCCTAGCTTTGTTGGTTTTCTTTTGTTCTCTGCTATGTACTTTTTATTTTATTTCCTCCCTCTACCCCCTCTATAGAAGGCTACAGTTTAGATTATATATACATACACATAGATATCTATAAACATACACATATATATGCATATACACTCATACACATATATGTAAGACCATACTATGCTTATTTCCTCCTATCCTATCATGTTTATCTGAAAGTGGAGACCATCTTCCTTCATAAGTCCAAGTCTTTCCCTGTTTTTCTAAATCAACCAACTCATCATTTCCTGACCAATACCATAGCAATATTCCAACCCTATCACATCCTATCTGAGAGATTGTCTATGAAAGTTTTTTCCCCCAAATTTTTGACATTCTTTCTATTCTTGGCTACATAGGTTTTGTTTATGCAAGAAAATTTTAATTTAAAATAATCAAAATTATTCTTTTTATTCTTCAGCAATGCTCTCACCTCATAATATAGTTTAAGGTTTGATACTGCTGAATCTACTTTCTTTACATCTTTTTTCTCTGGTATCTTTGACCTTTTATTCTTCCAAATGAACTTTGTTATTATTTTTTCTAACTCATTAAAATAATTTTTAATAATTTAATTGTGATGACATCGAATAAATGATTAGTTAAGTAAAATTGTCATTTTTAAAGTTATGTTGGCTTTACTTACCCATTTACTTCCATTATTTAGATCTGAGTTTATTTGTATAAAAAGTGTTTTATATTAATGTTCATATAGGTCTTGTGTCTGTATTGTATACATTTAGGTATTTTATACTGTCTAGTATTTTAAATGATCTAAAACAATATTGAATAATATTGCTGACACAAAGTGTAGTTTCTCTATTTTTCACTTTTGATTAAATCTATTTGAACTTTAACTTTGTCTGAGATCATGATTACTATCCCTGCTTTTTTTTTTACATACTAAATTCTATTCCTGCCCTTTATTTTATCCTTGTGTGTATCTCTTACTTTTATAATGTTTTCTGAAAGCAACATATTGTTGAATTTAAATTTTTAATCTGTTGTCCGTTTCTGTTTTATGGGTAAATTTGTCCCATTCACATTCTAAGCTACAATTACTTATGTATTTTCCTCCTTCCTGTTTTTCCTCACTATCTTTCTCACCCTGTTTACCCAATTCTTCCTCACTCCTCTGTTTTACTTCTACTCTCTACCTTGTCTTCCTATTCCTTAATCTACCTACCCCTCTAAGAGTCCTCCCCTTATTCTGTCCTCCACCCTATCCCCTTGCCCTTTTATTTCTTTCTGAATTTAGACTTTTTTACCTTTCTAGATAGGTATATTGTTCCCTCTTTAACCCATTCCTAATGAGAGTAAGGTTCCAGTATTACCCACTCTCCCCATTTTTAGCTTCTTCTGTATCAGTTTTTCCTTTTATGCCTCATTTGTATGAGATAATTACTCCTTTTTATCACTCCCCAGACAGTTTTTTTAGTATCACACCAGCATACATACCTCAGCCCATGCCTTTCAAACTACCCAATTTTTTTTTTTACCTTTTTGAAGGGGGGAAGGCAGGGCAGTTGGGGTTAAGTGACTTGCCCAAAGTCACATGGCTAGTAAGTGTGTCAAGTGTCTGAGGCTGGATTTGAACTCAGATCCTCCTGACTCCAGGGCTGGTGCTCTATTCACTGTGCTACCTAGCTGCATCCCTCCCCCCCCACAACATTCATTTTTAAAAAATTTTGAGTACCAAAGTTTTCTTCTTCCTTCCTTCCCTAAAACAGTAAGCAATTTGAAGTAGGTTGTATATGTGTAGTCATGTAAAATATATTTCCATATTAGTCATGTTATGAAAGAAACAGATCAAAAGGAAAAAAACAAAAAAGTGAAAGTAGTAGGCTTTGATTTGCATTCAGACTTTATCAGTTCTTTCTCTGGATGTGGATTGCATTTCCCATCATGAGTCCTTTGGAATTGTCTTGAATCATTGTATTGCTGAGAAGAGCTATGTCATTCATAGTTGATCATCAAATAAGGTTGCTGTTACTGTGTAATTGGTCTCTTGGTCCTGCTCATTTCACTTTGCATCAGTTCATGTGATTCTTTCCATCTTTTTCAGAGGTTCCAAATTCTAAAGCAACCATTAATGAGTTACAAATATAATTTTACTTATTCAGTTTCCAAAATAAAATAATTTTAATTGTTAGGATTCTGTACTTTAGTTCCTTCTCTTGCAGAGTCTTGGCACCCCAGAGCAAAGCAGTGTGCCCAGGCAGCAATAAGATCAACCTTTGTCCATCTGGGGCAGCTCTTCAAATGATGGATGGTTTTCCAATATGCTGGTGATTACCTACTCCAAAGGGATGTTCCACAGGATTCATGACCACACCCTGGACACAAAGCCAGCAATTTCTCTTGGCCTCACATTTGTGGTAGGCATGAGCTGCCTTAAGGATGAATTTATCAACATGACCTCTTTTAGCAACAACACCAACCACAGCTCTATTTGCAGAGATCACTTTCTTAAGCCTGAAGGTAGCTTCACTAGTGTTTTCTTGGTTTCTGGATTCTGCAAAATCACTGTGGCATAGATGCAGAGTGCAGGGGCAAGTTTACCTTGACCCTCAAACTTTTTTTCCTTCAAGACAAGTACACAACGTACACAAGTACACTTCAGGCATAGCACCTATTGCCATTGTTGAGTTGAGCTTTCTTACCACAGCACACAAACTGGTTGGTGTGGATGCCTTCAACAGCAATCAAAAACTTTCCTCTTTTTAAATCAGTAAGGATCCCAGAAAACTACTTTTGCAAGTGAAGCCTCACTTGGCCTAGACCATGGTTTATGTTCTTTGGGATACCGTTGATGTAGCCATGCCTTTTGGTGGAGTCAACAGGCTGGAGTTTGGTGGCCCCTTTCCTGTGCTTCATGTGCGTGAGTCAGAAAGACCAAACCTGCATCCTTCCTCTGACAACAGATCATCCAACCCATCTAGCAGGGTCTAGCTTTGGACTTGCTAGAAAGAGCAAGAATTCTGTTTGTAATAGAAAAATCTCAATTGAGTGACAGAGCCTGTCTTTTGGCAGCCTGGCTATTTGGATCATAACTCAGTTGGGACCCCTGGGGCTGCCCCTTTTTGGGGCCAAAGGTAAATTAGTCAAGTGATATTAAAGTATTCAGTGCTGATTGCCAAATAGGAAAAAGGGAGAACTCAGGGGAACTATAAAGTCAAACTTTTCCTACTTTTTGTGCAGATGATGTTGAGTGTCCAAATTGGCAGCTTGCATGGGTTGTTGACTATTAGGCAGTGATTCTGCCTTTGGACTTGAAAAGAAAATCTGAAAGTTCTTCTCCCCTTTGCTCTTAAAGACATGCAGAAGAGAATCAAGCTCATTGTGTCTGAACTGCTATCAATTCAGTTTTTTTGCTAAGTGCTCCAGTAAAGATAAAGAATCAGAGTACAAGGTTTGAAATGAAAACAACTTTGATTGCCAGCAATTGTATCCAAAAATTTTTAAGACTTGGTTCAAACATTTTGTTTATTACTTGACTTCTTCTGGATGGTAGTACTAGCTTGTGCACCAGTATTCAGAGTTGCTCATAACTGTAATGAGGCACTGATTTCTCTGAAAAAGCTTGGGGCCAAAAGCCAGATGAAAAGCAATTTAGACATCCATCTGTCTCAAAATCCAGGGAATGAAGAGAGACAATGTTGCATCAGCATAAATAAATGCCATCCCCTTGACCCATATGAGAATACTATAAACCGAAGTGGCTACCAGCAAAATTTGCACCCTCTTTGATAAAACCACATGGTCACACAGCAGGAGTAATAGCATTCCCAAGTGTTGTTGTTCATGTACCTACTTATTATCCAAGCAACCTTGTAACAAGAGACCTGAAATTGCTGTTTTGGGTGGAAATTCCTGTTGCCAAGAGGTGGTATGTTTGACTTGAAAAGACACCCCAGCAAAGTGGGGGAAAGATTTAGATCAAAATAGTCAAATGAAGATGTGAGTCATTTGGGAAGAGTGTCTTATGTTTATGTTTGTGACAAACAATAACTTGATCTTACTAAAATGTATTTTATAAAAGTATAAAATTATAACTTACAGATTTCAACAGGCTGGTCACGTGGACTGATATAATGTACAGGGGCATTATTGGCCAAATGGGGAAAGTGCATATTAATAAGTGGGTTTGTTTTGTTGCTATTTTTGTCACAGTTATGTTGTTTGTTTGGTTTTTCCCTTGAGGTGATAGTAGCTATTCCTGATATCCCATTGGTACAAGGAACTCCTTCCTGCTAAGGAGTTTCCCTCTACTGTGGCAGATACAGCAATTTATGGACTTAGAGATTTGCCCAGGGCACTGAGAGGGTAAGGGACTTACTCAGGGTCACACAGCTAGCATATGTTAGGCAAGACTTGACATGTCTTTTTGATTCCAAAGCTGACTTTCTCTCCACTAGGCTATACTGATTCTCATTTGAGAATATACTTTATATTTCATTAATGCCTAGCACAGGGTTGATCTTATAGTAGACATTAAAAAAAACTGCTTAAACTATCATACATTTAGCATGGAAAGGGATTTTGAAGTCCTCCTATCCAATTCTTTGTTTTACAAATGAGGAAATAGAGTTTTAGAGAAGATAAGGGACTTGTCAAGGCAACAGAGGTAGTAAGTGACAGTTGGAATTTGAACTCAGATCCTCAATTCCAAATCCAGAATTCTTCCCACTCTAATACACTGAAATTAAGATTAATTAAGATTAAGAATAACAAGACAATACATTAGTAGTAGACAAAAGAGGTGGTGGTGATGATACTTTTAATTGTGAACACAAAAATTTATTTATTTATCAAAAATGTATGGTGTAGTGGTAAGAACATTAGATTTGAATTCAGAAGATTTAATTAGATTTGAATTCAGAAGATTAAGCCTTTCTGGGCTTCAATTTCCTCATCTATAAAAGGATATTAGACTAGGTGACCCCCTTTACAGCTCTAAATCTGTAATCCTATGACCTTAGTTCAGATATCGCCTCTTCTTTGTTGTTCTGTCATTTCAGTCGTATCTGACTCTTCACGATCCCATTTGAGGTCTGGGGGATTTTCTTGGCAAAAATACTGGAGTGGTTTGCTCATTTCACAGATGAGGAACTGGTACAAACAGGATTAAGTGACTTGCCCAGGGTCACACAGCTAATAAGTGTCTGAGGCCAGATTTGAACTCAGGGAGATGAGTCTTCCTGACTCCAGGCCTGGCATTCTATCTACTGCAGCTCCTAGCTGCCTTCTTGCCTTTTCTGCTTACTTGTTATGTAAATTGGTGGAGGTGCTGATCAAGGAAATCCCTTACTAATTTGTGGAGTTCCCTCCAGAATTCAGAGAAGTGAGACAAGACATGAGCCTATTTCTGGAGTAGGGAAGGCACTTGCCCATAAAGTGTGTGCCCATCTCCATTGGTACCTTTTTGAGAGAATGTAGTCAATTGCAGTTTTGTTTCTGGTCATTAGGTCTTCTTCCAGCTAGTTGAGACTCAGGTCTTGTCAGCCTCATCGCAGCGGCCTGTGAAAGAGATTCACTGATCTCAGGCTTTTTTTTTTTGCTCTTTTCACTTTAATCTTTTTGTATGTTTTCTTTTGTGCCTTTTCTTTCTTGAGAATTCTTTCCCTGTCCTCATTTTCTAATTCCTACTCTTCCTTCAAATCCCAACTCAATATACAAAGTGTTGGGGGAAGGGTGAAAGAATGTCTTTCTTCCCCATTCCCCAGGAGTAGGTTGGTAAAAGATGTGTTCGTTCATGTAGTTGAAAGAATGCTTATAAATTGATTTATCCAGCCCATGAGATGGCAGAGATGGCAGCAACCAGGGAACTAACAGCTTTCTGTCAGAAGCACATGGAAGAAACAAACATGCTTGTCTGTATAGCTCCATAACTATACAGCTGATGTATAGCTATTCATAGACAATGGTCCTGAACCCAACTTACTATGTATGTAGAGGAGGAGGAAATGTCTATTTCTTAGGTAGCACGATCTCAGAATCTAGTGACCTAGACAGAAAAGAAAGCTTTCTTGGACAATACTAGCCTTTGGGATGATCTTTTGGGTAACAACAATCTTGAGATTTTCAGAATCCAAACTTGAGATTTCCTGAATAGCATTGCCTCTTAGAAATAATAGGAGGGATTACCCATGTGGTTTTTGGAATGACACTAGGGGTAGGCAATACATCTGTATATTGCCACCCTTCTATTCCAGTGAATGATTCAGATAGTGAAGATCTAATGGGAAGAAGTGCTATTTGTTCAGATGCTCCAAAGTATGATTGACTGGGGTGGGAATGGGGGAGAGTTCATTGGTTATTTGAATGATTTATATTTTCTATATCTGCTGATGAGGTCCAATGAGTATTTTGAATGTTTAATGTAGTTCCTGTATCAGTTTATGTGTGCTTTTAGGAGTCCTTTGTACCTTTCATATTTTCTGTGAAATAAAATAAGATTATTTCATACCTAGTTTGTGTATTTGTATGAGAGTTGGGGGACCTATATATAACTATAATTAGGATTTTTATGGGACAAACTCTGGATGGGTACATAACAAGCCAAAGAGGAAAAATGGGCTTTTGGGAGTCAGCAGCCAGGGTCAGACACCGTCCCCCACCCTCCCCACCACAGCCTTCAGCTGCCCTAGGCCACTGGTTACATATAAAACTAGGGGGCTGGGTTAAATTATCTTGAAGGTACCTTCCAGCTTGAAATCTTATGAAATTTTATACTTCCAAAGTACTGGCAATCAGATTCTACAATTAATATTACTAAATACTAAACTCAGTGGAGTATAAACCCCTTGAGTGCAGGAGCTATTTGCTTTTATATCTCTGTTAATTAGCATTATAAACAAACAGTAGGCACCTAAAAAGGGTTCGTTGAATGGAATTTGAGTGAACTGGAGCGCCTGTGTGAAAGATAGCGTAGTGTAGCAGAAAGAACATCTTCCATGGAGAAAGAAGATCTGGGTTCAAGTTCTAACTTCTTTGTATGGAATACCTAGCTACGTCCAAGTTAAGGTTTATAGGTTGATAAGTTTATAAGGCTGATGTGAGTTATAGAGATGTGTGCTTAAAAGTAACCTGCATTTCCCATTTTCTTTATCCTTCCTCACAGTTTTCTCCCTCTGGAGAATTCTTTCCCTGTCCTCGTTTTCTAGTCCTACCCTTCCTTCAAACCCCAACTCGAGCACTACCTTCTCCACGAAGCTTTCTTTGATTTTCTTCACTAGAAGTAATTTCTTCTTGCTCTGATCATCTTGATGTTTTTATTTTATTTTATTTTATTTTTTAATCTTTTTTTTTGGAGGGGGAAGATCCGGCAGTTGGGGTTAAATGACTTGCTCAAGGTCACATGGCTAGTAAATGTTAAGTGTCTGAGGTCAGATTTGAACTCAGGTCTTCCTGACTCCAGGGCTGGTACTCTATTCACTGAGCCAGCTAACCACCCCTGAGCATTTTGCATGTGTCTGTGTTATTGGATATATTCACATTCTACCTTGCTTTGAGAACACTGGCTACATTCTAAATATATTATTCTTATTTTTAATCTTTCATAGCACTCACAGTACTAAATAAATATTGATTGAATGAAAGAAGGAATGAAGTGATGGCCAATTGTAAAAGCAGTTGGGCTAGTTAATTGAACATTAGGTCAGGTAGTTAGAGTAAGAAGGTAAACAAAGAAAAGGGGATTGAGTTGATTCTGCTGCACTCCTTCCTAACTCGTTCCTTTTTTTTTTTGTGAGGAAGAGTAATAACAGAAATTTTAGAATATATACATAGTCTTGCTGGTATTAAACTTGTAAAGATATTTCTAGTTATCAGGCTAGCTTTTGGTGTCCCATGTTCTTCCACATGGGAGATTCCAGAGCTGCTTCCTTCTATAGTCATTGCTATCACCTTTCTTCCAATCTGTGTTCATCTTACCCAGATCTTACATAAAGGAGTACAAATTTCTCAACTTTTCCTTTATCTTTTTTTATTTGGTTTTTTTTTTCATTTTTTGATATAAGCATACATTACTTTTTTAGTTTTTCTATGGATTTCTGTGAATGACGATTTATGGTAAAACATAAAAGGGTTTAAGATAACCAAATAAGAAAAGTTACTGTATTTTTAAAAAAATACTGTTGGAATAGATAGCTAGGATCTTTAGTGAAAATATAACTGAAACTAGGCCTTGATCTTTCTTAGCTCTCCATTTTCATATTCAATAAATTCAGTCTGGCAAGATTTTAATATTTCTGTCATTTCATTTTAATGTAACACGCTCATAGTAATATGCTCTTCTTCTCTTAGCCCTTGTTCATATTGGCAGTCTAGGTCCCCAGAAAGCAGTTGCATTGTTTCCCTTTGTGATTCTAGGAGCAGCACTGAGGAGTTGGGATGGTATGTGTTTTTATAATCAGCAAATGAGTCCCTACCAGTGTTCTTCCTCCCATAATCATCAATTGATTATCAGTCATTCATTCAAACTGAGGAAGCTTTTAAAAGGGAGATTTTACTATTTCAGTATAGTTGGCACAAACACTCCCCCTCAAAAGCTTGTGACACACACTCTCACAAGTGTATACTGTGTTCAAGGGAAAATGTTCTCAGATTTATAGTGTATGTGGCAAAAAGGGAACTCACAGATCTTTAAAATCCTTTTGCTGTAGTCCCCAAGATTTTCCCTTTAGGTTTGGGGTAGTTTTTCCACTTGGATCTTTGTAGCTCTCTGAATCTGCATCCAATTTGTCCTTGACAACTAATGAGAACACTGTCATCAGCTGTTCCTGGGACACTGACAGGATGCAATGGAAAGATAAGAAATCCGAAATCCACTGGACCCTTTCAAGCTGAGATCAAGTCAAGGAAGGAGGCATGGCCTTTGTTCTTCCTCCTCAGTTGATTCCTTCTCTCCCCTCCAGTGCTGGCACTCAAAACTTTTCATTCCACCTAGCCCTCTGAGTGACCAAGTCCCTCAGCCAATCTAAACAGACTTCCTGTCATACCTAGGGAAGTATTCAACATTTGTTCACATCTAGTGGACAATCAGGCAGCTAGGTGGTCAGTGGACAGAGTGCTGGACCTGGACTTTGAAAGAGCTAAGTTCAAATCTGGCTTCAGACACTATCTGTGTGACTCTGGGCAAGTCAATTAGCCTCTGCTTGCCTTAATCCACTGGAGAAGGAAATGGTAAACCACTCCAGTATCTTTGTTTCCCTCAGTCCTTCATTGTATTTTCAACTGTATCCTTAGTTCTTCCTGGATCTTAATTGTTCCTACTCCTTGGAAGACCTGAATCACTCTGGACCCATTTCACTCCCCCCACTCCAAGTTTGCCTGAAGCAGATTCATCAATTCACCTGGGTCTACTTTTATGGTGGAGTTTAGTTCCTTCATCTGATATTTTAGGTTAGTGTCCAAGGCCACAGACAAGTTTAATTTCTTCTTTTATTTCAAGTCTCAAGTCCTCTATTGGGAAACCCCAAATCTTTTTGTTTCTTTTCTGGGGGATATCTCTTTAAGTTTATTTTCCAGGCCAAAGTGATTGCCACTCTCTGAGCCTAAGGAGTGGTCACACTTCTACTGATGGACGTTGCTATTATGTCCTGAGAAGGCCTTTTGAATACAGAATTGTAGTGTTCAATAATTACTTGAAGAAGTACTTGCTTGTTCTAGAGTATATTTATAAGTACAATTATAAAAAAAAGAAAAAAAGAAATTAAAATTTATTTGGAAATCTGTATTGGTGTTGATCAGTTAGAAGTGGGAAATGTTTCCCCTTATCAATTAAATTTGATAATGCTGAGTTTTCTTTTTTTAGATGATATATCACACTGATGACTCATATTGAACTTGTGGTCCATTCAAAATCCCAGGTCTTTTTCAGAACAACTGCTGTATATGCATACCTCCTTGTTTTATATTTGTAAAGAATTTTTAATGCTTAAATACAAGACTTTACATTTATTCTTATTGAATTTTATAATATAAGATTTAGTTCAATGTTCTGGCCTGCGTGGATTCTTTTGGAACCTGTCATCCAGTGCATAAGCTATCCCTGCCAGCTTCATGTCATCTGGAAATTTGATGAGCAGACCATTGGTGCCTTTGTCCAAGTCAGTGATCAAAATGTTAAACATCATGGCCTAAATACAGATTTTTGGCATACTCCATTGGAGATCTCTTGCCATTTTTACACTGAATTATTAACAAATACAAATCCATCTGATTGCATTATCACCTAACCCATCACTATGCATCTTATCCACAAGAAGAATATGAAATGTTTTTATCAAAACTTTGCTAAAAATCTAGGTATTTCTCAAATCTATTTCTTTAGTAGTCCTATCAAAAAAAGGTAATTAAGTTAGTCTGACAAAACCATTTCTTAACATGACTTTTTGTAACTCCTATTTCTCTCTCTAAATGTTTGTCAGCTATCTCTTTAATGCACCTTTCTAGGATTTTCCCGGGAATTGAAGTCAAGCTCACTGGGCTATAGTTTGAAGACTCTGTTTTCTTATCTTTTTTTTTTTTCAAATTAGAACGATATTTATCCTTTGCTAATCCTGAAGGACCTTTTCCATTTTCCATAATCTTTCAAATATAGTGACTTAGCGATTATATATGCCAGTTCTTTCAGAATCTAAGGATGTAGGTCATCTGGCCCAAGTGACTTGAATTCATCAAAGACAGGTTATTGCTCTCTTTTGTTGTTGTTGCTCAGTCATGTCCAACTCTTCATGAACCCATTTGGTGTTTTCTTGTCAAAGGTACTAGAGCAGTTGTCCATGTCCTTCTCCAGCTCATTTTACAGATGAGGAAACTGAGGCAAACAGGGTTAAGTGACTTGCCCAGGATCACACAGCTAGTAAATAACTGAGGTCAAATTTGAACTCAGGAGGAGCAGAATTCCTTGCTTTAGGCCCAGCACTCTGTGCACTATGGCACCACCTAGCTGTCCCAAGTGTTTTCTTACTATCCCTTTAATTATCCTGGGGATATCAACTTCCTTTTCATTATTTTTGTCATGTAATTTCCAGTGTAAAGGTTATTTAGCTTTTAATGGAAAACCGAGAAAATAAGAGCTTCTCTCTGTTGTCAGTTATCGTTATCCCATACACCCCAAGCAAAAGTCCTTGCTTTGATAGTCTTTTTCTTCCCCCAGTCTTTAAAAACTACTTTCATTGTCCTTAGCTTCCCTTATCAGCCTCAACTCATCTTGAGCTTTAACATTTTGAACATTTTTTAAAAATGGGATTGTATCCCACTCTTACATTTTTGCTTTCTTAATCTTGCTTCCATCTTCTGTACATTTCTTATTTAAACAACTAAGTTGGTTAGTGAGTTCGCTGTGCATCCACATCAGTTGCTTCAAATTACATTTTTCTTCCATATCAGAATTTTTTCTTTCTGTCTCTTGAGAGACTCTCCTCTTTCCTTGGCTGACTTCCCCTATTGCATTTTAGTCCATGAAATCCTACCTAACTTTCCTGCAAACTCACTAAAATTTGTTTCCCCAATTTCTAGGGTACATGGCACAAATCGAAGGTGCATGTTGGATTGGTAGTGTCATTTGTGTCCATGTGAGTCATTACTAATGGGTAACCCACTCCTAGGGTTGAGATTTGATTTATTTATCTTTTCAGACCCATTTAGAGTACATAGACAATTGATAGCATTCTGTGGTGAGTACCTGAAACTTAAGCAACCAATGAGGTGTTAGGTTCCCATATTTGGAACACCTCCCAGATCTGGAGGTTTACATAAGAGAATAAAAGTCCTAAGTTACAGAGCTGGTAGTCATAAAGATGTACCAGAGTGGAAAGTTAAAAGTTGCTTAACTAGTATTGAGGTGGCAAAGGGCTTTGTCATCATATAATTATCAAAATGGAGGTTCTTCCTCATATAAAACATTTCTAAAATGATCCTTTTCGTCATAGGGGTACCTGAATTCTGATGCGGCTGGTAGAAAATGATGGGCAATATAGCCAAGGGAGGTATTCTCAGCTATCCTTGTTAAATAGCTGCCTTCTGCCGTGTGGCTAAGTAAATCTCATGTGATTTCCCACTAAATGACCTATGAGTATCTCATTTTGTCAGATCTTAAGGGACTGGCCTGAGTTAGGCTTAGCCTAGAACAATTGGCTTAGTTTTATAAGATTGGAACACAATGATCTTGTTAAAGTGGGAGGTGGGCAGTATAGAGGAAGATCGGAACAAATTAGTCTTCATGGTTTTGGTGGTGCTTTCAGTGATGCCCCTAGTGATAGTAGTTCCTTACTGTGAAGTTCGTCTTATTTCTGGGAGTTTAGGGAGTAAATTGCCTAAGCCTTTCAGCAATAAGAGCACAGTGTGAGCATGGTTGGGTCTCTGCCCTTAAGAATTGTACCTAGAAGACAATTGTACTAAACAGTATTCTAGACCCTTCAACTTTGTTGGTCCTTCAGCCTGGTAATTTAAGCTGCCTTCAAGTTTTGCTAAGGGATCTTTCAGAACTAGTTTCACCTTCAAAGCAGCTTGGGGAGACTGTTGAAGATATTTTCCCCTTATTAGAAAAGGTCTAATTGAGAAGAACTAATTGTACTATGCTACACCTTTGTACTGTACCATTAGGTCATCATCACCCAGTTGTACAAAAAGAGGCCTCCTGAAAAAAACAAACAACCTCTCACAGGTTTAAGGGAATCATGTCTGTGTAACTGTTTTGTATTGAATGACTTTTTGAAAATTACAATGCTACTGAACCATCAGTGTTCAGTCTTATAATTGTATGTGGATTGTGCCAGCGACTGAGGAGTGGCATGAGGTACCCAACAGTGAGATAATACAAACCAAGGCAGATTCCCTTAATTTTAAAATCCTCTAACAGTTGTGCTGAAGAAACTGAGTATTTTTTTTGCTTTTTTTTTTTAAATTTAGAATATGGCAAACCAGTCAAAATTTTACCATGTGGATTCTGTTGTGATTCTTTCCTGTAAGCCATTGGAAAGACACTTGAAAAGACAATACTAAATTCTCCCCAGGAACTTAGAAACAGTTTTGGAATTTGGGATATGGCCAAATGTTCAGATTATCCCCATTTAATTAATTGAGGACATACAGAGATACTGCATCACTTAAAAAAAAATTCACCCTCACCCCCAATTTATAAACTGTGAGCTGTGAACTGTAATTCTCTCTCTAGAGCTTCTAGTGAAAGGCCCTTGAAGAGCACAGACATAAGTAACCAGGAACATTTCCCTAATCTTTAGCAGAAGTCTGTGTAGGAAAAATAGTATTATCTAAGAGGAGTCTCTGGCTTTTTTTGTTGCTTTGTGTCTTTTTTTCAGCATAAGAAGGTAGCGTCAAGTCCCAGCAGCAGCACCCATAGTATTCCTGATGAACATAGGAGGGTAGTGGCAATGTAAGCCTCTTGTCAAATTCTGCATAAGATGGTAGAGCCAGTCTGCCATAGCATGGGGCAGTCAGGTTCCCATAGTATCAAAAGTTGTGCTTAAGCCTACAGGAACACTGTGGTCTAGTATTGTCTAGAAAATCTCAGGCTCTAATAGTGGCAGCTGTCCTATCCTAGCCCAATGGTAGCAGTTGACCCCACAGAGTGAACAATGGGCAGAGACACACACTCAGAGCCAAGTCTCTGGAGTCTGTGACTTTGTCAGTTTTTACTTTTGTGTGTGTGTGTCTTTCCCAGAGCATAGGTAGGTGATCCTGGGGACCAGTTAATTATAGCCACCAGGATCTAAATTACTCAGTAAATTCAGATAGAGTAAACCTCAAGAGTAGGAGAGGTTGTTGAGTCGAGGAAATAGAGGGAGAGTCTAGAAACAGCCTTGGAGAGCAAGGAATATTTTGATTTACCATCCCAGACCAAAGAAGTTGCAACTATATTACAGTAACATTTGTGATGGTGTCTCAACCAACGTGGGACCTGAATTATGTGGCTCCAGTGTTGCTTAAAACTTCAAAAAATAACTCTTGTATAGAAATGGACTACAATATCTGAATTGAACATTAGATGGCACTCTAGTCATCAGTTCAGTCTTCCATTTCAGTTTCTCTTGGCCCATGCTATGCTTAACCTTTTTAAGAAACTCTGGTATCCCAACTGATCTTAGCAAATATCTAGGCTGCTCCCCCCCTTAAAGTCAATGCGGTCGCCTTAAACATTTTGAATTGACCCTTGTTGGTCCAGTCCAAAATTAATTTTGAGGAGAAAATCTATTGCTCAAAATATTAAAACATAGAATCAACTATATTTTCCAAATTCAGGAACCTCTACTCTAGATGGGCTTTCCTTTCTCAATTCATTGCCACTTTATTCACAAATTCAGAGACTTACTATGCTGTGATCACATATTTTATTATACATTGAAGAAAGTGCCAAGAAACTAGAATAAATGATCTCATCTGGAGATATCTGCTACACCTCCTCCCAGTTGCTTTCCTGGATCTTTGGGAATGTTCTCGGGAAAAATCCTATCCAGAAGGTGTGCTAATAAATAATTAATAACCAGTTTTCAAGAAAAAAATTATACAGACACATTTTTAAGTTTAATCTGTATTATTAACATTTTTCAACTCCCTTATGTATAAACAATCAACATAACAATGAATCAAGCCCTGATTTGTAGTGGGTGTCAATTCTGAGGTGTAAATGCTTACACTGAAAGTTTAACAATCTGCTCTAGCAAAGCTGGCTCTATCCAGTTCACTCCTGACCATATCATACTTCAAAAACCCTTTGCTTAATAAATTTCTTGGCCCTGTTCTACTTTGAAGAAGTCTTTGTTTCTGTATTTGTGACCTGGCATTTATAAGAGAGAAGAAAAAAGCCCCCTCTGTATCATTGAGTTTCTATTCAAAGGAGAGATCTGAGGCATCACTGTCAATCAGTTAATTAAAATTAACTGTGTCAATATGCTGTATATCTACACAGCCTTCTTTCCCAAGTAAGCCTCTCTTAATAGAAGCATAGACTTGGAAAGGGAACAAACATTTCAAAACCTCCTTTGGTTATTGAGGTCCCTATCGCTCAAAGATCTTTGCTCTCTTACAAGGAACTGTTTCAATTGAAAACACTTGCTTAGCAAAGGGGGAAAAATGCCTTTTTAGAGCAGACTTTTTATAAGACTTTCCCTTACTTGTTTTTCACAGGAAAAAACTGTGTATATATAGACAAATATGCATGTAAATAGGTATATGCACACATTTTTTGGTTATTGTGGGCAGCTAGGTGGTACAGTGGATTGAGTACCTGGCCTGAAGTCAGGAAGACTCCTTCCTGAATTCAAATCTGACCTGACATTTACTAGCTATATGACCCTGGGCAAGTCACTTAACCCTATTTACCTTAGTTTCCTCATCTGTAAAATGAATTGAAGAAGAAAATGGTAAACCACACTGGTATCTTTGCCAAGAAAATAGCAAGTGGGGTCACAAAGAGTCAGAGGAGGCTGAAAAATGACTGAATAACAAAATTATGTGACATACATGCATGTATATAGGTATATACACACACATATGTATATATATATACACATGTGCACATGTACATGTACAAAGGTACTTTTTTAAACCTGATCTATAGTTTCATTGATTGAGGGAACTCTCATTGAGGATACTCACTCTATCATTGCTGCTTTTTGTGCAACTTACAATCTTCAACACTTGCCTGGGGGCACTGATAGGTGAAGGCTCTTGTCTAGGGTCACATAACTAGTATTTATCAGAGGTAGAACTTGAACGCAGGTCTTATGGACTCCAAGGCTAGCTCTTATTTCACTACTCCCTGCTGCCTCTTCATAATATGAATCCATATATATGTGCATATTATAGTAAAAATAAAAACAAAGGCTTTCAGTAAAAGTTAATGGTACTTTCTTTCATTCCTGTTGAAATAGTCAGTGACTTGCTCAAAGGGTGTTTTTTTTTCCTCCCTGATTGTTGCTGTCTCTCAGGCTGAAATAGTATCTTTTGCATGTGAAGAGCAGAGAAAGGGCCTGACTAAAACTCATTTAATAAAGAATTGCTGAAGTAGATAATGAAATTCTGTAAAGATCTTTTTTGTTTTTGCTTTTTGGAGGGCAGTTGGAGTTAAATGACTTGTCCAAAGTCACATGGCTAGTAAATGTGTCAAGTGTCTGAGGCCACATTTGAACTCGGGTCCTCCTGACTCCAGGGTCAGTGCTCTATTCACTGTGCCACCTAGCTGCCCCAACATCTATATTTTTTTAATGTGAAATAATGTTAAATAGAATTAGAAAATGCTTGTATCTGATGATTAAATACCTCATTTATTTTGAATGTTCCAAAAGTCTCTGTTCTCTTTGCCTTCAGATTCCTAAAGTCAAAATTTGGCTCTAATTGTTGAGTTCCATAAAGTAAAGATTTTGGAAGCAGATTGCTAAGATGCAGTGTGAGGGATAATTTATAGTGAAGTTTCCCCATTCTGAAAAATCAAATCTAGAATGGCTTAAGTATTCACTAGGCCTAGGTTTAGGTCACCCGACCTTCAAGCAATCTGGGGCTTACAGCAATGGACACCCTCCCCCAGAGCCAACTCAGCGTAAGATATGCCAAATAAAGTTAAGATTGCTTTCATTGGACACCC
>CM053582.1:411435331-411458700 GCA_028627135.1 Pseudochirops cupreus
TCTAATTCTGAAGGAATTATTCTCCTCAGTGAGCTTTTGAGATTCTTTTTCCATCTGTCAAATTTGACTTTTTAAGGCATTCTTCTCCTCATTGGCTTTTTGGGCCTCTTTTGCCATTTGAGTTAATCTATTTTTTAAGGTATTATTTTCTTCAGTCAAGTTGTTGACTCTCTTTTCATGATTTTCTTGCATCATTCTTATTTCTCTTCCCAATTTTTCTTCCACTTCTCTTATTTGGTTTTCAAAATCCTTAAGCTGATCTATGGCTTTTAGGAAGTCTTCATGTTTCTTGGAACGTTTTGGTGTAGGAGTTCTGACTGTGTTGTCTTCCTCCCGTTCCTTGCTTTGATCCTTTTTGTCCCCAAAAAAGGATTCTAAAGTTTGGTTGCTGTTCTTACTTTGCTTCTTTTGCCTGCTTATGTTGTTGCCAGTCAATTACTTGATTTTTTTAGCTCTGTGGAACTCTGCTTCCAGGGGGGAAAGTTCTGTCCCAAATTGCTGAGGTTTTCCCAGCTGCTGGAGGTATTAGGAGGCTGCTGCAGCCCCCACCAGCTTTGGCTCACTGAAAACCCACCCCAGGACCACTACCCAAGACCATGATCCAGATCCAGGCTGCTCAACACAAGAGCACTTAGCCTCTAAACAGTCACTTGGCCCCCCTGCAGTCTGCAGGCCGGGAGCCCTGAAGCAGCCATGTGGAGGCAACTGCAGGGCCACTGCTTCTGCTGCTTCCTTGCCCTGGAGGCAGTCTGGCCAGACTGCTTTTCTCCCCTAAATTTAGCTGAGTTCCACTGACCTTTCACTTAGTCCTTGTTTCTTATGGCTTGATAATTCTGGAAGCTCCACTGCTGCCACCGATCCACTCTCCTGAAGGCTTCAGCCGTGGCTTGCCCTGGCTGCCCTGGGGCCAAGCCACGGTTTCAGGCTGGGCTGGTTTCGGCTCCCAGTATGCTGCAATGAACCCTTTGTGCTGAGCTGCCTTCAGTGGGAGATGTGTTTGTCTGTATTTTTGTATGAGTTTTGGAGCTGTAAAATTTATTTAGAGTCATATTTTATGGGCATTTGAGGTGACTATGTGCGAGCTGCAAAACCTTGCTGCTTTTATGCCACCATCTTGGCTCCACCCCCCGGGATCTTTTTCAAGAGGCGATCAGTGAATTCTTTCAATTTCTATTTTGCCCTCTGGTTCTAAAATATCAGGGCAATTTTCCTTGAGAACTTCTTGAAGGATGCTTTCTAAGTTCTTTTTTTGATCATGGCTTTCAGGTAGTCCAATAATTTTCAAATTGTCTCTCCTGGATCTATTTTCCAGGTCAGTGGGTTTTCCAATGAGATATTTCACATCAACTTCTATTTTTTCATTTGTTTGGATCTGTTTAATAGTATCTTGATTTCTCATAAAGTCATTCACTTCCATTTGCTCCGGTCTAATTCTGAAGAATATGAGAAAGATGGAATGGTAAGTTAGAGCCTGGTTTTCAAGGGCTTTAAATGCCAAACAGAGGAGTTTATATTTGATTATAGAAATACCACATGGCCACTAGAGTTTATTGAGCAGAGAGGTGTCATTGTCAAACCTGGACTTTAAAGACATCATTTTTGTAGCTGTGTGAAGAATGGATCAGAGAGGGAAAGACTTGAGGTAGAAATTATAGAGTCATAGGATGATAGATGCACAGCCAGAGGAACTGAATTTAGGAGGCTATTGCAATAGTCTTGTTGGAGATGTTTATGCTCTTAGCTAGAGTAATGGTCATATGAGTGAAGAGAAGGGGATTGACACAAGGGATGTTGTAGAGGCAGAAGCTGCAAGATTTAGCAACTCAAGCACAAGGACTGTGTCTGGTTGGCACTCAGTTCCTATTTATTAATAATATGTTGCATACCTGCTTTCGGCAATAGCAGAATAACATACAATATTAGCGGAATGCAACTAATTTCCCACATGACTATTTGTTATACTTCTGGGCATTTTAATAATCTTTGGATTAAAATGAGGGTCTTGTGGTGTAGCAGAAAGGAAGCTATATGTAGTCAGAAGATTGCTTTAGGTCCTAGCTCAGCTACTTACTCCCTTGGGCAAGTACTCAGCCTTGCTGGGTCTCCTTGTCCAAGTCTAGTACAGTGAAAATTGTCCTGGATTTTGAGTCAGAGGAATTGTATCCAAATATTGTTTTTCTCATTTCATACCTGAGAGAACTTGAGAAAGATGCAAAACCTCTCTGTGCCTCAGTGTTCTTATTAATTAAATGTAAAGGTTGGACTAGATAATATCTAAGGTCCCTTCTAGCAAATTTATAATCCTATGAAATGTACTGTAAAATGCAGGGATAAGTTCAGCCAGTTACCACTAGATGGAGTGAGTGATTTTCTAAGTCACTTCGAAGCCTTTTCATTTACAGAATCATAAATGATTATGACCATTGCTTAGGCCTCAGATGGTTTAGGCAGGCAAGGGGTGTCAGATTACTGATATCTTTGGGGAATTTATTGAGGGCTTGTTCATAATTTTGCAAAGAATACCTCCTGTCCATTCTGTCACCCACCAGATAAAAACAGAAGTAAAGGAAACAAGTCGGATATGTACAGAATGATATAAATTGCAAGTGATTAAAAACAGTCCTGTGGATGAGGGGTGAAATTTCATACATATTCAATTATAAATTAGCATAACAAACATCCACTTTTAATAAGAACATAGTTAGCTTTTGTAGTTTTTGATGGTGAGGTACCCAAAGGTCATTCTTTCTGGGGCACGTGTGGACAGCAGTAGCATTTAGTTTGACTGTTTTTTCTACTGTTGTTTAAATCCTTAAATTTCACTGGCATTTTAAAGATCAAACATGACAACTTTTTCTTTAACTCACTTTTGTTTTGAAAGGCCCTATATTTTACTTCCAGTGTGTAAACTGGCAGTTTGGTTTAGAGTGAAAAGAATTTAAAATAATTTAACTGAGAAAATCACTTTTTACTTAGGGCAAAATTGGCATCATTGTACCAGTCAGAAAGTGAAACCCTTCACCTTGTTTTTGGCAAACGTTGTCACTTTTCCATAGCTCCGACAGAAATGTTAGAATTATTATAAATCAGCTCTGGAGCATGCTGTTATTTCATCTTCTGTAAAAAATTTCAATCATATTCTTAATGTTTCTGTTTCCAAGCCAACTGTTTAATGCTTAAGTCTTTCTTTGAGACTGCAGCTCAGACTATTCATTTATGCTAACAGAGGAGCTTGAACAATACTGTAAATTAAAGAAAATGTAATTTGGAGATTTGTCTTATAATTTACCATTTTCAAAAAGCACTCTCTGGAGAAATTAATAGCTTAAATATTACTGGAATAATGAGGATCAAGTTTGAGGAAAATATAGCTTGAAAGTCTATTACTGAAAATGATGGAAATAGGCATTTTTGCATTGCTATCTGAGCAAATATAATACCATACCATTTATCTCTAATTATCCCCAAGAAAAAGAACCAGAAACCCTGAAGAAAAAAAAACAAAGAGTAAAGATTTAAATGGATCTGTTATTCTATTGCTTTCCCTTGCCTATTATTTCTGTTATTATAAATATTAACAAAAATCAGCAAATAGGAACAGAAAAGAAAAACAGAAGGCTGATATTCTTTGGGTCAAAAAGAGCCTATACTCAGTTCATATGAAATCTTGGGCCTATTATTCCAGCAAAACATCTTCACAGAATCCAAATGTTCATTTTCAAATCTATTCTTATCCAATGAAGTGTATGATTTTTCTATTCATTTTAAAGAAAGCCAGACTGAGAATTTATCTAAATTCAGTTAATTACATTTGGTCAAGTATTGTCCTTGGCGCAGTTATTTGTCAGTCTTCAAAATTTTTGTACTCTTAATCAGCTATGGCTTCAAGGGCCATTGGCTGGAAAATACTCACTTTAATTACCTCAGGATACAGGGCTACAGCTAGGACCTTTATTCTGTGTGTTGTTGCTTTGCGGTCTAAGTAAATGGGTGGGTTTGTTCAACAGTTCTGTACTGTAGAGGTAAAACATGAACCAACAACATGCAATATTTCAGAGAGATTAACTTATATTTTAGTTTAGCATTGGAAAGTTTACAGTTGTTGTTTTTTCTCCCCCTGAACCGGAGGCCGGTTCTGATAGTCAGCTGCATTGTATTCCTGATGGAACAGTCATGATTTGGGCTGTGTGGTTTTTACCACTACCACCCAATTAATTTTTAAATTATACCACAAGGAATTGACACATTCTCTTTATGCATTTATATCTGTGATCTGGAGCTTTGATGCCTCCCTAACCCCCTACTTATGAGAAACAGCTCTCTCCTTTGTAAAACCAGGAGGATGGGAGAGAATAGAAACAGGCAGATTTTTTACACCTCCTCTTGTCAGTCTAGATGATTCACTGGTAGGCTGCGTGCCCTGTATCAATACAATCACATAATCGTTACCTGTAAGTTAAATCACTCCATACACCCACTGGTAAAAATATGACAATAAAGCTATTCTTATGATTTTTTTCCCTTTGAAGTAATTATATATAGTTGAGAAACTAAAGTACCTTCAAGCATTACCTTTGTACTAGTGAAACTTTTTTTTGTCAGCCCTCCTCATCTCCTCCCAGCCCCCAAAATTGAAACTGAAAAAAAGTCATGGTGCAGAGATATGAATTTCTGGAGTATTCAACAGACATTTTCAGCTAAATGGAGGAGTGTGGAAAATGTAAGACCATGGAAAATGCCGTGGATTTCATCATCCCTAGCGTGGTATCTTACAGATAATAGAGGTTAGGAAAATAACTACCCAATCAATGTTGGATGAATTCGTTTCTTTTTTAAAAGATACGAAAAATTTCATTTTCCCAGAAATCAAACTTTTCTGGGGAGGGCAAGGGCAGGCCTATCTTCTAGTAATAAATTCAAGCATCAGTAACTGTCTTGAGAATGAAGAGAAACAAATTGATTTTAGGATTTTATGATTTATAGAACACCTCCCTAGTTAACTGTAAAAAAAATCAATTTTGTTTACCATGATATTGGATGTTGGAATTGAGAGTAGATGAAGAAGCCACATTACCTCTTAGGGCATGGGTTTGAATCCAACACAGGTTGTCACAAAAAGTTGTTACCATCTGACAACTGTCTTGTGAAATGAGCTGGTTTCAGTCCAGTGGACAGATGTCCATATCACAAAATACTCTAATTGGCAGTCTTAGCAGAGCGCCAAGAATTGAATGGGCCCGGAATATGAACCTTCTTCTCACTCTCTGGAGGGGCAAACAGAGGTACATTCATCAAGAAAGCTTGGAATTGTTCGTGGCCATACTATGTATGTGTCTTTATGGATAAACAGAGGACTTTGTGTTTCAAAGCTGTCAATTGAGTTCCTTTCAATATACTGAACTTGCTTTAAAAAACCACAACGACAACAACCTTCCAAGTTCAGACAAGCAAGCATCCATTCCTTCCTGTGGCAAATGCTACTGCACAAATATATACTTTTTTTCCCCATCATATTTTAAATGTACCTCCTGTTCAAGGATGTAAGTTTTCATAACTGTTCCTTATCCTTTTAAAAACTAACACATGTCACAAAAACCGGCATGTGCAAAATTGAAGAAATATTTGAACCGAGAGTATTTTGCCTGTGGCTGAAAAATATGGTTTGTCCAATCTGCTGCAACTTGTCTGTTTGGCCACACTCAAGTGAGGACCTAGAAAGACCAGTCATGCTCCTTGAGAGATTGTTTTAATAAATGTTGGAAATTAAACAGACTGAATTTTTCAGTACTTCCATTCCATGTCAGTCATTCATAGATACGCATTGTTGGAGTCAGCTTTTATTCAGACTAGATGTCTACTTGGGGAGTAGATAACAGCCTCAGTAGGGTGACTTGGAGGCACAGAAGAAGCCTAGAGACCCAAATACCTTTTTGATCTATCTGTTGGCTAATGCCTAAAATTCTGTTGTTAGAGGTCTCTCTCTCTCTGTCTCTCTCTCTCTCTCTTTCTCCCTCCCTCCCTCCTTACTGTTTTGATCTCTGTTAAAATGCACTTACTACTGGGGAGGATAATAATTTAAATTCTCATCAGACTCATACATTTTAGTATGAATGAATTTCATATTCTTTCTTTCTTTTTCTTCTTTTTTAAAAATTCTTTCTTGAGAAGAGATTTTGCCTAAGGGAACATGGAAAAAGGAGAAGAATAGGGAGAAGATAGCAGTGGGGTTCTGAAGAAACTTTGCCTTCTTCACAGTTTTGTCCTAGGCATAGCCTTTGTCACTGTTAAAATTCCATAAATATATGTCCCTGATTCAAAATAAAATGTAGTTTGACTTTTTTTTAAAGAACAGTTTTAAATACTGAAAACATATATTACTATTGATTATTCATTTATTTTTCCACTTTTAACACTTATTTTTACACTTTTACACTTTTTAACTCACTTGATTTTGTGTCTACTGGCCTGGAATAAAAACTGATTTGTGCCAAAAGACAGAAGCAACAATCTAATATATACCAAATCATACAGTATGTTTTGTAGTAGCAAAGAATTAGAACCAAAGTGGGTGCCCATAAATTGGGGAATAGTTAAGAGTCCTGTAATATAGGAATATGTAGAATATTATTTTGCAGAAAGAAATGACTATGAGGAATTCAGAAACATGAGAAGACTTGGATGAGCTGATTCAGAGTGAAATGAGCAGTATCAAAAGAACATTATATACAATGACTTCCCCAGTGAAACTGGAAAAAAAATCACAGTGCTGATTCTTGAAAACAGATAATGAAACACGCTTCACTTTTCATGGCTTGGAGATAAGGGACACATGGGCAGGATGTTATATATGTTGTCAGATAAAGTAATTGTATCCAGAATTTTCGACTCAATTGTTTTTCTTGGTTTTAAGAGAGAGTTCCATGAAGAAGGGGAGGTTTCTTTTTCCACCCAGAAATGACTGTGATACAATATCAGAAGGCATCATACTTTTGAAAACCTTTTTTTAAAGATATTCTTAAAAACAGACTCAACTGCAACTGTAAGCATCAGTTACTGTTTGCTATTGATCTCCCTTGGTATGACATTGTGACTGAAATCAGAATTTCAGAATAGAAAAGTTCATTGGTCATACTCTAGTTCAGTCCTCCTTTTTTACAGATTAAAAAAAACTGAAAGTAATTTTCCCAAGGTCATGTTTCTAGTATTAGGACTAGAATTCTAAATCCAGTTCTCAGGAAAAGGGCAAAAATGGTTGAAATTAAAAGTTACTCTATGCCCAAGGTGGTATAAAACTGTGCATAACTTTTGTCTTGGCAATACCGCTGCTACATTTGTATCCCAAAGAAGTCAAAGAGAAAGGCAAAAGACCTATGTTTACAAAAATATTTATAGCAGTCCTCTTTGTGTTGGCATAGAATTGGAAATTGAGGAGTTCCCCATAAATTGGGAAATGGCTGAACAAGTTGTGGTATATGATTGTTTTGTAATACTATTGGACTATAAAATATGATCAGGGGGATGGGTTCAGAAAAACCTAGAAAGACTTATATGAACTGATACAAAGTGAAGTGAGCTGAATCGTACAATGTAATATTGTTAAGATGATCAACTGTGAAAGACTTAACTACTTTGGTCAATACAGTGACCCAAGAAAATTCCAAAGAACTCATGAAGAAAAATTATGTTCATATCCAGAGAGAGAGAAAGAACTTAGGACATCTAAATGCAGATTGAAGAGTACTTTTTCCACATACTTTATTTTTCTTTTTTGCAACATGGCTAATACAGAAATGTGTTATATAACTTCATGTGTATAACTGATATAAAATGTGGGAGGTCTGTAGGGAGGGAGAGAATTGGGAGCTCAAAATTAAAAAAAATTAATGTTAAAGCAATTAAGTGCAATTATTAAAAAAATAAAAAAGAAATTAGGTTATTTGGAAATTTTTATTAATGTTGATCAGTTAGAATTGAAGTGGGAAACTTTTTCCCCTTATCAATTAAGTTTTTTTAAACATGTACATCAAAGTATTTATAGTAGCACTTTTTATGGTATCAAAGAATTGTAGAATTGTAGAAACAAAGAAGATGCTCATTGATTGGGGAATAGCTAAACCAATTAAGGTACATGAATCTAATAGAATATCACTGTGCTTTAAAAACTATGAATATGATGGCTATGGAGAATCATGGAAAAATGTATATGAATTGCTACAAAATTAACCAAGAAAACAATGTACACAATAATTACAGTAATGTAAATAGGACACAAAACAATAAAAAATGAAGCTTGTAAAATTATAAAGAATAAGAGATATGAAAAGATACCTCCCCTGACTTTTTTGCAGATGTTAGGGAGGGTCCACAGATATGGAACATTGTATATGTTGTTAGATTTTTTTGATTGGTTTTTAGATTTTTTTTCTCTTCCTTTTTTTCTTTTAAAGAAATTCTTTGTTTTACATAGAATATCTTCCAGGGAGGAAGAAGGAGAGATATATGGGGAAATAATAATGATGTAAAAAGGAAGATATCAATAAAACTTATTTTAAAAATTTACTATTTTTTGAATTTTTAAGACCCATTGACCCAGTGGGGAAAAAGGGGAGGGAAAGTAGTTGAAGGTCATACATAAGTAAAAACAACTCAAGTAGATCAGATTATGGATGGGGTTTTGGACTTTTTGAGAGAGAAATTAAAATTTTTTTTAAACTCACTTGATTTTAATGTTATGAAGAAATATACAATTTAAGTTCAATTAAATCAAGCCAATAAGCATTTATTAAGTACCTATTATGTGCCAGACAGTGTACTAAACTCTGGGGACACAAAGAAAGGCAATAAACAGTAGCATCAGAGAGCTCAAAGTCAAATCAGGAAGACAATGTGCCAACAACTTTGTATGAATAAGATTTATACAGAATAAATTGGAGATGATCAACAAAAGGAAGGCACTAGCATTAGAGAGGATTGGTAGAGAGGACTGGTAGAAGATGTGATTTAAGCTTTAGGTTTTGAAGGAAGTCAGGAGGTAGAGATGAGGAGAGTAAGAATTCCAGGTAAGGGGGACAACCAGTGAAAATGCTTAGAGTTGGGAGATGTTATGGTTTAAAGAATATGTGGAGAGGACTAAGGTGTGTGTAAATTGATAAATATTTTAAAAATAAAATCAATGTCCTTATTTGCTAGTGAAGGGATTGAGGAAGAAGGGAAAAAAGTAAAGAAGGGGTAAAGTGGAAAGTGAAAAGGGAGAAAAAAGAGTCAAAGAGGCAGAGAGGCCTGGGAAGGAAAAACGAGATAGAGGGCTGGTGTATTAGAGGGATGGACACAAAACAGAGAAGTGGAGAGAAAATAATATACAAAAGGGGAAACTTACACATGAGAGTATGAGAGAAAGAGAGGCTAAGATTCTGAAAGAAGCATTAGGTCAGATAAATTATTTTTGTCAGACCTTATTCACTTGGTCTATAGACTTTACTTGTATTATTTTCCTTTGTAAGGCTTGATGATGTAACCATTGTTCTCCATACTTCAAAGCCACTTTATCCTGCATAATTTCCTTTTTAAATGCTTATTAGATGATTTAACCACTGTTCACAGCACTTCAAGTTCTCTTTATCCTGAATTTTCGGGGGCTCTGTTTCAACTATATAGAAAACTATGTAGGGATGAGGAGAAAAGAAATGATTTTCTGAGCAACAGTCACAATGATGACTACAACATTACTCCAAAGACCAGATGAAATTAAGCTAAGGACTTGATATAACCTTTGGACCAGATAGTCTCTATTTCTGATTTAGACATGATCTCAATGTATTTTGTTAATAAATTTGTTCCTTATGAAAGTTGGTTCATTTTTAAAAATGGAACATGAAAACCAATTATGGTCTGGGATATATCTAGAGCTTTGTGGGGATATGATGGGACAAGTCCTTCAAAAGGTTTAACTTAGATAAGACAGAGTAAAAAAGAGTGAATAAGAGGAAAAAGGGAAATAAAGGGAAAAAGACTGAAATAAGAGATAGAAAAGGAGAAATGAAGAGGAGTGAGAAGAAATAGAGAAGGGAAAGAAGAGAAACAGAAGGAGAGAATATTCTTCAAACCATAACATCTCCTAACGCCAAGCATTTTCACTGGTTGTCCCTCTTAGCTATAATTCTTAGCTCTCCTCTTCTCTGCCTCCTGACTTCCTTCAAAACCCCACAAAACTCTATTTGGCTTAGTTTTTAAAATGCCTGACAACTAGTTGGACTTTCAGGCCTCTTTCAGTTCTATATGTATGATTCTAGGATCCTTCACTGCGAGAACCCCTAACATAGGGGTAACAAATAGTATTGTTAACTATTCACATAAGAGTGTCTGGCACTTATGGAGACCTCATCAGCTTGCCAAGATGGTGTCTTTACATGAAGGACACTAGGGAGCTGCTTCTTGGAGAATTGTGATGGCATGTAAGGAAAGTGCCTTGGAGAGGAAGGCTCTGGAGCATGCATAGATACCCTGTAACTGGTTACACTTGGCTAATAACAAGTTTAAATTGAGGTTTTTTTTTTAGCTACAGGAGTATTCAGAAAGGCTGCTCAGTTTCAGCTGTGGTCTTTTTGCTTCAGCACTGTTGTGGGAGCTTGGATACCAATGAAAGGAATAGGGCCCACTACCTCATGAGTTTGAAAGTTCTAGAGGGCTCCTAGGTATTCAGTCATTCCAGAGTTCAGCTTTTCGGGCAACAAAACATTGATGAGTATGACTTCCTAAAGTATGAACAGTGGAGCCTTCCTTATAGCCAGTGCAGCATAAATGCACTGATGAGCAAGGAAAGACCTTTGAGAATGACCTTTGGGACTCCAGCCCTTTGTCAAAAGTGTCTCAAAAGTCTAAATTTTGTCAATTTCCATTTATCTAATTGGGCTTTTTCTGTAGGTCTTTGCCTAAAAACTCTTTTTACATTGGAGCCTTCAGTGCTTCTGTGCTTTCAGAGTGCTCACCCCATTGCATGTCCTAGCCATCTTGACCACCTAGCTGCCTGTGGAACTGAAAGGACAATCGGGCCATGCACCTTGTGCTATTTTCCTTTGGCATTTGTTTTCCTCTTATAACTGCTATCCCTGCATGATCATGGCAATTTCTGAGAACAAGTTCCTCCCCCTTTTCACTGTACCAATTAGCTTCAGTCAGCCAGCAGTCAAGAAACATTTATTAAGAAATTACTGTGTGTCAGCACCATGCTAAATGATGGAGATACAGAAACAAGTAAAAAGAAAGTTCTTGCCTTCAAGGAGTCAGGACATGGTGGATGAGTCTAGAGCAGTGGTTCTCAACCTTCCTAATGCTGTGACCTTTTAATACAGTTCCTCATGTTGTGGTGACCCCCAACCATAAAATTGTTTTCGTTGCTACTTCATAACTGTAATTTTGCTACTGTTATGAATCATAATGTAAATATCTGACATGCAAGATGTATTTCAATTGAACTCACATGTTGAGAACCGCTGGGCTAGAGGATGAGGGATGAGGGCCTTACCCCAAATGGAAATTCTGGTTCAAGGGTGGGGAACCTGCAGCTTTGAGGCCACATGTGGCCTTCTGTATCCTTTAAATGTGGCCTTTTTTGACTGAGTTCAAATTTTACAGAACAAACCTACACTTAAGGAAATAGAAGGCCACATGTGGTCTCTAGGCTGCAGGTTCCCCACTCCTGTTCTAGTAGAACTCACCATTGGGAGAAGGGGCAGCAGGAGTAATGTGAGGATGTAGCTGAGGCATGTTATTACATATGACAGAATATGTGATATTTCCATAGTCCTCTAATGCAAATAGGGGAGGGCAATGCATCTCCTGAACTCTTCTCTGAAGGCAAGCTTGGTCATTATCATTGAATAACAACACATCTTCTAACTTAAACGTACAAATAACGCTAGAGAAACATGCAGAAATTTAATTTTTTTAAAAAGGGAAAGTTAAAAGTTCTTAACAGACTATAGTAATAGATATTCTTGGTCTTCATTAAACTACAGAAAGGGTTGGGACTGTTAGTTCTTAGATTTCCTTCACTGACTGTGTCCAGTTTCTTGTCTCTGAAGTGAGGACTCTTAAGGTGAGGAGAAGGATCAAAACTATAGGAAAGGAAGATCTTTAAAAAAATTTTTTATTTAGTATTTTATTTTTTTCCAATTATGTGTAAAAACAATTTTAACATTCATTTTTAAAACTTTGAGTTCCAAATTCTCTCCCTTCCTCCCTCCCCACCACCCTTCATTGAAAAGGCAAGCAATTTGATATAGGTTATATATGTGTAGTCATGCAAAACATTTCCATAATAGTCATGTTGTGAAAGACTTAACTATATTTCCTTCTATCCTGTCCTCCCTCGTTTATTCTATTTTCTCTCTCCTTTCACCCTATCTCTCCTCAAAAGTGTTTTGCTTCTGACTAGCCCCTCCCCCAATCTGCCCTTCTGTCACGCCCACTCCTTCTCTTATTCCTTCCTCCCTACTTTCCTGTAGGGTAAGATAGATTACTGTACCCAATTGAGTGTGTATGTTATTCCCTCTTTGAGCCAATTGTGATGAGAGTAAGGTTCACTTGCTCTCTCTCACCTCCCCCTCTTCCCTTCCTCTGTTAAAACTTTTTCTTGTCTCTTTTATGTGAGAAAATTTACTCTTCTCTCCCTCTCCCTTTCTCCCAGTACATTCCTCTCTCACCCCTCAATTTTGTTGTTTAGATATCGTTCCTTCATATTCAACTCACACCTGTGCCTTCTTGATATTTTTTTTTGAAGGCTTTGGATGTAGGAAATTTGACTTTGTTGTCTTCTGAGTGTATGTTTTGATTTTCCTTGTCATTATAGTAACTTTCTATATTCAGAGGTTTTTTCCCATTGTTTGCTCATTTCCCTAGCTTATTATTTCACTTTTTAACTGTTTGTTAAGTCAGGGCTCTGCTTCCAGGGTGTAGTGCCCACTGTCTCAAGCTTCAGGTGTTTTGTGCAGTTATTTTCAGAGATACTTCTAGGAACCCATAAGTTTTCAGTTCTTCCAGGGTGGTATGATCAAAGGAGAGGTGTTTACTCCTCTGCTGGCCTGTGGTCCTTGTCTGTAAGTGACCAGAAGCACTCTTTTATGCCCTGGAACTGGGAGTAGGGTTCCATCTCCACTGCTGCCACAAGCTCTGTATGCCAGTGCTCCTCCTCACTCTAAGACTGCCACCCAGGACTGCAACCCAGATCCACATATGGGCAAAGCAGCAGTCCTGTCTCAGTGCCAGCAAAGAGACCCCTGTAATCTCCTTATGACCAGTTGTTTGATCTGTGGGCTGAGAGCTCCAGAAGCAGCTGCTGCCACTGCTACTGCTGCTGATTCAGTCACTCCCAAGGCCTTCTCCTGTTTTGCTGGGGTCAAGACTAGGCTGGCCCACCCTGTGCTAAACTGTGCTTCTCTCTCATCTGGATGCGACAGACTTTTCCTGCTGACCTTCTAAGGTGTCTTTGGCGTCTATGGGCTGAGAAGTCTGGAAACCACCACTGCTGCCAGTGATTCAGTCCTCTGAGGCCTGCTCTGGATTTGGGGGGCCTGGTCTGTGCTTCTCTCTCATCCTGATGCAACAGACTTTTCCTGCTGACCTTCCAGATTGTCTTGGGCTAGAAATTTGTTCTACTCCATCTTTTTGTGAACTCTGCTGCTCTAGAATTTGTTTAGAGTTATTTTTACAAATATTTTGAGAGGTTTCGGGGAGAGCTCAGGGGACTCCCTGCCGTTTACTCCACTATCTCTAGGAAAGGAAGATCTTTAGTAAATATTAATTTATTTTACTTAGGTAGGTAAAGTCAAGCCACAGACTGCCTTAAGTAGAATAGCTTACTGAGTACCTTGTCACATTTACTTTTTTTTCATCTGAACCTGTCAGGATTAGATGCTGGACCCAGACACTTAAAGCTTCTAGTTTGAGATAGGTGGGGTTGGCATTACTGCTAAGTGTGGTATGATTTTTCAGTCCCTTGTGTTACTTGCTTTCTGACCTTATTTCTTGATGTGGACTCCTAGATCATATTAGAGAATTATAGAATATCAAAGAAAGAAGATACCTGGAGGACATATAGTCCAACCTAGATCTGAATAGTATTTACTCTACCAGATTCTTGACTAGTGGTAATCCAGTCTTTCCTTGAAGACCTCCATTGAAAGGAAACCCACTACCTTCTGAGATAGTTGATTTTATGTATCCTCTCTACTTTAGTTTTAAGGAAATCTTTTCTTTAGCATAAATATAGATAAACAACAAGTATTTACTTAAGCACCTACTGTGCTTAAGGCACAGTCTGGCACTATACTAGGTCTGGGGGATGAAAAGACAAAAAAATAGCATCCCTACTTTCATGGAGCTTACATTCATTGGAGAAATGGCATGTATACCAATAACTGTAAAATATAGGCAAAGTAATTTTGAGGGATGCTTGCAGCTAGGAAGATTGGGAAAGGCCTTTTGAAGGAAGTGGTGCTTGAGCTAAACTCTGAAGATTAGGCAATCTAAGAGGCAGAGGTGAGAAGGGAGTGCTTAGGGAACAGTCTAAGAAAGGACATGTAGACAGGAAATGAAATGTCATGTAGGAGTGATAAGTAAGCCAATATGGCTTGAATGTAGAATGTGTGAAGGAGAATAATGTGCAGTAAACCTAGAGAAATCAACTAATTATAGAGTGTGAATGGTTTTACTGCCAAACAGATGAGTTTTTGTTTTATCCTAGAGGCAGTAGGGAGTTACTAGAGGTTTTTGAGGAGGGGAGTGACATGGTTAGACCTGTGATTTAGGAGTATCACTTTGATAGCTATGTAGAGAATGGATTGGAGATAGATCTGAATCAGTCTTGTTAGGAGGCTAGACTAGGCTAGATGAGATGAGGAACTGAACTAGGATGGGAACTCAAAGGAGAAAAGGACATGGATGTGAGAGAGGTTGTGGAGGTGGCATCAATAAGACTTGGGAAACTATTGGATATGGGGGGTGAGAAAGAACAAAGGATACACTAAATACTTGAGAGTGACTAACAGGATATTGGTGACCTTTACAGAAATAGAAAAATTGGGAAGAAAGGTGGGTTTTGAGGAAAAGATGATGTGTTTTGGAGGTGATGAAATTGAGGTGTTTAAAGGACATTCAGTTTGAAATGTCCAACATGTAGTTGGTGATTTAGAAGAGACTAGGACTAAGTTGATATGAATGCTATATATATATATGTGTGTGTGTATGTATACATGCACATATACACATATACATAGATATATACATCCCTAGGTACCCCTTTCTCACCTCTGTCTCTTAGATACCATAATTCCCTTCAAATCCCAGCTCAAGCACCATTTCCTTCAAAAGACCTTTCCTTATCTTCTTAGCTGCAATCATCCTTTCCAAAATTACTTAATTAATTTCCCAAATTTTTCCAAATTAATTAATAATTATTTGTATGCATGTAATTTTCCCAATAGAATGTAAGCTTCATGAGAGTAGGGCTGTTAATTCTTTTTCTTTTAATCCCCAAAACCTAGAACAGTGGTGGACATATAGTAGGTCTTTAAGGTGTATGTATGTATGTATGTACACATATACATATATATATATGTGTATATATATATATATGTATATATACACCTTTATGCATTTGGAGATATATACACTTACATGCACACATACATATATATATATACACACACATACACATATACATTCATACCTCTATCTATCTATCTCTGGGAGGCAGCTGCATAGAACTGATAACTAAGCCATGGAATACAGTTATCCCTTCCATTTCGTGACTTTCCCCTGGGAAAATGTAAGAAATTAAATGGGAATTTTGGGGGAGTTTTCCAGAAGCCATAGACAACACATGCAGGTCAGCAGACAATACAGAGACTATGACCCAAATTTTACAGTAAAGCAGTATAAACACTTCATAAAAGAAGAAGAAAAAATGCGGACTTCTTCTCTGGTATGAAGGGAGGGCCAAAAATTTTATGTGGATTTTCCAGATTATAGGGATAACTATAATGAGGTCACCAGGAGAGGAAGTTTAGAGAGAGAAGGGAAGAAACTCTAGCAGAGAGCCTTGGGGGTGGTATGACATGAGTGATGATCCCATATAATTGATTAATCTGTGCCCAAACAGGTAAGAGAAAAACTAAGAGAGAGTAGCAGCATGAAAACTTAGAGAGGATGTAGTCTTTTTTTTTTTTTTTTTTTTTTGCTTTTTGGAGGGGGAAGGCAGGGCAATTGGGGTTAAGTGACTTGCCCAAGGTCACATGGCTAGTTTTGTGTTAAGTGTCTGTGGTCACATTTGAACTCAGGTCCTCCTGACTCCAGGGCTAGTGCTTTATTCACTGCACCACTTAGCTGCCTCTAGGAGGTAATCTTAAAGAGGAGATGGTGTCAATAATGTTAAACAGTGCAGAGATTTCAAGAAGGATGAAACCTGAGAAAAGGTCTATGAATTTGTCAAGTAAGAGACCACTGGTAACTAGAGAGAGCAGTCTGAATGGTGATGCTGGAAGTCAGATTGTAAAGGACTAAGAAATAACTGAGAGGAGAGTGAGTGGAGATAGCTTTTTCTAGGAGTTCGGTGATAAAAAGGAGAAAGATATAGGATGATAACTTGAGGAAATGACAAATTCAAATGGAGATAGTTTAAAGATGAAGGAGACATTGGAATGTTTATAGGCAATAGAAAAGAGTCAGTAGATAAGGGGAGATTCAAGATAAGAGAGAAGGAGACAGAGAGAGAGAGAGAGAGAGAGACAGAGGGAGAGAGGGAGAGAGAAAAAGGGAGAGAGAGAGAGAAAAAAAAAGAGAGAGAGAGAGAGAATATGGAGAGAGGAAATGGAGAAGAGATGAAGGAGAGAAGGTGGCAGGGAGTATAAATGAGATCCAGAATACCAGTGGTGGTACAGGGTTGGCCTTGGTGAGAAAGGGACCACATCTTATAACTTAGATACTAGACTAAAGGTGAAGGGAATGAAGGATAAAAAAAAAAAGACTTTTGAGCAGTAGATTAAGTAACAAAATAACCTCTATTTTCTTTGTAAAATATGAGGTCAGGTGTTTTGCTGAAAGAGAGGTGGAGTATGGGAATCTGGGAAGCTTGAGGAGCAAAGAAAACAACACTTTGAAAATCTGCTGGGAGAACGCAATAGAGTCAATCAGAGAAGTGAAATGTTTACCTTTGGAAGAGAGGGCCCAGTTGAGATTAGCTAACAACACATTTGTAGTGGTACCAGTTAGTACAGTTGTGTGACTTTCTCCAGCACTATTTAGTAAGCATTTATGTATAATGAAAGGAAGGAAGGGTTAGGAGGTAATATAGGGTTGGGGTTTGAGAAGATATGAGTAATGATAAGAAAAAGGGCCAAAGCATTCAAGAGTAGAGGGGCCTGTGTAAAGTTGCAGTAGTTAATTATAGGATCACAGTTAGAAAGGTATGAAAGTAAAGCAAGAGCAGAAGAGATGGCCTGGGAGATTACTGAGATATGGAGGGACTGTAGAGACATGATGAAGATAAAGGATAGTTCTAGGAGGGGTGAGATACAGAGAGAGATGGAATGATAGGAAGTTATTGTTGGAATAGAGGAATTTCAGAGTTTTTGATCACAAAAGTGGAGTACTTGTCCATAAATCACAGGATTAAGATCAGGAAGGGATTTTAGACATGATCTAGTTTAAACTTCTGATTTTTCACCCAGAGAGTAAATATCAAAGTTGGAATTTGATTCTAGATTTTCTGATGCAAAATCCAGTGTTCTTTCTGCTGTATCACATTGGATGTCTATTGGTGTAAAATGGAAATCCCTCACTATAATTCACTTCAAATGCTTCATTGTGGTGTGAAAGTGACTCTTGGTTTTTGAAAGCTGTGCCAGCAGAATATAAATTCCTTTTCCACCCTGGACCTATTTCTCTGTCCTTTTGTATTGTCTTTTTCCATTTAGATGCATGCTGAAATCTGGGCAAAAGACATTCTTCATCCATTTGGTCTTTCCTGTATGAATGGAGAAGCCAGACTCTTTCGAGTGATAACAAATATCTTTGAGAAGTGTCTGCAAGCCATGAGACTTAATGCAATGAAAACCAAACCAAACAAAAAAAACCACCTACATTGGCATCTGCACTCAGGAACATTTAGAGCTACAATTTATTGAATTAGAATCAGGTTAATGACTAACAGTATCTTGTGGTACTGTTTGTCACCTTGTCATTAAATCGACAATTTCAGTTGGTTGTATTTATGTTGAATATTAAATTTAAAACATCTGTCGTTTGCGTCTTTTGTTTCTATATTGCCCTCATTTCCGGATATTCTTCCCTTAACCCATTGAATTAACCTTTGCAACAAAAAATTTTTTTTAAAAATGGAAAGAAGAAGAAAATAATTTAAACAAAAATCAGCCATCACGTCAACTTACTCCAACAGGATATGCAATATTTCACACCCATGATCCCCTCCTGACTTCTGCAAAAGAAGAAGGGAAGTACTTTTTCTCAATTCTTTTCCAGGGCATTCAGCTTCTTGGCCATTTTAATTACACAGCATTCAATTTCATTTATTTGTTCTTTCCATTTACTTTTTGTAGTTATCACGTATATTGTTTTCCTGGTTCTGCTTACTTCACTTTGTATTTCTGTCTTTTATACTTACTGTTTCTTATAGCACAATAATGTTTCCTTACATTCACATACCTAGATTTTTTTTTATCTATTTCTCAGTAGATGGGCATCTACTTTGTTTCAGGTTCTTTGTTACAACTGCACCCCCCAAAAAAAGTTTTGCTATGAATATATGAATTTAAGCTGATTTTGAATATGAAGCTGATATGAATTATAATCTGAATTCAAGCCATTTTTCCCCAGCCAGGTTGTGCATGGGTACGTATGTACCCATATGTAGCACAAACATTTTGATAATTTTTTAATGAATTTGCAATGAGTTAACTTAGCCAAAATGCAAACCAGTTGTATGTATAAAGATCCAATGCAGGTTACCTTTTGGAAGCATAGTAAATTACCTTTCTCACTACTTGTATTTGGGGTGTGTGTGTGTGTGTGTGTGTGTGTGTGTGTGTGCGTGTGTGTGTGTGTGTGTGTGTGTTTGATTCAAGAGAGCTGTTCTGCAAATGTAAGCTTTTTATTATATGAGAAATTGAGAAATAATAATGGGTCTGAAAATTTAGGACTAAGAGTTCTATAGAACTGCAAATGACTGGGATGGGGAGAAGGTGGAGGATTAGGGGTGAAGAAGGGTTTGAGGTAAGGACCTAGTAGTTTGGAAAAAAGTATGTGAGCAAGAGATACTGAAGGGGATATTGAAGTCAATCAGGGCAGCCACTTATTGCTTTGAGAACAGTATAAACAAGGTTTTTACTTTGAACTTAATAAGAAAGGACTTTTTTTTCCTTTAAGAATCAAGAATTGAGGGAAGTCATTCAGTTGATCTTGGGGTGAAGCAAAGAGGGGAGAAGAAAATATAGTCGTATTAAACTGAACTCTATAATTGCTCTGTGTATTTATAATTTGCCTTTCTGAACCCTGAGATTCCTTGCATTATAGTCAAGTAGTATATCCTCTCTAAATGGCTGGCTAATAAGCAAAAGATTTATGTAACATAGAGATAGGAATAACAGCTTTAGAAGAATGAAGAGCTAGGCTCTACTATCAAAGTTTAAGTCTAATTGGAAAACAATTTTTTGTCTTTCAGGTAATAATGTATAATAATGTAAGTATGGGAAGACTTTTTTTAGAGGATGTCCTTGGCTATTTCAAGTGACAGAAGATATGATGAAGGAGGTGGGATGGGAGACCAGTGAGGATAAAAATGAGTTTTCTACTTTTATGAATAATTATTCCTCCTGCATTGCACTTATCTAGTACAACAGATATTATCTGAAACTATAAAAACTAGAGTTTTATATTAGAGCAAATGAGTATTTGAAAACTTTTTCTGAGGCCTAAGTTATATGGCCATAAAATTGTGTGTGTATGTGTGTATGTTCTATGCTGTAGATAAAAATGAACAATTAGTTAAGAAACTTCAGCTGATTTTGTTAAAATTGTCAGATAAAATGAAGTGTTTTTGTAGAAAGATCGAGATGAATACATTTCATCCAAGATATGGTTAATCACTCTACTCTAGGGAAGTGTAGGGGAAAAAATTCTCTAAAATGTCCCTTGACTAATAACGCATTCTTTAGATTAAGGAAAGTAAAATTGTGTGTATAAACATACTATACACATATCCATATATATATAATTAGAGACATATTAATAGCTTGCATTTACATAGCACTTTTGAAGGTTTGCAAAACACTTTTCATATCTATCTATATTTCTTTCTGTCTGTCTAGCTATCTCTCTATCTATCATCTGTCTCATTTATTCTTCATAACAATATCAGTATTAGGTGTTACTGTCCTTATTTACAGATAAGCAAATTGAGGCTGTTAGATTATAATGGATGGCAGTCTAGATAAAAAGTGTTGTTCCACAGAGATAATTTCTACAAATTTTATTGCTACTTAATGAGAAGGAAGAGAATGGCTTCTAGCAAGGACAGTCTCAGTGTATGATCTGTGTGCCCACAATGGGCAATAGAGGTGAGGGGCATTATTGGGGAATGTATGAGAATATTCATATTCCAGTCAAAGACCTAGAGTTCTTCAGGGCTTAGCCTTGTATGGGATTTGAGACAAGAAACCAGTATGATATTGAGGGGAATGCTCTGTTGTCTTTCAGAGTTTTCAGATACGTAGCCCACAGGCCACAGGAGGCCTACAATGCTTGAGTACAGTTGGACAAGTAATCTGTTTAAAATGTAACTGGGAAATACTTAAGAAAAAAAATAAAAATGCAATAAAAGATAGAAAACATTACATTTTAAAACTAAGTCACTATGCAGCCTATAGAGAACTTTATGTATGGATTAGTGGCCCTTGTCTCTATTTGAGTTTGACTGCATTGGTCTTCAGTAAAGTGAGGGTATTTTCTTTTTAATTTTTTAAATTCATTTTAAACAAATGAAAAATAAGAAAAAGAGAACATTTCCATGAACTTAGCAGGACATAAAAGAGGATTCAATATGTAACAATAAATTTCCATTTCAAACTGTTTACTTTTTTAAAAAAAAAAACCTATGTAATAAATACTACACATTCTTTTCAAAGATACCCAACTTTTCTGTGTTTCCTTCCAAGTTTCCTTTTTTTCTCTACTGTGTACTTTTTATTTTATTTTCCCTCCTTCCCCACCCCACCCTAGAGAAAACTACAATCTAACATTATTATACATACATATCTATATACACACATATAGGTACATATACACAATATACATATATGTAAGACCATACTAAATATATTTCTATTTGTTAGTTGTTTCTCTTGATGTAGATAGCATCTTCCTTCATAGGTCCAAATATTTCCATGGTTTTCTAAAATCAACCAGCTCATCATGTCTTATATTATAGTAGTATTCCATCATAATCATACACTACAACTTGTTTAGCCATTCCCCAACCGAAGGGCATCTATCATTTTTGCCATCCTTATAGGTGTAAGATGATATTTCAAAATTGTTTTAATTTGCATTTCTCTAATCAATAACTAATCAGTACTTTTTTGTTTGACCATATATAGTTTTGGTTTCTTCATAGAAAAACTGCCTGTTCATGTTCTTTGACCATTTATGGATGGAGGAATGACTTGGATTCTTACAAATTTGACAAAGTTCTCCATATATTTGACTAAAGTGACCTTTGTCTGAGAGATTGTCTATGAAAGATTTTTTCCTCAATTTTCTGCTTTCTTTCTAATCTTGGCTAAATTGATTTTATTTGAAACTTATTTCATAAGTTTCTTGATTTTCTTGGATTGCTCAGTTTTTTCCCCCTAATTTTTCATTGATGTCTCTTATTTGGTTTTTGAAGTCCTTTTTAAGTTCTTCCAAGAACTCTTTTTGGACTCATGACCATTTGATGTTTCTCTTTGAAAAAGGAGTGGCTTTTTAAACTTCACTATCTTCTGAATATGAACCCAGATCATCTCTATCCCCATAGCACCTGACTTTGTTTGGCTTCTTTCTTCTTTGCTTACTCATTTTTGTTTCATTTTATTTTTTTTAGCAGCTTATTATTATAATCAGATTCTAGTCCTGAGTTATGGGGAATAATGCCCCAGGCCTCAGGCCCTTCTTACTGTTATTTGCTGTGCTTTGTTGGGGACTCAACCTCCGGCACTTTTCTCTACCACTAAGCCGCACCGACTCACAAATATTCTTGCTTCCTGAAGTCTCCCGTGGTTGCAGACTTGAGCTTAGCCCTCTGCCCTAGAACCACAACCAGGAACTCTGCTCTCCAACAAGTGTAGCCAGCCAGCAGGCTGCCCCCTGCTTCCATACTTACCTGGCATGTGATCACTTCTCACCCTCAGATGCAGCTCAGACCCTGTCTGGTCAGCATAACTCTTCCTGGCATCCTGTGAAAGTGGATGGTTCTTCAATCTTCCTCTACTCAGCTGTCTGACCCGGCTCCCCTCCCCCCCCCCCTGTCCTACTCCCAAATCATCTAGGTGAAGTCCTTGAGGTCAAGATTGTCCCCAGAGGTTGTTCGTTGATTTGTCAATGTTGGCCTGGAGGTGTTTATACTTCAATCTCCATCCCTGGAGGTTGCGTCTTTCCTGAGGTCCTTTCAAGTTGTCTTGGACAACTACTTTACCCCACCTTTTGTTTAGTTTTGCTGCTCCACATTCTCTTTGAGATCATATTCTCCCTTGTTTTGTGAAGGAAATTTGTAGAACTTGGAGCTTTCTGACCTACTCTGCCATCTTCCCAGAATCAAGGGTATTTTCTAAATTACCTAATGAGGATGGAGGAATGAAGAGCAGAGACATAGGAGATTTAACCCTTAATGGTACCATTCTAGCAAGAAGCTGAGAAGGCTTAATGTCCAGTGTCTGAGTTCGTAAGCCTTGGTGTAGTTTCGTAAAGAGGAACTGGAACCACATCAATCAAAACAGTTTTCACTGGTTGAGGGAGGGGTACAGTGACTTGCCAAGGCTCACACAGCTAGTAAGCATTTGGCAAGATTTGAACTCAAATCTTCCTAACTCTAAGTCCAACATCCTATTCATTTTACCACCTAGTTGCAGAAATATATGGAAGTGTTTTGGTCACAATCACACATACATTTGACTAAGTTTTTGGAAGATGCTTTCTAAGTTCTGTTTTTGATCATGGCTTTCTGGTAGTCCAATAATTTTTAAGTTGTCTCTCCTGGATCTGTTTTCCAGGTCAGTGGTTTTTTCAAGGAGATATTTCACATTGCCCTCTATTTTTTCATTGGT
>CM053582.1:411459200-411487380 GCA_028627135.1 Pseudochirops cupreus
ATTGTGATAATGTTATGTTGCATATAATGTTGCTTATACATAATAAAACAACATGAGATACCATTTTATATTGTGTCATATTATTATTATATGATAGCATGATTATCTTATAATTATCAACAATAATAGTATAATATTCTATATTGTATACAAAATGGTAAATTTTATGATATAAAAATACAACATAGAATATATTACCATAATATAATATATGATATATTAACATGATATGCTATTTAATATAATATATTAATGAATAGATTTCTATAAACATTTAAAGCTTAAAACTGCACTAAAACTTTTGAAATATTCTGCTTAAAAGTGAACTATTGGGGGCAGCTAAGTGGCACAGTGAATAGAGCACCGGCCCTGGAGGACCTGAGTTCAAATCCAGCTTCAGACACTTAACACAAAAACTAGCCATGTGACCTTAGGCAAGTCATTTAATCCCAATTGCCCTCCAAAAAGCAAAAAAAAAAAAAAAGTGAACTATTATATATTTATGAAGCATTTTTAGGTAGAAAAATTATTTTTGTTCACTAGTGAGTTCAATACATTCTAAAACAATAGTTGGAAAAGATTACTTGTGTGTATCATTATCATTTGTAAGAATAATTATAAACAGACAATGGGATATTGGTTCCTAGCTCAGAAACACTGAATGAAAGTGATTATCAACTTTGTCAGAAGCTGACTTTTCATTACATCCTGTTGTAAAGCCCAAGTTTAATAGACTTCTTCTGACTATATCCCATGAGAGAAATCAATTGAGGCATACAATTTATAATTTTACAGAATGTTAGTCCCTCATTAGAAGCTGAGGTCCAAAGATAACTTTCCCAAGTTGGCCCAATTAGTTAGTGGCAAAATCAATACTTTAACTTGGACTTTTTTATGCCAGTTACCACCTTCTTTCCACTGACTACAGTCACTTGTGTTGAGATACTTTCTGTTTGGAGTCATTATCGACAGAGAACTACACAAATCCTGGCATTGTTAGCTTCAATGTACTTTATTTTATTTTTGTAGATAACAATCACTTTTATTTACTTGTTTTATTTTACTTTTTAAAAATTGCTTTCACTTTGTGACATCTCTCTTTTTTTAAGTTAATTTATTTATTTTTAGTTTTCAACATTCACTTCCATAAGTCTTAAATTTTCTCTTCCTCCTTTCCCTTCCCCCTCCCCAGACAGCATGCTCTCTGATATAGGCTCTACATATACATTTCTGTTAAACATATTTTCACATTAGTCATGTTATGTAGAAGAACTAGAATGGATGGGAGGAACCATGAGAAAGAAAAAAACAAAACAAAACAAAACAACAACAAAAAAGAAAATAGTCGGCTTCGCTCTGCATTCAGACTTCATAGTTCTTTCTCTGGATGTGGACGGCATTTTCCATCATGAGTCCTTCGGAATTGTTGTAGGACCTTGCATGACTGAGAAGGGCTAAGTCTATCAAAGTCAGTCATCACACACTGTGGTTGTTACTGTGTACAACATTCTCTTAGTTCTGCGTATGTCACTAACCATCAGTTCATATAAGTCTTTCTAGGTTTTACTGAAGTCTACCTGCTCATAATTTCTTATAACACAATAGTATTCAATTACATTCATATACCACAACTTGTTCAGCCACTTCCCCCATTGATGGGCATCCCTTTAATTTCCAGTTCTTGGCCACCACAAAAAGAGCTGCTATAAATATTTTTGTACATGTGGGTCCTTTTCTCATTTTTATGATCTCTTTGGGATAGAGCCCTGGAAGTGGCATTGCTGGGTCAAAAGATATGCACCTTTTTATAACCCTTTGGGCATGGTTCCAAATTGCTTTCCAGAATGGTTTGATCAACTCACAACTCCACCAACAATGAATTAGTGTTTCAACTTTCCCACATCTTCTCCAACATCTATCATTTTCCTGTTTGTGACACATCTCTTTTGTAACAAAGTAACGCAGTTAAGTTAGACTAATAATACAGTGACCTCAACTGAAAGTTCATGCAGCATATCACATCCAAAGCACCCTAATACCTCTCAAAAATTAACAGAAAATTATTCTCTCTCTCTCCTACCTTTTCACCCCATTGGGAAAAAAGAAAACAAAACTAGATAATTTCATGTAACAAATAGGCATAGTCAACTAACTAAAACAAATTCCCCCAATGGCCAATCATTCAGTACATTATTTTTTCATTTCTAAATTTTAAAATTCTTTGTTTTTTAATATTCAGTTTTATTTTATTTATAGTTTCAAGTGATCTCCCTCCCCATCTCCACTGTCTCACCCATTGAGAAGGCAAGAAACACAAAGCATAGTCATGCAAAACAACTTTCCACATTAGCTAAATCTAAAAGAAGAGGGAGGAGAAGGAGGAGGAGGAAGAGAAAGAGGTGGAAAAGAGTAGAAAGAGAGAAAAGAAAATACACTTCACTCCATCCTCTTAGTTCATCAGCTCTCTGTCTGGAGGTAGACACAGTCAGTACATTCTTTATAAGGCTTTTTGCCCAGGTTGATCTGTAGTGAAAATATCTACCCCCATAGGATAATAGACTGAAAACTGGGAAGGATTTTAGAGGGCATCTGGTTCAAACCATTCAGGCCCAGAAAAGTGAAGTTACTTGCCCAAAGTTATCTATCTTGGAAGTGGCAGAGGTGGAACTGTAACCCATGTTCTCTAACTTCAAATCCAGAGCTCTTCTATGTTGATGCTGCCTAGATGGTAACTAGATACCAGATAGTAAAATACTAGGGCAGCTAGGTGGCAGAGTGGATAGACTGCTGGGTCTGGAGTCAAGAAGACTCATCTTCCGGAGTTCAAATCTGGCCTCAGACACTTACTAAGCTGTGTGACCCTGGGAAAGTCACTTAACTCTGTTTGCCTCAATTTCCTCATCTGTAAAATGAACTAGAGAAGAAAATGACAAAGTACTCTAGTACCTTTGCCAAGAAAACCCCAAATGGGGTCACAAAGAATCAGACATGACTGAACAACAAGAACAAAATACTAAAAAGCATATTATATGACTGCCTTTTATTTGGCAGTTTGACCCATGGCTGGCCATTTGATGGACCCGTTTTGCTAGTACTGGATCATCAGCTGGTGTCAGAGTAGGAATAACGTGTTGAGTAACAATCTTTGCTAGTTGATCAGCATGTGCATTGTACTCACATTCTGGTGTGGTGAGGGCCACATGAGCATCTACATGAAAAACTGACAAATTAGTAACTAAAGACACGTCCCATACATCTTCCCATAATTCTTTGCCCCAGACTTGTTTGCCATGAAATTTCTCAATTTTGATTTTTCCACATGGGCATACATGTAGCTAACCTGTAAATTACTGCCTATGAATTAGTGAATATATGACACTGTCCTCCTTGTTCTGTTTTAATGGCTTGATGTACTGCCATAAGTTCAGCATATTGACTACTCCCACCTGTCCCAGTACTTTCCAAAGTCTGTCTAGTACTTGGATTATAGACTACTGCTTTCCAAAGTTTTTTATGGCCCAAATATTTTGCTGTCCCATCACTAAACCATGCATGTCTCTTTTGTTCTTCAGTCAGTCCTTCATATCCCTCATTCTACTTTACCAAGGACTGTACCAACTATTGCTTTGGTTCAGGGGATGTATCATTCACCTCAATATGTACGTTTGCTATAGATTCATGTAGAGCAAAAACTCCACTTTTGCCTGTTTTAGCTCTATTTTGAATATGCAATTTCCATTTAATTATGCTAGCCTCTTGTGCAGTGAGAAGCTGAGGTACTCATTACCCCCAGGTCATGATTGGGATTCCAGGCCTTAATACACTTCATGGCCTAGAGTCAGTTGTTCAATCTCTACTAAAGCCCAATATGCAGCTAATAATTCCTTTTCAAAAGGAGTATATTAAACTCCAGATGAAAGGAGTTTCCTAAACCAAAATCCTAAGGCTACATTTTGGCTTTGTTATTTTTGCCATAAACTCCACTTTTCATATTCATCTTGTATAGTCACTTGTAATTCCACTGGGTCATTTTGTGTAGGCTATAAATCTAGGGTCAATAGTATAGCAGCAGCCTTGGCTTCTTCAAAAACTTTACTCTTCTCAAGTTCCAATCAAATTCATATTTCTTGTGAGGGTTTCAAAATCTGTTCCAAATGTGGAATGTGATGTCTCTAATATCCAAATAATCCTATGAATTTTTGGACCTCTTTCTTATTGGTAGGATGGGAAAATCCTGAATCTTTTATTGGGGTTGTAGGAGAATCTCTTGCAGCCCCTTGTTCCATTGTATATCCCAAAATATTACAGTTTGACCTGGCCCTTAAATCTTTGCAGGGTTAATTTCCCACCCTTTGCTTTTCATATGCTCAATTAGAAGCATCAAACTCTTCTCCTTATTTTTCCCTATATCATAACATCATCTATGTAGTGGGTAAATTACAGTTTACCCACCAGGTAGCTCTTATTCATCCAAATTTTCAGGCACAATCCTATGACAAATAGTGGGGCTATGTCAATGTCCTTGTGGCAAGTGGGTAAAAGTATATTTTCTGCCTGCCAAGTAAAAGCAAACTGGTCCTATTGTTTAGAATCTATTGGGATAGTAAAGAAAGCATTGGCTAAATCAATAACTCCATATTAAGTTCCATTATATTTCTGGATCCTTTCTATTAAGGTGATGGTATCTAGAAGAGCAGCATTCAAGGGGGGAGTCAACTTATTCAATTGTCTTTAATCCACTGTCATTCTCCGTGTCCCATCTGACTTTCATACTGGCCAGACAGGATTATTCCATTGTATGGTTGTAGGAACTAACACTCCTGCATCAACATACTCCTTTATAGTATTGGTAATTTCATCTTGCCCACCTGGCACATGATACTGCTTTAAACTTCAGAAGGTTCAGGTAAAGTGATTGGTTTCATTTTTGTTTTTCCCACTAAAACTGTGTTAATTCCTGTCTTCCTTACTGCAAATTGGAATCTCCCCTCAAGTAAATTCAGAGTTATACCTCTCAATAGATCTTTTCCAAAGATGTATTCAGGAATGGGTACAATTACCACAGAATATTCTTTCTTAGGTAATTGTCCAATTTTCATCATTAGTTTTACTTTGTCTGACCGATATTTCAGCCCCTCCCAGTCCTGTGATGGTAATAGGTGTTCCATGTTTGAATTTGTCAGGGTTACCTGACAAATAAAGGAGGCCTCCTCCCCACTATCTATTAATGCCCTAGTTACAGTATTTGATCTGTTTTTCCAATATATGGTCAAATTGATAAGGGGTCTTTAATCCCGTCTGTGAATTTCTTTAATCTTAGCTGGGGCTTGGCCAAGTTCCTATTCTCCTTGAAGGTGTGACAAACTTGGATACAATAATTCAGGGGGATCTGCAGGGGAAGTTCTTATTTTTCTATTCCGCCTAACATCAAGCCCCTTTTCTCAATACGTTTTGTATAGTTCAGTAGTTGGAATACCATTAATTCTTCCAAAATCTACCCCTGTTGTCAACAGAGCAGTAAACAGTTCTTTTCTCGTCAATCTATTCTGACTTTGAATCTGCTGGGCATTTACTCTTCTCTCTCAAGGAAATTGATCTTTTTCCCATTCCCCCAAGTCACTTAGTTGTGAAATCTTATCCAGCACCTCCAAAAGAGGGTACCCTATTTCACCAATTAGTAGAATGTAACACCAATGCAATATTTACAGCACCTATGGTGACCGTAAATATGCTGGTGTAGTTGTGAATCACAAAATGTAACAGGCTTTCCACATGGAGGGCAGAATCAAAGCCTTTATTCAAATACCAGAAAACAGAGTCCCAAAACCAGAATGTCAAAGTCATTATACTAACCATGAAGTTGGTACACATAGTTAATGCAGGGAACACTCACATTCCCAAGCCTTCACAACAAAACAGATTCCCTTAAGCAAGGATCCTCCTCTCCTCACTTACTCCTTCAAACAAGGATCCTTCTCTCCTCACTCACAGTAGCTGCTCAGCCTCCATGCTGCTTGCTCCCAACAGTTCCAGCTCTCAGCAGTTCTTGTTTCTGGCAGTTCTCATCAGAAGTTCTGGCTGGCTCTCAGAAGTTCTCAGCAGAAGTTCTCAGAAGAAATTCTCAGAAGAAAAATCTCAGCAGAAATTCTGGTTGGTTCTCAGAAGAAGTTCTACCACCACAAGTTCTGTTCTCCAAATCTCTTCCCTCCCCAGCCTGGACCTATTTTTATATATGGTATTAGCTCTTCCCTGTCCCACCCCTTCCTGTTACATCAGAAAGTTCATCCCACTGTGGGATTCACAAGTTCTGGGTCTTAATACTTGACATAATTATGAACTTGAAACTAAGTGCTAAGTACCTGTTAGCTTGCCAAAACAAGGGGCATGGAAGATCTTCAAATCTCATTACCATTACAGAGAGTCAGAATTAGGTGCTTATAAGCAAGAGGAACTGTCTTCACTGTGATATTTCCATGAGAAACTGCTAAGGGAATATCATGATAAGCATTTGCAACTCTGACCATGATAGCTGTCTTTCTTACCTCCTCCTTCAACTTTCTCATATAGTTCCTAAGTGAAGACCAGGGTCTCTCTCCATTAGGCCACATAGGATCAGTGGGATACATTTTATTGCATCCCCTGGCAGCTAAAGGTAACTGATTGGTCATATTGTTACCTCCTACTATATAATAATCCCTAAAAGCTTGCTATACAAAAGGATTCAGACTAATGTCTATAAATTTAAAGCAATCCATGTTATCTACCCATACTCCTCTGGCCCCTTCATCACTGATTCTCACCATCCAAGACCCTAACAATTCTTCCACCCTTTGGGCAAATCAACTTAATATATCAGTAACCTCTTGTTGAGTGAAATCTTCAATTATCTCCCTGAACTCGGTCTGGCCTCCAAGGTTCTCCTGTTTTCTTCTTAGTATGGGGTGAATTTCTGCCCTTGTAAAAACCCCTTCATCTAACATTATTTCATTTTCCCCCCATGCACTCTCCTGGCAGCTGTTGTCATGGCAACTAAACTTAGTCTGTATTAGGGCAGCATGCACATTCCCATAACAGCAACCTTTTCTTTTACCACCTGAGACCCTCCAACTTGCTCTTCTGGAGAGCCTGAGCATTGTGGCACAGAAAATTTTGCATACAAATCAGCTAACTTCCTCTTCATCTGAGTTTTCTCTTCTAAGAGTTTGTCTCTGTTTTTATATATAATATGGTAACCTGTTAGTAAAACCATCCTCTTCTACGATATTCCTTGCAAACATGTTTCTGAATCTCTAGGTTCTCCCTTTTGTAGCCTCAGTTGCCAGTTTTCACAGAGCACTGTGCTTTTAGCCCATTCCCTTGTTAGGGAGGAATAAGGTAAATCTTTCCATGCTGGGATATCCATTTCTTCTTCTAAAGCCCTTCTGCTTCCAAATAGATGTCCAATATTTCATGATCCCCTCTTTGTCTCCAAATGTAGTGCCAAAGCAGTATTCACAGAGCTTACGGTAACTGTAAATATACCGGCATAGTTCTCAATTGCAAAAAATGCCCAATCAGTTAGACCGAAGGATGCGATTATTATTGTATAGGGGAAAAAAATCAAACAAATGTAAAACAATTCAATTTAATAAACATGTATAAATATCTACTTTGTGCCAAGCACTGTGCCAAATGCTGGGGACATAAAAGAGGCAATAGATAGTTCCTGCCCCCAAGGAGCTTATAATCTAATGGAGTAGACAGCATGTAAACAAATAACATACAAAGCAAGCTATAAACAAGTTCATTATTTCTTTTGTGTCCAACTCTTCATGACCCCATTTGAGATTTTCTTAGCAAAGGTACTGGAGCGGTTTGCAATGTCTTTCTCCAGCTTATTTTTGCAGATGAGGAAACTGAGGCAAACAAGCTTAAGTGATTTACCTAGGATCACTGAGGTCAGATTTGAATTCTGGTCTTCCTGATTCCAAGTCCAGCACTCTATCCACTGTGCCACCTAGCTGCCATATATAGTCTAAATAGGAAATAAAATAAGGAAAGCCTGGAATTAAGAGGGGCTGGGGAATGCTTCCTGAAGAAGGTGGGATTTTAGGTGGAATTTAAAGGAATCCAGGGAGGTCAGTAGTCAGAGTTGGAAAGGGACAATGTTCCAGGCATGGCCAGAGAAAATACCTGGAGTGAGATATGAAGTGTCTTATGTGTGTTTTGGGAAATAAGGTGTAAGAAGGCTGGAAAAGTAAGAGGGGGCTAAGTTATGAAGGGTTTTTAATCCAAAGAGAGTATTTTACATTTGCTCCTGGAGACAATAGGAAGCCACTAGCATTTGTTGAGTATGGGGGGTGACATCGTTGGGTCTGTGTTTTAGGAAAATCACTTTAGTTACTGAAAGAAGAACAGACTGGAGTGGGTTAATTTTGTGTAATCCTCCACCCTCACTGTCCCTTCACCTCAGGTTGAATTTTTTACTTTTATGCCGGTTGTTGCAGTAGAGTCATTGCATGACTGCTTTGGCTGAAGATCAATTGGCATTTTGATTGAATCATGATCATAGAGATCCTGAGAACAAATGTGTCACAGAGGACAGAGAAATGGGCATGCCAGGTGGAATAGGCAAAGATGAAGCAAAGGCCCTTTGGGTTTTATGAATGCAGACCATTTAAAAAATATCTAGATAGGAGGAGTCACAACGAACAACAGTACTTAGAAATTTCTGGTGTTATTCATGGGTAGCTTTTAATACATAATTAACTATGCAAAAAAACTAGCAGGATGCTGCCACATTGTTTTATTTTGGGAAACTGAGATTGTATGCTGTAGAATTTAACATGAAAAAAAAGTAAATCCTAAGGGTGATGAAAAACCCAAAATTATTACCTGAAACACACACACACAGGTTAGAAAAAATGTGTATTTGTCCACAATAATTTTTCAATTTTTAAAACATTTTTTATTATTTTTGTTTTATCATCATCATTTCTTAATACTTCCTCTTGCCAAAGGAACCCCATCTTTTAAGAAAAAAGCACAGTTAAGCAAAACAAACTGATAAACTGACCATGTTTGACAACATATGTCTCATCCCACACTCTCAGTCCAACATATCTCTAACCAAAGGACTGAGGTATGTGTTCTGTGGAGGCAAGAGGTGTTGTTGCATTAATCTGAATTGTTGCCCTTTTCTGTTTACTGGTTTCACATTGGTGTGGTAACTGCTTGCATTTTATCTTTATTTTCCTTCATTCTGAGTCACTTCATATTAACATTCCTGAGTTTTATTCAGAATTAATATTATTATTTCTCGTGGCTCAATAATATAGGCATGCCTTAGAGATATTGTGGATTCAGTTCCAGACCACTGGCAATAAAGTGAATATTGTAATAAAGCAAATCACATGAATTTTTTGGTTTCTCAGTACATATAAAAGTTATGTTTACACTATGTAGTCTATTAAGTGTGCAATAGTATCATGTCTTAAAAATGTGATAGCTTAGTTAAAAATACTTTATTGCTAAAAATGCTTCAGTCAGGTGTAATTTTTTTGCTGGTGGAGGATCTTGCCTTGATGTTGATGGCTGCTGATCAGGGTGGTGGTTGCTGACGTTTTGGGTAGCTGCAGCAATTTCTTTTTTTTTAATTTTAATTTTAATTTATTTTATTTACTTTTAGTTTACAAGATTAAGTTCCACAATCCTTTGAGTTTCAGATTTTCTCCCCTCCACCATGGTGGCGTGCAATCCTGTATAGGATCTGCAAATACTTTCACATTGTACAATAGTTTGGTTATATAGAAGGGTTGTAACCAATGAGTGATCACTGGGAAAAAAGAAGCAAAACCAAACATGAAAAAGAACAATAACATGTTTTGTTTCAGTCTCCATTTAAACTATAGTTTTTCTAGATCTTTCTCTAAGTTTAGATATTTCCTTCCATCCTGAGGCTTGTAGAGTTGTCTTTTAGCTGTGCGTTGTTTAGGATAGTCCAGTTTATCAAGGTTGGTCATCACACATATGATGTGTCTGTGATTGTGTACAAATTTTTCCTGGTTCTGCTCTTCTCACTTAGCATCAATTTGTATAAGCCTCTCCAGGTAATTATGAGGTCCATCTCCTTCCCATTTCTTACAGCACAATAGTATTCCATTACATTCATATACCATAGCTTGTTCAGCCGTTCCCCAATTGATGGGCATCCCCTATATTTCCAGTTCTTTGCAACCACAAAGAGAGTGCAGCAATTTCTTAAAATAAGACAACAAAGAGTTTTGCCTCATCAATTGATTCCTTTTACTTGAATGCTTAGAGACCATTGCAGGGTTGCTAATGGACTTAATAGGGAGATCCTAGAAAAGGAAGAGGAGATGGCGAGATGGAGGTTGTTGGAGCAGTCAGAACAAATGCAACATTTATCAACTGAGTTCATTGTCTTATATGGGTGCAGTTGATGGTATCACAAAATAATTACAATAGTAATATCAAAGATAACTGATCACAGATCACTATAACAGATATGATAATAATTATAAGTTTGATATTTTACAAGAATTACCAAAATGTGACACAGAGACCCAATGTGAACACATGCCCCTGGAAAAAATGGTGCCAACAAGACTTGCTCTATGCCGCGGTTGCCATAAAATTTCTATTTGTGAAAAATGAACTGTCTGTGAAGCACATTAAAGTTAAGCATAATAAATAAGGTATGCCTGTATTCTGTTACATTTACATGCCACAATTTGTTCAGTCATTTGATAATTAATTAGCACTCATTTTGTTTTGAGTGGTTTTTTTTTTGTTTTTTGTTTTTTTTGCTACCACAAAAAGTGCTCCTATGAATATTTTGGTGTGTGTGGGAACTTCTTTGACTCATTTTTATTAAAAAATGCTCATTCAGTTACTTTTCTGAGTAAAGTCTTACTGTCCTCAATAAATTATTCTATCACTATTAGGAGTTTTATTATAATTAACAGTTGAAACTCATTCTTCCAAAACACCCCATGGTGTATTAATGAGGAGTCTTAATGATAAGATTTCCATTTTTAAGAGACTAGAGAATTAAGGAGAGAGAGCATTTTCAATAGAAATGCATCAGTTGAAAATTTCATTGTGAATTAAATTGATCAGTACTTAAAATGGCCTGTGTCTGACTGTTTTGCATACTCGTTTCACACATTTCCGAGATATTCTGATTCAGTGTTGCTCTTTGACTTATGAAAGAAACCTCCACTGCCTCTCTAGTCTGAAAGCATCTTTTCCATTGTCTACATACTTGTTCATGTGTTTTCTGTCTTTAAAAAAAACAAAGCAAAGCAAAACTCTTATCTCCTTAAGCTATCATTCTATATCTCATTTCTCTTTTATTGCTGAACTTCTAGATAAAGAAGTATATACTCAGTGTCTTTATTTGCTTACTTTACTGTGTGCAAGCTCACTTCCAGCTCTCTTGTAACTACTCTTTCTGAGGTCAGTCAGCAATGAGTGGCCAAATTGTTAATAGGATTGCCTTTTCTCAGTTCTTATTCTCTTAGTTTAGGGGTGGCGAACCTGCAGCCTCGAGGCCACATGTCGCCCTCTAAGTCCTTGGGGTCACCTTTTGACTGAGTCCAAGTTTTACCGAACAAATCCTTTTAAGGGGATTTGTTCTGTGAAGTTTGGATTTAGTCAAAGGGGCCCACTTAGGCCTTGAGGCCACAGGTTCCCCACACCTGTACTTAGTTCATTCTGCAACACCTCACACCACTGCCTGTTTCAACAAAACAGACGCTTTCTCTTCCTTTGACTTCTGTAATATTGTTCTTTCTTGGTTATCCTCTAACTGTTTGACCCATAAGTCCTTTCTTGATATCTTCTATTTATCTTTCTCCGGTTGGCCCTCAAATGTGAGTGTCCTCCAAGGCTTTATTTTTGTTTTTCTCTTCCCTTTTAATAATGCTCCAAATTTATCTAACCATCCTCTATCTTTCCCCTCAGTTTATAGTCCCACATTTTCAGCTGCTAATTGGAAATCATATGCAGTTGCCAAGTCCTTTGTTTTACCTCTACCTCAGTAACATTTGCCATATCCATCCCCAATTAGATTTGAACTTTTGCTGCTTCCTTTCTTCCCTTCTCCTCCATTCCTAGAGATGTGGCCTCAGAAGATGAAGCAACTTGAACATTTCTTGATGTGAACATCCACTATATCTTCATTCATCACTTTGTCCATGGCTTACCAAGGGAGACAATGGAATCCCAACCCAATTTTATTTATCTTTTCAGAGGTTTATATAATAATGAATGCCACCTTAAATACATGCTATATGGACACACATATACGTAGATATATATTAAAACATATATGTAGATATATATAAAAACATAAAATGTAGATATGTAGATATATATTAAAACATAAAAATCCATATGTCTATATCTATCTATATTGATCTGTATCTATCTCTGTGTGTGTGTGTGTGTGTGTGTGTGTGTGTGTGTGTGTAGTGTATCTCTCTTAATCCCTTCCTCTTTTTTGTTATCCTGGTTAGAGTAATTTTTGTGTGCAAGAGTTGTAAGGTAAAATTTCTTTGCAGAAATGTATCTTTTAGCTAGTCAGAGCACCCTGCTTATCTGTGTGATATTCTTTTGGACAGTATGAAGGCAGAAATATATTTTCATCTAGTTACTGTGTATTCCTTTTGTTTAACTTATCTTCTAGTGACAAATTTCACCTCTCTAGTCCTCTGAGATGGTGACCCTAATCCTGTTCCAACCCACGACCACCAATAACACTTTATGCCTAAGAGGTTCTTACCCTATCATAAAATTATCTATTTTCACTACTAACTTAGTTACCTCTTTCTTAGACCATAGTAGTAGTTCGCTAGTCTCTCTCTATTTCTCTCCTCTATAATCCATTCTTTACACTCTTGCCAAAAAAAATCCTCCCAATGCAGAGCTGACTATGTAAATCAAAAACTTCCTATTGCCTGGAAAATGCATTGAATTTAGTGGTGGTAGAAGTAAAGTTTTATCCTGACTTTGCTATTTACTACCTATGTGACTTTGTGACTTTATCTTTGGAGCCTCAGTTTCTTCAATCAATATGTAAAATAAAGAAATTAGAATATGTTATTAAGGTCCTTTCAGTTCTAAATTCTTTTACCCCATTAGTGAATACTAATTTTAGGTACAATTTCTAAGTAGAAATTTTCTTAAAAAGCAGAGAATTGATTATGTTGTGCTATACATTTTACTTCCTACATTTAGCCATAAATGTCTCTCTAAATGTGTGTGTGTGTGTGTGTGTGTGTCTGTGTGTGTGTGTGTATTAAACCAAATTATGCTAAGTAAGAAAAAGAGAGACCGGGTACAAAACCGATATATTCAAATTAGACCTATTGAGGGATATTCTTCAATATCCTGAGGTTTCTGGAGAGCTAAAAATGAAGGATGTTATGAATATTCAAGTCTACATCTTGGGATGGACCTCCCCTAGTTGTCTAAGGGCTGGCTGTCTTTATGTTATGTCATCTTGTGAAGGGTAGGTAGCAAAAAAGAGATAACTTCGTCTTTTTTTCTGAGGGAGGAACACAAGGCAATTGGGGTTAAGTGATTTGCCCAAGGTCACGTGGTTAGTAAGTGTGTCAAGCGTCTGAGACCAAATTTGAACTCAGGTCCTCCTGACTCCAGGGCTGTTGGCTGTATTCACTGTACCACCCAGCTGTCCCTTTGTCTTTTAATACAGGAAAAATGCCTATCTCTGAAGTTTGTTAGTGATATTTCATTCATTCTCCTTGCATCCCAGGGATTCTAGGACACCGACTTGAGGGGAAGCAAGGTGTCATCTATTAGTTCTTTCCCAAAACTGTGCTTTGGGATCTTTGATCATTGCAATTAGTTGAGAGGGTAAAGGGAGAAATAAATGGGCACATCATCTAATGTTAGCTTTATTGGATGTGGTCTCTTAATAAAGGCAGGGGTTTGGTCTCATGACCTTGGCTGGACTCTGAGAAACATTTATATGTAAATTCCCCAGAACCTAAAGGCTCACTCCACTGCACTGGTGTCCATTAACTCAAAAGGAGCTTCATAGCAAAACAAAGAACAAAGATGCCATTGTTTATGGCCTGTGTTCTAGGCCAGGTGTATACTGGTTGTAAGTGCAAGGTTAGGATTTGGTGAGATTGAGTCAATGAAACAGTTAACAGGAAAAAAAAGCAACCCAACTCCCAAAACTCTTTTATTCAGTAGCAATACTAAGGACACAAAAACACTTAACAAAGATGTGCATTCATAGGTACAACTCTCCAACAATCCCCCCAGCCCTACCCCAGCCACCCCCAGCACTGGTTAAGAATGAGAATTCCAATAGGTCTAAAGAACTATACCTGATTATTTAAAATGATTCCTATGGGTTTGTAGTAACTGTTACTAAAAATGGGGCCTTATTACCTAGCCAATCAGATAAACAATTAATACCCTGCACTTGTGCTATCCATGTCCTCATGTTGTGTTTCCATGATCCACATGTGCCTTGAATCACTAAAGCTGTGTGGTCTAGTCAATTCCACGGGGTCCCACGGTTAATGAAGACCTTTTGGCACACACAACAGCATGAGTTTCTGATTTAACTCAACTCCTGAGTTAGTCTTTAGACTGTAAAATGTGATTTAGGTGAAATAAACAAGTCAAAATCCACTCAGAGGTTTTTGTTAAGTGCTTTATATAGTAGGTGATCTTGCATTTGTGAGATGGGTCAGCAGGCAATTACTGGGAGCTAGAATAGAGTCAAAGATCTTATAAGATGAAATATAAACTCCTTAAGTTGGCAGTTAAGGCCCTTCCCAATCAATTCCAGTGTCTCTTTCTAACCTTACCACATTTTACTCCACTTCATCCACTATGTTGCAGCCAAACTGTCCCACTAGCTGAGCTTTGAAATTGTTATGCTCTCTCCTCCCTTTGTGCATGTCTTCCTTCCATACTTCTGTATGTTGATATTCTTTCCTCTTTCCTAGCTCAGGCTCTATTTCTTTATGGAGTCTTCTTTGATCCTCACAACCAAAGTCATCTCTCTTACTTTATATTATCTTATATTGTCTGGTTTTCTTCTGTGCCCTTATCCCATTTTTTTTTTTTTTTTGCTTTTTGGAGGGCAACTGGGGGTTAAGTGACTTGCCCAAAGTCGCACAGCTGGTAAGTGTGTCAAGTGTCTGAGGCTGCATTTGAACTCAGGTCCTCCTGACTCCAGGGGCAGTGCGCTATTCACTGCACCACCTAGCTGCCGCCCACCGCAGCTTATCACAGTCTACCTTGAATCAGTTGTTTCCTGAAGTATAGGTCTGACCATGTCACTCCCTTTCTCAAACTCCATTGTCTCCCCGTTATTTCTAGGAGCAGATCTAAATCTCTTTGTTTGGCATTTAAAGCCCTTTATAGCCTGACCCCAACCTGCTTTTTCAGCTTATTATATGTTACCTCACCTTCTTGCATTTTATTTTTCAGTCACTCTGGCCTTATTGTTCTGCATACACCATAGTTCATTTCCTATCTCTGCACCCTTGCATCATCTGTATCCCATACTTAGAATGTCCTTGGACTCTTAGTTTCCTCCATCTTCTACATGGGAAAGAGAGTGGAAGGCAAGGAGAAAACGTTTACTAAGTGCCTACTATGTGCCACTACACTGTGCTAAGTACTTTACAAAAATATCTCATTTGATCCTCACAACAACCTGCTGAGGAAGATGCTGTTATCATCTCCATTTTACAGTTGAGGAAATTAAGGTAGACAGAGGTTAAGTGATTTGTCCAAGGTTACATAGCTAGTAAACATCTGAGGCGAGATCATGAAATTGGGTCTTCCTGACACCAGAACCAGTGCACTAGACATTGTGTCATTTAGGTGGGGGGCACGAAACCTTTCTTTTTCTTGCACTTCTCTTCCCCATCCCCACCTGCCCCCAGCTCCTGGTACCCTCTCCCCTTATCACTTTGTATCTTTTTTTTTTTACCAGTTCTTTTCATTTCTTTATGAACAAGTTGTTCCCCCCCCCCCCCCCACACACACACTTAGAATGTTAGCTTCATGAGGATAAGGACTATTTTACTTTTGTCTCTGTACCCCAAGAACATAGTGCTCACACATACAGTAGGAACTTTATGATGCTTGTTGATGGATTGATTTGTTTAGATGTCTGAGTTGCTCTATTAGAGTATAAACTCCTTGATTGTAAGGATTATATCTTTTGTGCCTTTTATATTCCCAGGACCAATCACTATGCCTTTGCACTTAGCAGTTGATAAATAAATCTTTGTTGAATTGAACAAAAATAGAAGACAGGATTTGTAACAAGAAAATAAACTCTTTTCCACTAAAGTCTTACTCCAATTCCTTACTTTTGCATGGAGATGACCCATTCCATCATAAGAGTAGAAATCTTACCAATTGGTCTTACCAAGGTGGAAAAGTTTTGAAATACTGACTCTGTCTTTGTAAGTCTGAGTGGGCAGTGTGATCAAGAATTGTTTGATCAGTCTAACCAGGTTAAAGGATGAGGACTTTGAACTTTTCTTTTTCTGGCCTTGAAGGTCAATTGTATTCATCTTGCTCCATCAAGGAGGTATCATTTGTCACCTCAGTGGGATTGTGCACATGTCATATGTCTTCAAAGTCAGAAAAAAATACCTTATCTTTTAAACTTGCTAAGTTGACCAGGTTACCCCTGATTATATCCTTTTTACTAGTCATCCAAAGACAAGTTAGGGTTTATCTAAGATTTGACCAAGTAATGGATTATGTGTTTATGTGTCCATATATATATATATATATATATATATATATATATATATATTTATGTGCATATTCACACACACACACACACACACACACACACACACACATATATATATATATATATAGCCACAGACTCTCATGAAGTCAGTCTATTTAGGGCAGAGGTATAAAATTTGTGGCCTCTGCCTGCAATACTCTGAGTGAGGTATAACCAGATTACACTGTTATTGGGACATAAATTTAACAAAATAAATAAAAATACAATAGAACAAAGATAATGTTATTATGTGGTTTTCTAAGTCAATATACTGCCTGCAAGGATCCTTACTACATCACTATTCTAGTGGAAGCATGGTTTTACATACTTTGAAGCATGTGAAAGTTTTTATAAATTTCCTCATTGTGAACTTCATTAAAATCTGCTGGGAAAAGAAGTGAAGAGTGTGCTGAACTTGGAATTAGGAGAAACCTGGGTTTGAATCCTGCCCCTGCCCCTGCAAATTAGTTACCTGACCCCAGGCAATTTACTTGGTGTCTTTGAGTCTTTTTCTTACCCTATGAAAATTAGATTATAAGATCTCTTGTCCTTACTTTCTGGGAATGTAAGATCACATGAAATAAAGTTTATAAAGGTCTTTGCTGGCTTTAACATGCCATGTAAATGTCCTTTATTATCCCCTGCAGCCTCTTCCTTTGACTGGCTGGTTTCTCCCAGAGCCTCCATATTTTCAGTCCTTTCCAGGTTGAACTCCTTGTTCTCAGGACTTTGTACTATTCCTCGGAATGAGACCTTCCTGATATTCCCCCACTCACTCCAAGGACAGAGACTGTTCTTCTTCTTATATTTGCACAGTATTCCCAGTGTTTAGCACAGTTCCTTTAGCATAGTAAGCCCTTAATGAAGTCTTTTTGACTTGAAATCACAAATCCTTCAAACATTGAAATAAATAAAGGCAATCCTCCATTATTTTTTTTAAACTCTAAACGCATCATTTTTAAAAATTAACTTTTGTTTATTTTTAGTTTACATCATTCATTTCCATGAGATTTTGAGTTATAAATTTTCTCCCCATCTTTCCCCTACCTACCACCCCAAAACAGGGATCCCACTGTATACCCTCTCCCCGAATCTGTTCTCTCCTATGTCCTCCCCCATTACCCCTCTGACTTTCCAGTAGGGTAAGATTGATCTCCCTACCCCAGTGCCTGTATATCTTAATTCCCAGTTGCATGTAATTAATAATAATTTTATATGTATATATATATATATATATATATATATATATATATTTAACATTTGATTATAGAACTTTGAATTCCAGATTCTTTCCCTTCCTTCCTTGTCACCCACCCCCACTGCCATTATTCTTTCTAATAGAGGAAAGGGATAGAAGAAATCCACAAGTAATCCCAACCTGTACGTTTGCTGTCACCTTCAAACCCTTCTGACCAAAGGCAATGGAAGGTTATATCATGGGGCTGTTTTAAGTTTGCCCCTGTTCATCCATTATTGGAAGAGTTAACGTGAAGCAATAGGGCCAAAAGCCAGGCACAGAAGGAAGAAGCTGGATAATCCACAAAGTCTACACTCACCCTCTGAATGATGGAGCATTACTGCTGGATAATTAAGCGCAAAGGTACAGACTTCTCAGTATTCCCTCCACCCCTACCGTAAGACAACACCATCAACACCTAAGCCTACAGTAAAATTACAGACTCAGCCCAAGAAAGTATTATTGGTCCAATACCCAAGAGGGAAGTGGGGTGGTGTCTCCATAGTGTTTCGGATTGAAGGAGGGATCAGTTTCAATATCTGTTGCATAGAGTCTTGGTGGCTTATTGTGTAGGTGTGTTATAGGTGCAAGGATATAAATTAAGCTCCTCCTGAGCGCCTTTAATTAGTTTTACATGGAGAAGTCAGAGGCATTTAAAGAGAAAGGTTAGGTTTTTTTTTTTTTGGTGTACGGTGCAGGTGATATTTATTAACAAGAGACTGTGTGCATAAAGAGTATGTTTGTATGCATGCAAAGTGGTATTTTATTGAAGAATGCAAGGTAGGTTGTCATGGAGATTAAAAGCCTTGAAGTGCTATTCAGTGGTGCTAGTTATGGTTGCTGGGCACTGGGATATTAGTTCTGGCACCCTGAATCTTTCATTGTTGTAAAAATAATTGCACTTTTATCTTCCCCGTAAGGGCTATTCAAGTAGGATAAATAAATACAGACACATGAGCAAATCTAACTTGAAGGTAAATACAGGAACTCTGTGACCCATCTGGGTGCAAAATTATGTAGCTGGCATTATTCCACCATCCGAATGCTTGATTTTCATTGCAGGGTCATTGTGGCTGTTTATAAGGTGTTATTACAAAATGCCCCAAATCTGCACTTACATTAAAAAGCAAACGAAAAATGGAAGGTATTGACCATTGGAATGGTCACTGGTAAACAGAAAGGTTTTCTGTAGCAGCAAAGGAAATAAATGAAAAGCTTGTGCTGTGTTTTGTTAGCATGTACTTGAAATACTGTATTTATATGAGATTTCCAGCCTCACTTAGGGCTTCATGTAAAGTGCAAAGCTATTTTTCTAGTGTGGTGGGTTTTTTTTCCTCTCCAACGATTAGATGAAATGATCTTGACAAGTTTACCTCAGTGAGAAACTATGTATTTTCTGTACAAAAGGAACACTTATGCTTGGCAGACTCAGTATGGACATTTTCTTAACCAATAAATCAATAGAGAGAGTTGCAACATAACAAACTATGCCACATACACACACACACACACACACACACACACACACACACAATGTAATGCTGGAATCTGCCGCAGCCCCGAGTTATGTGGTTTTCAAAACTGACTTGAAGTGGTGATTAACTAGAATTATATATATTTATATTTAAACTGACACCACAGAATTCTTTTAAGTCTTGACAGATATGTGGAATATTTAAATGTAGTAATTGCAGTTGCTAAACCTCCTGGGATTAACCTGCTGGAGAGATAGTGACATCTTATATGAAGAAAAATGATTTTTATGCTGTGGGGGGGAGAAGAAACTAAAAATGAGCTAATTCCATGTGTGTTTTACATAACTCTGGGAAAAAGTTTATTGTAACTAATAAGGAGTTAGTAATATTCTATAATAATCCACTATGCTAACAATTGCATAATTCACATGTATGTAGGCATATAATTTAATTTTTTCAACATTGGCATTTGTGTTTCACAATACAGCACATTTCACACAGAGTAAAACAGAATTAGAAAGAAATAGATTGGCAGTGTGCTAACCTTGGTGGTTCTTAAAAACAACAACACCACCACCGTGATGGGGATCTATAGATTTTGAAACAATGATTGAGTAGCAGGTTCTATATTATTATATCTCCATTAGGGAGGAAAGCTAGGGAAGGTTATTTCAGAGAGTCGGGGAAGATAGAACAATGGATTCAAAGTTAGAGGATCTGGGTTCGAGTTCAGAAGCTACCTATACTTGACTACCTTTGGGACACTGAGCACAGAACAGTTCTGGACCTCAGTTTCCTTGCCTGTAAAATGTGGGAGTTGGGCTAGATGGCCTATAAGTTTCCTTATAGCTCTAAATCTATGTTCCTATGAACAAAAAAGAGGTAGAAACCAAAATAAAGGGAGATAAGATTAACGTGCTCATTTTTAGACCAAATTATTTGTAAATTATTCTATCATATATCAGTCATACCATCAGCTATCTGCTAAAGCACAGCAGATCTGTATTCATAGAGGGAATTAAAAGGAAACAGTATAATAATAAAAATCATTTTTTTCAGGGAGACCATTTAAGACCATTATGGTTCTGCCTAGCCTTAAATCCATTATCATGTCTGCTAAATAACTGTAAGTCTGACTTCCAAATTAAAGAGGGAGTAAAATCAAAACATCTTATTAATAAATCAATGTAATTTGTGCTGTATTTTTAAAAAATGAAAACTACCTACATGGATGACATTAAGCTACATGGCACCAATAAAAATTACCCTAAACAGCTATTTCTTCTTGGGGACTCTTTCCCTAATGAGAGAAAAATGTCATTTGGATGAAATGAGTATACATTTCTTAACGTATGCCAAAGAAATATCAATCGACAAGTATCTAGTAACTACCTACTATGCCAGGAACTCTGCCAGGTACATGGGGTACAAATATAAGGAATGAAACAATCTTTACCTTCAGGGAGCTTAAAGATAGAGATCAAAGGCTTAGAGCTTGGATCCAGAAGTCAAACTGAACCAATGTATGAAGAAGATACCTATCTTCTCCAGGCAAGACACATTGAACATAAAGCTATCAAGGCAAAAACTGGTTGAAAAAGATTTACTGCTATCCTGAACTCAGAGTTGAATGGGACAAATACATTTAAAGCAATTAACATCTATGCAATGCCAGCTGTAATGGGCTGTTAAGATCTCTAATGGACTAGTATAGATTTGGTAAGTATCTTTTTTTTTCTTTTTTTTTTTTTTTTGCATTTTGGAGTGGGGATAGCAGGGCAATTGGGGTTAAGTGACTTGCCCAAGGTCACACGGCTAGTTTTGTGTTAAGTGTCTGAGGCCAGATTTGAACTCAGGTCCTCCTGACTCTAGGGCTAGTCCTCTATTCACTACACCACCTAGCCACCCCTGATTTGGTAAGTATCTTACCAAAAACTGTACAAGATTAATTAAATCTCAGTCCCTCTACCCAAAGCACCTAAAGAAAGATTAGCACATCCTCACTAAAAAAAAAAAATGGAGGAACAGGATAAAAAGTCTACAGAACAGTTTTGGAATAAGAAGATATTACTCCACTGAATACATTTGTTGAATGTAACCAAGAATGGTTTACCTCTTAATGGAGCCTTTGAAACAAGATTGAGCATGTAATCAAAAGGCTGTCCATTGGTGATATCCACAAGAATACACTTAACATGTTGACAAAAAAATATTGAACAAATGACTGGACCAAGCCAATCTGTTTTCATAACTGGAGATTTTTAAAATCATAATCTAAGACTGTCATTATAAGTATAAATTATGGGATTGTTCTTAAGGATTTCAAATTGATCAGTGTAGATTATATAAAAAGAATACTGCAATCTGTGTAACACATCACCAAAGGCTATTAAGCATGTAACACCTACCAAATACCTATGAAGGCATGGTTTTATGGCATGATCTTGTCGTTAGATACACAAGAGCTTTGCTGTCTTCCATGGATGGATGACCAATCTCCATTCTACAAATACAGAATCCCCAAAATATTCTTGGGAACTCAACTAATAAATAATATTAGAAGTTGAACATTCTCAAAGATTGAACTATTTCCCACAGTCATCCAGAAGTAACATGGATCTATGGAAATTGAATAACCATATTTTTAATAGATGTTGTCGTACCAAATACTTAAAATCTCCAACTTGCATGGGGGAAAAAAGCTTTCAAAATATATAGAGACCTAGCAGAAGAAATCAAAATTGTGTTGGAACAAAATCATGAGAGTACATATCATCTCTATCATTCTATCTGCAAGTAGAGTTGTACTGAGGATACTTTTAGGAAGCCAAAAGAAGATGAGTTTTTATCCTAATACTTTTATTCACAACAAAAAGGAGTGATTTTATTCACTTGTGCAATAGTCTGCAGACCATTAAATATGAAATAATAATAACAGAATAGTGATTTATGTCCAGATTGCTTCTACTTGGACTCCAAGGAACAAGAGAAGCATGTTTTTCTTTATTCTTAGTAATTACAGCAAACCTTGATATTAGTTTAAAGTTTCCAAAATTCGCTGCATCCCAATCTAGTGTCCTAGATACCTCTTAACCTTCAAACCTTGAGCACTAGAGCAAGACTTTATCTACGTAATATTACAAAATCAGTTGCAATATGAAGAATTCATCCTTTAAAGATACACTTAATCAGTTTCTTTAAGATCATTTGGATTGGCCATGAAGAAACTTAAATTGATTAAACTGGTTTCCAAATGCCAATTTGACTGTTGTTATGGTTCAGCATTTTCATTGTCTTGTTGAAGTTCAAATTTCTCCAAGTAAGAAAATTCCAATTATTGCTCACATCTTTACAGTCTTTCAAGGTACACAGAGTGTTTTTCTCACACGAGCCCTGTGAGACAGATAGTACATTATTTATTATACCTATTTTATAGATGAGGAAACTGAAGCTTGAGGATCAGCAAGTTTGAACAATTATATTCATGGTTCCACAGCTGGCAAAGATGCTGAAGCAGTACTAAGAACAGGGTTTCTTGATTACAAATCTAGTGTTCTCTCTACATCGTGTTTATTGGAGTAAAACATAATTATGTTTCTTTTTATAATAATCATAATTATTATTATGAAGATAAAGAGGATAATAAAATAATCATCCATTTAACAAAATTTTCCCAGAGATACCATTGGCCCTGGTCAGTCTCTGCAGTATCCTTATGAGATGAAAAATCTTATTTTAAATAGAAGCAGTCAAGTCACTTTACCTTTCTGGGTCTCAGTTTCCTTTATCTGTAAAAGAAATAGGACTTGGATAAATGATCTTTAAGGTCCCCTTTAATTCTCTAATTCAATGACCCTCAATATTTAAAAGAAATTTTTATGGTCTTTAAAAAAAAATATTGTCACTGTCACTTCTCAATGCCTCCCTGAGCCCCTCACAATATCCGCTTTTTTTAAAACAAATAAGTATATTAAGTAAAAACAAATCAATATGTTGTCCATGTCTGATAATAATATGCTTTATTCTCTACCTGTATTCTACAACCTCCGATTAGAGGCAGAGAATATGTATATTTCCCACTCAGTTCTTTAAAGTCACAGTTGGTTCTTGCATTGCTCAGAGTTATAAAAACTTTCATTGTTCTCCTTTACAGCACAGTGAGATGTGGCAACCAAAAGAACATCAGCTCAATACCAGTTGTTCAGTTGGTAAGTTGTGTCCGACTCTGTGACCCCATGGACCATAGCACATCAGTACTCTCCATGTGAAAATAATGGAGTGGTTTGCCATGTCCTTCTCCAGTGGATTAAGGTAAGCAGAGGTTAAGTGACTTGCCCAGGGTGACACAACTAGTAAGTATCTGAGGCTGACTCTCAGGTCTGACTCCAGGCCCAGCACTCTATAACTGAGCCATCTAGCTGTCTCCTAAATATCAATTAGGGAAGGTAATATTGCCGATTAGATTAGAGGTCTTAAGATATAGTCTCAGCTCTGATACTTGCTTCTTCAGTCCCTTGAAAGTAATTATATAGTAATACAAGTAATTATATACTTATTAGATTATATAAAAACTGTATAATATAATTATATAAGTAATTATACTTACTTATATGCCTCCTTTCCCTACTTACACAAAATTATTATGAAACTCATCTATATGTTCATCAAGGACATCCTCAATGAATAGGAAACAAGCAGATTTTCACAAGTAATATGCTACCATTCCATAATTGGTTGAAAGATGTAGAAAATAAAAGATACCACTCAAATTATTGTTTTTCATCATGTAAAAATATTTGCCAGTGGTTCTCAACCTGTGGGTCGCAACCCCTTTGGGGTCAAATGACCCTTTCACAGGGGTCACAGGGTCACCTAAGACCATCAGAAAACACATGTTTCCAATGGTCTTAGGAACCTCCTCTACCTGTCTCCAGGCAGGTCTGCCCACATGCAGACACGCCCACATATAACTATTAAAGGGTCATGGCATTAGGAAGGTTGAGAACCATTGATTTGCTATGGCAAATCAAAATATCTTCTTAAAGGTTCTTTTTCAACAAGGTACATCCCAAACATACAACAAAATAATTCAGCATTTTTTTAGATATTACATCTTTCAGAAATAACTTTGTTCAGTATTTCATCATAAACATCAGGTGATACATATCAGTGAGATGGATGCTCGCCAAAGTTGTTCACCACAGTTATGGCCCAAAGCAAAATTCAAGTTGAAGAGGGGTTTCCTATGCATGATGGAATGCTTCAAATGCTTTTTTTGTCAATGATGTTTGTGCTGCTTTGCATCAGGCCCTAGAACACTGAAGATCCTGTCTTTAAGTACTAGAAGAAGTCTGATCATCCACACAGGGAAAAAAAATGGATGAAGAATGTCTGTTACCCAGATTGACATGCAAGATGAAGGGACAATCTATGCATCTTGTCCATTAGTATATATATTTGGGACATTTAGAACAAATGGATGATGACTTGGGTCTAGAATTAAACATGAAAGGGAAAGCTGGCTAAATCGGGAAGCCCTTTGAACAATTCAAGAAGCAAAAGCCTATCTTTCTTGTACCAATATTTGACTTATGTTGCTGTATGACTGTGAGACATGAACCATAACAACCTCTGAAGACCAGAAAATTAATATTACACAGAAGGCAATGAAGAGGCATATGGTAGATGTGAGCAGGTCACAGCATAAAATCAATGAGGAAATTTGAAGTACAGGAGTAAAGATATGTATGCTTAGAAAAGAAGATGGACTTGTCACATGGCAAGGGTGTGGGACATCAGGTGGATATGGAGAGTTCTCCTTTGCTATTATTGTGATTGTCAAGAGAAAACAAAGAAGGCCTCTAGCATACTGGATGGACTTCCTGTGGTCAGATTATGAGAGGTCATGGACTACAGGAACACTGGATGGGTAGTCATAGATATGTTACAACCTACATAATTGGAATGTCCAAATTGATGAGCTCACAGATCCATCTAAGGATTTGAGTATTGTGGTATGACTGTGAGTCTAAACAGGGTAACAAAACTGCTCATACTGACCAAGGATAGGTGCCAAATTCATTGTCAAAGTGCTTTTTTAAAAAATATTTTTTTCTGTAATATCCATGCATTTTTTGCATTGCCCTTTGATTAGATAACCCTTAGATTTCTATACCATGGCAACTTTTTAGGTTTTGCAAGGGATATGATATTAATCTAAGTCATAACGATAATGGCAGGTCCTTTCCTTTTTTGTCCTTCATTATTACTCTAGGAACTATGTGTGAAGTTCTCAGACATCACTTGTGGCTCTGTGGATTCAAGAGTAATTTATCTGTGCCCAAGAGAAACTGAGGTGACATAGAGTAGAGTAGATTCAAAGGGTTGTGCTACCAAATAATGGATTCCTTTTTTTCCTAGTGAATTCTCTTAGTAGTACCTTGCCCTCACACATTTGTGTAGTAGGCTAGTTTGGAGGCCTGGTTTTTCTAGTGGCATAGTGACTCTGTTTTGGACACATTCTCTTCTGCCTGGCACCCTCACCCTTTTCTACATATCTGTCAGGTATCCTTCTGTGCAAAAAAGATGCCATTTTCCATGTGTCCTTAATGACTGGCACCTCGCTGGTGGGACATCAGAAGTGAGAAACAAATCAGATGTGCCTGAATGAGACTCAGATGCACCCCCATTTTCTTTACTCTTCTTGGTTTTGGTCCCAGATTATTTTTAATTGATTTTAATTGATTTCTCTGCTTCAAGTCTCTTCTTTCCTCAATCCATTACAACACAGCTGTCAAAGTGGTATTCCTGAATCATATTTTATTATGCCATTCTCATCCTCATTAGATTATAAGCTTCTTGAGGGCAGGGACTGTTTTTCCCCATTTTTTTGTTATCCCCAGTGCTTAGCAGTGTCTGACACATAATAGTTGCTTAATAAATGGTTTTTGCATTGAATAAACTCCAGTGTCTCTCTTATGTCTAGGGTCGAATGCAAACTCCTCTGTCTTAAAGCCCATGATTACCTGGTTCAAGCATATGTTTTTTAGTCTTCTTATACTTTTTCCCCTTCATACTTCCTATGATCCAGTCAAACTTTTAGTCTTGCTCTTTATATATGACACTCCATGTTCCGGCTCTCCTCCATAATATACTCTATTACTGCTGTCTCTTAAAATACTTAGTTTCCTTCAAAGATCAATTTGTTTTGCTCCCTACATTAGGCCTGACCCTTCACGCTATTAGTGACTATCCTCCCAATTACTTTGTATTTATATTCTAAATTATACTTATTAAATATATAAAGATTTTCTCTTTGAAAGAACATAAGTTCTTTGAAGGGAGAGATGGTTTCATTTTTGTCTTTGTATCTATCGCACCTGATAGTTCCTGGCCCATGTTAAGCTTATTGATGCAGAATCAATGCTTATTTATTCTGAATCACCATATTATAATCAGTATAATTTTATTATCAAATATTTTATTACCATCTATTTTGGTATATTCCAATTCTTAGAAAATCAATAATACATTCATGCTAAAGTAACTCTTTATTAACCTGAACATATAACCATTCTGACCTTACTGGATAACTAAGACATCTGTTTGTTCATCTATTTTTTTCATTTATCATATTCTCCTATTATTTAAACTATATTCTAGCTAGGTATCCTTGGAAACTACGTATATTTTTAAAAGTGCTACTAGAATATTACCTAGTAAATTTTTTAAAAATTAAATTGGTTTATTTACTTTGTTTACAAAATTCAGTTCCACAGTCTCCCCATCATGGTGGCATGCACTTGACTATAGGATCTACAAATATCTTCCCACTAATCATTAGTCAGGTTGTTAAGAAGAATTACAACTGATGGAATGATCAGCGGGAAAGAGGAAACAAAACAAAACAAGAAAAAGAAACAGAGCAAGTAATTTGTTTGAATCTGCATTCAGACTCTGTATCTCTTTTTCTGAATGTGGCTATCTCTTTCAATCATGAGTCTTTTGGAGTTGTCTTATAACCTTACATTGCTGAGAGTAGCCCAGTCTATTGAAGTTAGTCATCACACATACGTTGTGTCTGTGATTGTGTACAAATTTCTCCTGGTTCTGCTCTTCTTGCTCAGCATCAGCTTGTATAAGTCTCTCCAGGTTATTATGAAGTCTGTCTGTTCCTCATTTCTTACAGCACAGTAGTATTCCATTACATTCATATACCACAGCTTTTTCAGCCATTCCCCAATTGATGGGCATCCCCTTGTTTTCCAATTCTTTGCCACTACAAAAAGAGCTGCTATAAATATTTTTGTACATATGGGTCCTCTTCCCACTTCTCTGATCTCTTTAGGATATAACCCTAGAAGTGGTATTGCTGGATCAAAAGGTATGCACTTATTTATAGCAATTTGGACATAGTGCCAGATTGCTCTCCAGAATGGCTGGATCAGTTCACAGCTCCACCAACAATGCATTAGTGTTCCAATTTTTCCACATCCTCTCCAGCATTTATCATTTTCCTATTTTGTCATCTTAGCCAATCTGGCCATTGAGATGTATTACCTAGTAAATTAACTGAAACTAAGGAATCTCATTCTCAACTTGGAGGGAGACAATGAATGGTATAACATAAGGATTAAATCTAGGAGCTTTGAGAATTATATA
>CM053582.1:411487480-411499027 GCA_028627135.1 Pseudochirops cupreus
AGTTCTGTCTACCTCCTCATCTCATTTGACAGAAACTTCATTACTTTGAAATGGTGCTTCCTGGTGACATCTCCACCCCCACCAATCCCTCAGGGTAGTACTTCTCAAACTTTTTGGTCTTAGGACCCTTTACACTCTTAACATTATTGAAGACCTTATTTGTTTATGTCCGTTTTACTATGATACTATATTGTAAATTGAAATGCCTTAGTGAAAATAGTTTTGACCTTCAGCACCTCATAAGAGGCTCTCAGGGACCTGCAGGGGACCTCTGATCATACCTTGAGAACTGCTACTTGGGCATGCTCAGTTAATCAAGTGCATGGGCTTCTCCCTCTTCAGAGGAGGCACAGATATGCTCTACCTCCCGATGACTCTACCTACCATGATGACTCAGGAATCTGTAGTATGTGATGACAATCTTTTAATTGGCTGCTTAGCTGGAACTCTGCTTATATTAAATGGGCAACTTACTCTTTAGCTGCCCCTCTTCCTTTCTGACTTGAAGGATTATTTGGAAATATATAGTCAGGTGGGGAAATGGCAGAAATCTTATCTCCCACCTGGTCCCATGAAGCAGGGAAAATGTCTTAACTAGGCAACCCTGTGCCTGGGTTGCCTCTCTTATGTTTTTTTCTCTATCTAGGTAACTGATCATCAACCTCAAGATGAACATGTCTATGTGACCATATGAGTTTCAAAAAGTCATGAAATCTTGGGAGGTCAGCAAGGCAGTTTTGCAGTCTTAACTTGAGGGGTCCAATATGGGTGGAGCAGCAGAAATAGGTTGGTGGGAGTTGGGGGGCAGGAAGAGGAAACAAGCACCTACCCAGCTCCACGTACTGTGCTAAGCATTTTATACATATTATCTCTTTTGACCCTTATGACATGCTCTTAATGTAGGTACTATTGTTATCTCAAAAGGAAATTGAGTCAGACAAGACATTTAAGTGACTTGCCTAGCCAGGGCCAAATTGCTAATGAGTATCTGAGCAAAATTTGAATTGAACTCTTCCTCATTCCCGGCCCAGCACTGCTTAGCCATCTGGCTGCCTTGGGAGAAGAATCTGCATCATTGAGAGTATGACCACCAGAAAAGAAGATCCTATTAGGTCACATCTGGTGTTTAGTCAGACTGTGCTCAGTAGAGGCGAACTGGCTAATTAGCAGGATGGCCAAACCGTATTATATCTGCATAAGCTTTACTCCCAGCCTCCCAGAAGATTGTAATCTGGCAATAAATTGAGTTTCTAAATCTTGTTTAAATTGTTTCTGTTAACGTATGCTATGATGCTCTGATGTTCATCATTGCTTTCTTTGTGTGCTTAAAATGGCCTGTCCTATACCCATATGATGCATTTACTTCTCTACATTTTGGGGGAAATCCTAGCTTAGAGCCCATAATAGAATTGCCTCTGGATTATCTGTTTTTTATATCTGGGGTGATTAAGCAGTGAATATGAGAGCTGGAGCCAACTTCCTCTATTGAGAAGTCAGACAACTCCAGAGCAATGAATCCTATATACAGCTACATCACTGGGTATTGAACAGGGTGGGACAGGTACCCTGAGAGCCCTTGTGGGTCTCAGCAGCAATTGTCTGGAACTTTTAGGCTAGATTTTAACTCCATGATTTTATTAATATGGCTACTCCTTTCACGGATGCAAATTAACCCCCTTCCACAGTTTTTCATCCTGTGCATTTTTTGGCCATGTTCCATAAGTCTTCCACGTCTGATGCTTGGCACATAGAAGCATCTAATAAATATTTATTGACTGAGACAAACCATCAGTTCACCCAGTCCTGTTGTTTACTTGTAGTTTATTTCCCTAACATGCTGTTTTGATTTCTTTGCCTTTTGAACTCTTTTTTTGGAGGGGGAGCAAAGCAATTGGGGTTAGGTGACTTGCCCAGGGTCACACAGTTAAGTGTCAAGTGTCTGAGATCACATCTGAACTCAGGTCTTCTTGACTCCAGGGCCGGTGCTCTATTCAGCCCCCTAGCTGTCCCACCTTTTGAACTCTAGCTATGAACTCTGATTCTTAACCACCTAGCCCTTGATTTTGGTAGCACTGTGAACTCTGGTTTGACCCAGCAGGGCATTCTGGTTATCCTTCTGGTCCATGATTTGTTTGAACTATTTCCTCTATCTTTAGGAAACACTTTGAAAACAGTCAAACAAACTCTGGTAAATGATTATGTTTCTCACATAACAACCTGTTGAGAAGCTGCTGTTGTGGTAGAGTGAGGAGAGGGTCTTAGACTGTGAGACCCTGGGAAGTCATTTAACCTCTCAGTGTCCCCAGTTGTTTAATCTCTCTAAGGCTATGAATTGCAGAGCAGGTGCCAATCTTCATTGACAGAGGGAGTTTCCTAAATCAGTATCATTTGTCCTGGTTTAAAAACAACAACAACAGCAACCCATACTACCACAGTGATATACATTGTAGGCCACGTTTTGCTTGCAGGACATTGTTAGCCACATGTTATAGGCCATTCAATCCTTATCACGTATTTTTCTGTAGTTCTTCATTTAGGTAATTTGAAATGTTGATTCTTTCAAGATAGTGTGCTGTTCCATGATTCACATCTGTATAGTATCACCAAGAGAATACTATTTCAGACTAAAATCTGACATAGTCAGATTTTAAAAAATCATTCAATGAAAAACTAAAACAGCTTTTTTGGGGGAGTAGGGGAGTGATAGACAGCATTGAAACAAATAACTGTTTTGGTTGAGTTTTTCTTTTCTCTCTCTCTCCCTCCCTCTCTCTCTCTCTCTGTCTCTGTCTCCCTCTCTCAGCTTTAGGAATAAATAACATGGAAACAAGATCAGGAATCATAGCAGATTCCTAACCTGATTAGAAGTCAGAATGTCATGCTGTTAGTAAAGAAGTCAACAAAAATACCGGACTGTATCAACATTCATATGACAAAAACTTGGAAGTAATCTTTTCAGTGTAGCTACCTGTGGGTAGCTTTATTAGGTATCCTGTCTAGTTTTGGTCTCTGTGTTTTACAAAAGAGAATGGAAGAGGTTTAAGAGAATGGTTAAAGAATGAAAAACAGGGTCTACATGGAAAGTTAACAAAAAAGAACTGGAGTTTAATATGCAAAATGGACTAAATAGTGACTTAATAATTATCGTTAAATGTAAGAAAGATTGTCCTAAAGAGGAGAACTGGCTACTGTGCTTCAGACAGGACCAAAGAAAGAGAAATTGTATAGGCTTACAATATCCCTGATGAATGCATTAGAAAGGATCAGGGATTAATCATAAAATAGTTAATAGCTATGGGGCATCTAAGTGGCACAGTGGATAGAGTACCAGGCTTGAGGTCAGAAAGACATCTTTCTGAGTTCAAATCTGGCCTCAGACAGTTATTAACTGGGTGATCCTGGGCACTTAGCCCACTTTGCCTCAGTTTCCTCATCTGTAAAATGAGCCAGAGAAGGAAATGGCAAACCACTCCAGCATCTTTGCCAAGAAAACCCCAAATGGGGTCATGAAGAGTCAGATACAACTGACATGACAACATTTATATAGCTTTCACAATGTGTCAGGCGCTGTGCTAAGCATTTTACAATGAGTATTTCATTTACAACAACCCCAGGAGGCAGGTGCTGCTATTATCCCCATTTTACAGATAAGGAAACTGAGGCAAACAGAGTTTAAGTGACTTGTCGAGGGCATATAGCTGGTAAGTGTGCAAAGTCACATTTGAACTCAGATCACTGAGGTCTTCCTGACTCCAGGACCAGAACTCTATCCATTAACAGTTAATGAGTGCTATCATGGGCAGAGAAGTTATTCAAGAAATACCATAATTGGGAGAGAGGAAATAAACTTTTATTAAGTGCCTACCATGTGCCAGCCACTGTGCTGAGTACTTTGTAAACACTTTTCATCTCATTATTGCCATCATTTGACTCAAACCTACTGCTTCTTTATAATTTGTTTCCCTAACTTCCTTTGTTTTGATGTCTGTACCTTTCAAACAACTGTTTTTGATTCTGATGCCCAACGATCCAGCTTTGGATTTTGGCAACTCTGGTTTAGCCTAGCATGGCATTCTGGGTGGATAAAGAGTGGACCCTGAGCATAGCCTGAGTGTAGATAGTGGCTGGAATATACTACTGAGGGACTCTGTGGAATCCATAAGCTTGGAGATCTCTAAAATAGCATAAAGATGAGTCCTATATTGAACTCCTTGACAGGGGTTAAAACCCCCTGTTGATGGCATTTAAGTTTTGATAAATTTACAATTCTATTTTCAGTGATAACCCAGTTTTTCAGTGTCCTGCTGAACTGGTAGATACTCTTATGACCTGAGAGACTTAATGTAGCTTTCAAGGCCACCTAATCATAGCAACTAGAAAACAGCTTAAATACTAAAGGAACATGGCTTAACACTGTATTCTCTAAGTCTAGCCTTGGGTAGTACTTTCCAGAAATCTGTCATTGATATAAAGATATTTTCCTTAAACTCAGGGAACACTTTGTCCTCCCCTAGCTTCAATTATTTCATCCCAGCCTAAAACAACAGCCTCCTCCCCACCCCCCAAAAAGCCCATCACTACTTTATGTGAGCTTTAGGCTTTTTTCTCTTTGTAGACCATTTGCATCAAAAAATGGTTAGCTGGTGAAAGCATGATTACATAAAACTTTTTAAAAAGAGTTTTCTTTGGTTTGAAAAGAAAACAAACTCCATGATAATAAAAAGTACCAACATAAAAGCAGATATATTTTTAATTAGCTTGGAAATGGACTATCTTCTCAATTAAATTTGGTCATGTAAACCCAGAGCCATGGACTGTGGGCCACAGGTTGCAAAAGCAACAAAACCATTATTAAAACCACCAATCAATGTCACTGAATAAGTTAATTGGCAAACAATGCCATTCATTCCCATTCTAATAGATGGCAATAAGTGAGGCCAAGAGAGAGATATTCAAGATTTTGAGTCCATTCCATTCCCTATCCTTCTTTACCCTCCCATCCTGTTATTCCATTAAAATGTAAGTTCCTTGAAGACAGGGGATGGCTTTGCTTTTTTCTTTGGGTCCCAAATACTTGGCACAGTGTAAGGCACATAGTAAGCTCTTAATGATTATTAATTGATTAAAATCAATAAAAAGTATTTCCTCTTACATAGTCTTCAAAACCTAAGTATGAGAGGTTGTTAGGGCTGTCACGGATCAGCTACAATTATGGTTGCTTTTGTTACTTTGTGTCAAAGCCTCCACTTTAGGTAAAGACGACTTTATTTGCTCTAACTCATTTTGCCTTGCTTTTGAGCCATCCAAATGATTTGTGTGGGAGTAAGAAGCATTTAAGAAAATTGCTGGACAGAATTGTGAGTTTTTATATATGTCATATTTTTAAGTCATTAGGCCTACAAATTTTTTTCCTCCTGTGCAAGGCTATTGGTTTATTTGTTTCACATCTCTCTAAATTTCCCCCGAGTAATTGTATTGGCACTTTCCACTGATAACAATTGTGATAGCTCCAAATTATATTTAAAAAGTTCTGTGTAAAGAACCACAGCTTTGCTGCGGATCATTTATGCAGAATGGAACACCAGCTGAGAACTCAGTTCAAAGACAAAGACCAGCCAAGTTGTGCACTGGTGCATTGCAATGTGTAGATATTGGTCCAGGCAACTGTGATTGAGGAAATCAAATATGGGCATGGGGAAATATTACCTATTGCTCACTTAGCATTGATTCTTAGTGGCAGTTGGTTTGAGCAAGGTCTGTGATCAATTGGCTCTGTTACAACTAAATGATCCTGTCCCATTTACGGGTGCAGAGGATAACTCAACTGATTCTGAAGTCTGCTGGTTTACTCAGATAAGTTTCAAAAGGCTGTTGGTATCTGGCCCCTTTCTTAAAATGTCAGTGGCAATTCTAGAGGAATTTCACTGGGCTCTCTCCCTGTCAACCAGGGTAACTTATCCTTCTGACACTGAAGGGTTACCAGTGTCCTCTGGTATTGTCCTCATGCTACTCTAGGTTGGGCACATTGTCTCTGCTGAGCATTTCTGTTATCTCATAGTTTTGAGCTTCTCTTTGTCATCATCTTCTAGGCCTAAGTCTTCCAAGGCCATAAGCTGAACTCTTGACTCTCATTTACTAAATGGTATCTTCCTGACAATAGTAGGCTTTCCACAACTTGCTCCATCGCTGAGCCCGTGACATCATATGTAGCAAAGGGCAGTAAATAAAAGCCCGCCAGAATGCACCCCTTATCACTACCCTCTCTCCCGCACCCCCAGCTAAGATTGTCTACTCTTTTTGTCTACCTGGGTCAGGTAATGACTTGAAGTCTTTGGTCCCAAAAAACTATGTAATAGGGTAGAAATATTCCTAGAAATTTCAGTTTAACTACTGATGATCATTCTAGATCTCTCCCCAAATAATTTTGGGGATTTGGCTTAAAAATAGCCATAGGAGACATGAAGAAGATGAGGTAATGATGAAGCATTCTTTATTGTGGAAATTTTCTTTGCTTGGCAGGTAAATAAAGTTGAGCAAGCCCCAAAGCTAAGCAAAGTGTGGCATTTCTTCCTTTATTGGATATATCTGCTGTTACAAAAGATAAATCCTAGCTTTGGCCAGCAGAAAACCTCACTTTCATTACATTAATTTACTAAATTTAATAGGTCCTTTCTGTGAGTTGTTTTTCAGTTTTAGGGAGAATGGGTATCACATTTTGGTGTATTAAATAGCAACAGCAACAATAGAACTTTTTAGCACTTTAAGGTTTGCAGAACACTTTAAATATATTAACTCACTGATTCTCACAACAACCCTATGGGGTAGGTGCTATTATTCCCCATTTTACAGATGAGGAAACTGGGTCAAAGAGCACTTACATGAGTTCTCTGGGGTTACATAGCTGGTAAGTGTATGAAGTCTGTTTTGAACTCAGGTCTTCCTCACTCCAAGCTCTCCTCTCTACTTTTTCATAAAATCTTACACATGAAAGGATTTCATGGTTTTACTTCCATCTATGACCTCTGCTCTTTAGCTCCTATGTACTTTCAGCTTCCTCTGCCCCATAATCCCTTTGCATGGGAGAGGCTAGTTTGTAGACTAAAGTCTTCACCATGTCTTCTCATCAGGACAAGCTCCCCAGAAGTTGAGGAATGGAACTATGCAGGATTTCTGCTCCATCCATTCATAGCATCCTTATCTCCTTGGCAACAACAAGATAAGGCTACAATAAGGAAATCACAAGAGGCAGTATTGAGTAATGGTCAGAGAACAAGCCTTATGTTCTCTTAGGGAGACGTAATTCAATTTCTGCCTGTGACACATACTGGCTGGTGACCACAGGCATGTCACTTAGCCTTTTTGCCTCCAGGGCAAATCTCTGAAGATTGTAAATTGCACACACTTGCCTCCCTGCATTGGTAGAAAGAGTTTCCTCACCTGGAATTCCCTGCATTGATAGATTAATAATCTGCACTGGTAAAGGAAGGTTTCTCCCTCAGAGTTCCTATCAGAGATGAAATTTCAGATTGGACCCCTGCCACCAGAAAAAAAAAAGGAAGAAGAAAAACAATAATGCATATATTAGATACTTCACTAGCTTCCATTTTGTATATCTGCTTGCATAATTCTAGCAGGTGGTCTGGCTTTGTTTTTAAATGAGGAAATTTTGGTTCTACATTTAAGTGAATTATATGTATTTTGTTTAGGCATAAGTGTTGGAATCCAAATGCCTGAATCTCCTTCATGTTCCTTCCTGTTGTGAGCTTTTATGTCACTTATATAATATTTTGCCAAAGATTCTGAAGACTACTGTGCTGTAACACATGCATTACTGTTTTTCACTGGTGTTTTCTGAAACACTGGAAAAATCGGGCCAGGACTATATTAAACCTTCTAATATTTTGCAAAATTCTGATTGTTTGGGGATGACAATCTGCACAGTTGACCTAGATTTTGGTTGACACTATTGTCAATGGAAAATTGCTCAGTAGAAAAGAAAATGAAAAAGCTCATCTATTTAGAAGTCTATAGTGACCTATAAAAACAAAAATATTTACAAAGAATTTATGCAGTTTCCCTCTAAGATTCCCTGAACATCTTTTAGGTTACTGGTCAAAATTGGAAAGGGAGTAAATGAAAAAAGCAGGATTTTTGCTTGATGCAAGAGACATTACTTTAAATAGGAAAATTAAAAATTGCAGAAATCCACTGTAACACTGATTTAATGAAAGAAAAACCTTTTGAGAAGATACTTTCACTTAGGCAAAAAAAAAAACCCAAACCCAAAACAATGAAACCCACCCCCAAATCCTAGATTCCAGCTAAGTGGAGCTTGAATTTGACATTGCTATTAATTGCTTTCACGCAAAATCAGGCAGAAAATGTAGCACTAAAGGGCACAGCCCATTTTTCCTTCAAAATTTGCTTTGCCCCCAAATTGAATCTTCCATTTGTCCTTTACTTTTAGATTTTTTTTTTTGTGGAAGAAAAGATATAAGAAAAGAGACTAAGGGAAATGGGAAGGAAGATAAGATTTATTTTTTCCGAATGACTAAAAAAAAATTCTGAAATGAACATTTAAAACCTGTAGATGATGCCAATGAATAGCATCACCTTGTAACACTGCCCACAGAAACACTGTAAAAAGTACAAAAGTTCACAACATATTGTAAAGTAAATTCTTCAAGAAATTGCTCTGTTATCTCAGAGGTACCAGACATACCATATGTTGTGTCTGGCAGTTGCCATGGCAACTACTTTTAAAATTTAAGAAGAGGGTAAATTGTTGCCTAAAATCTCCATAACTTAGAGAGTAGATTAAGGCACCTCTGAGTATTCATTTTTGGCACCTTTTAATGATTTGTTTCTCTCATTTCCAAAGCACTTGGACTTTCTGAGCTAGAGGAGAAGAATGGGTTCATTTCTGGCTACAGTAGAAGCTTATGGAAAGGGAAAATATTAATAATCATTTGATTTTTTTCCTGATTGGCCAATTTGACATAAATAAGGAGACTGGAAATAGGTGATGGTGATAGGAAGCATAACTTTTTGAATGAATTAGAGTTTCTCTCCAGGGTCTAGAGGCAACATCTTCTTCCATTCAGTTTACAAAGTCTGAGAGTCTTCTCCCACTGTAATTAAAGGTAGTAGGGAGGAGAAAAAATTGGAATAATAAAGGGAGAAACTGAGGCAGTTGTTCAGAAACAAAAAAAAAGCAAAATTCCTATAGACTTCTGCTTTGGTTTCTTGGGCCAACCACATTTTAAAGTGGATTTCCTTCTGCAAAACTAAATTTGGTATGGATGTCTCAAGCCCATTGTCTCCCTCTAGTTGTCAGGTTTAGAGATGGTCCAGAATGAGTAATAAGGAGAGCAAAGGCAGTATTATATTTTTTTTATCTACATCAAGTCTTTTAGCATGATTCTACGCATGTAATAGTTTCTCAATAAAATATGTTGTTTGATTGAACCTGGGAAATGAGTCCTAAAATTTCAAAAATTTCTCTGATGACTGAACCAAAGAAAATTTCCTTTAAAACAGATTTTAAATTGACCATGTATTAGTTTTGTATAAATGCAAAAAGTCAAGTTTTTCTTCTTTTTCTTTTTCTTCTTTATCCCTCCTCTATAATGCTAACATCATGGAACTGAGGTCTATTGTATGTTCAGACCTATGTACAGACTCCATAGCTTACTTGACTGATGCAACTTTACCCACATGGAAAAGATGAGAAGCCTAGTTCTGAGAGAGTCATGAGGATGTGTAAGGAAAGTGCTTTGGAGAGACTGTGGAGCATGCTTAGACATTTTCTAACTGGTTCTGGTCTGTTAACCACATGGTTGTAAGGAAACTTTTAAAATTAACTGTGTAGCTAGAACTGGAGGTATTTTCAGGAGACTGAGTCAGTGTCAATTCCCTCTCTTGGTTTCATTTGGTGACTCTATCATGGTTTTTGGTGAGAGACTTTGGACCCTTCCCTGTCTGAGGCCAGGTAGCTCCAAGAAACAAGCCTTGATCCTTCACCTGTGAGTTTGTTCTTTTTAATTCTAGGTGAAGGGAATAGAATCTGACTTGGGAATGTCAAAGATTGGAAGCAAGAGATGCACGAATCTAGGAGTCAGAGTCTTGGCTAAGTTTTGTAGCCTGTGCAGCACTGATGCGTTGAGGAACAAGGAGCAACCCTGAGAAGTGACTTTTTGGATCTAAGAAAGTGGACTCATCTGGCAGTCATGTCATATCTGTACATGAACTTGATGGAACTAATGCTCTGGAGGAGCTGAACTAAGTTATGAGTCAACTCCCTCCAGAGATAGGGGAGAGTATGCTCCTGGGGTACCAGTCAGGCAACAAATACTTATTAAGCACCTATTGTTTTCCAGGAAATGTGCTAAACAATTGGAATATAATGAAAGGCAAAAAACAGTTTAATGAGGAAGGCAAAGTATAAACAACTGAGTACAATCAAGCTATAAATTGGAAATAATCAATAGAAAGTATGGGTAAGATGTTTGCACTGGTATTCCTGTTATGTCTGTGAAGTAAATATCACATTATAAGAACTAGTTTATGTTAAGTGGTTAAAAGGAACTGGGGAGCTCCTCATTGTCTCTTAACAATGGGAGGAATATGGTTGGTAGGGGCTTGAGCCAATAGAGAAGAGAGATAATCCACAAACCTTTGAGGGTAGCCTAGAACCATGAAGGAAGACCAGCAGCCTGGCCCTGGGAGAGTGGGCCAGATCATGTTTGTTAACCTTCACATTGTACATTTTACCCTTTTAGCCAGTTTCTCTTCTCTTCTATCCTCTCAAAATCTTTGTGCCCCCAAATAAGTGCCTTTGTCAGACCAGCACAACTTGATTGGCTCACCAAAGGATTTCTTATACATAAAAATGGTGTTTTCCTCTACATTTTTCATGGGCCGCAAAATCCTTTGGTAGGTTGCAAGTTGTGCAGGCCTGCTTTTTGTTCTTTCTTTTCCTTATTTTCTATATAATAAAGCTCTTTCTTTGAATCCATGAGTTGCCCAGTCTTTCTTTTCTACAATTTTAGTCGACTGATTCCAAAAATCTTTTGCTTTATTGAATTCAGACACCCACTTGTAATTGTTTTTTTTTTCAGGGTTTGTAAAAGGGAAGATGAACTTTCTCCTACCTTCCAAATTTGTATTTGTTTTCATTAGGAATTTGTTGTACAGAAAGTTCTTCATGGTACCTCTGTTTTGTCTTCATTCTATTTCCTGCAGAGACGAAGAGGGAGTATATTCCAGTCAAGGGGAATAGCCACTGCAAAGAGAAGGAAGGAAGGAAATTTGTGTTTGTTACAAAGGTAGTTTGAGGGGGAAGTGCACAGCAGTTAGGGAGAATCAGAAAAGAATTCCTGTGGAAGCATTACTTGAGTTGAATATGGAAAAAACCCAGAGATTCCAAGAGACAGCAATGAAGAGGGAGTATTTTCCAGTCAAAGAAGGAAGGAAATACATATTTATTAAGCACCTACTCTGTGCTGTGTACTGTGTTAAGCACTTTACAAATATCATCTCATTTGG